>JAQFVV010012402.1:2436533-2764535 GCA_028023455.1 Epiperipatus broadwayi
CTTGCAGTTCTTTGGTACCTCAACTTTGGGGCCCGATTTATTGAATAGTTGTGCAGCTGAAGGTTGCATTACATCTATCTATCTATTATATACATAATATTCAAAAATAAGTAGTATGTCTATACTAAACTTAATGTAATTAGAAAGGACTTGAACATAAAGTCAACATGAGTATGACAATAATACTAGTATCATCAAGGACGAATTTCTCATCATTGGATTTTCAATAATATGGATGACTGAAGAGTTGGAGGCTAGAGAGGTTTGAGGCTTGTCCATTAAAGTTTGAAGATTTGCTGTCTTAATATAAACTGAGCACTGATTGTATATATGTGGTGATCTGGACTAATTGATGAGTGCTGGTTCAACATGAAATACATATATTGGAGATCATTTATGTTTTTACATGTATGTGGGCATATGTATCGATCAGTTGTATAAGATGGAGTGCATAGCTGAAGGGAGCTTGAAAGTCTGAATTCAAGTCCCTTCTAATTACATTAAACTTAGCATGGGAGATGATGATCTGGACCAACTAATGAGAGCTGGTTCAGCACCAAATACATATACTGGGAATCATTTACTTTTTCACATGTATGTAATCATATGTATTAGTTGTGTAAGATGGAGTGCATAACTATAAGGAGTTTGAAATTCTAAATTCAATTTCCATCTAATTACATTTAACAGCATTGATTGTACATATGTGTGGGAGATGGTGATCTGGACTAAGAGATGAGTACTGGTTCAGCACAAAGTATGTATATTGGAGATCATTTATCTTTTTCACATGTATATAATCATATGTATCAATGGCATAAGATGGAGTGCATAATTATAGGGAGCTTGAAAGTCTCAGTTAAAGTTTCTTCTAATATATACTGTATATATAATGAAATGATTTTGAATGTGATAATAAATCTGGAAAATAATTTAAATAATAGCAATAAAAAAATGTTACAAAATATAAAATGGTCAATTCAAAATAATAAGCAATAGAAATGCTACCAATAGTCAATAAATACTAATAAATATAGAGTTAATGTCATTTATCATCATTTTGTGTTCTGCCTTTTTCAGGGATACAAAAAGCATACTGAACTATCTTTTTTTCATTTTTGATTATTTATTTAAATAAAAAACACAAACTATCTTTTTTTCATTTTTGATTATTTATTTAAATAAAAAACAATGTCCGTGTATTTAGAATTAAACAGGATTGCATGTCTGGCTAAGAAAAATCATGAACGCTCAAATTATACCAAAAATATATATATAAGTTTTCCAGATTAATTCAATCTATCACTCTAGCTTCAACTCTATTTCAGTTTTGAATACTTGGTCAAAGGCATATACTAACAACACCACAAGACCCTCAATTCTACTCAATTCTATTTTATGACAATATCTACTCTATGCATAAAAATTTGTCATTGATAGTCTTTGACTATTTTTTATATATACTTCTAGCAGAATTCAATATTTCTGATTTCTTATTTTTCTTTTTTATAATTTTCATAAAAGACATCTATACTTGTTTTTCTTTCATCATAATTGATCTTTAGTTGTTGCAATTAACTTCTAGTATAACTTTGCACATATTTGTGCAATAATTAAGATGAACCTGAAAACATATCTAATGCCAACAAGTTCTACTACCAAGTTATTATCTTTCAATAACTTTTTTTAGATGGAAAAAAAAATTTGCGTTTGAGTTGAGTTCTAGGACATAAAAAAATCAAATTTATATTCTTTTTAGAGAAAAATATATATATTTTAATTGATGCATTTTCCTGTAACACACAATATAAATTACTATTAAAATATTTATAATCCATGCAAAATGTATTCCAAATATTCAAATTATTATTAAAATTCTTACTGTAAGATTTGAAGCAAAAAGTTCCCGTGGAACTAATTCTGGAACGAAAGTTGGCGTTGTCACCCACGCACAACGAGTTTGTTCTGGCATAACTGTAGTTAGCAATGTTCCATTTTCTAGAAAATTAAAAAATATGTATGTATAATAGGAACCACAACTAATATCTATGCAGAATAATAAACGAATTCCTGTTGATTATTATGTTGAATTACAATGTGTACTAAAAGATAATTTTATTATTTAAGTAGCAAACATAAAATAGAAAAAATGAGAAATTGAACTTTTAAAAAAAAAAATAATAGCAATAACTGTTATTTTTGATTGCATTATTTTATTACCTGGAAAACATTTATATATAAAAATTCTTGCATATTAAATGAACTACTTCAAAAAACTATATTTTTTTTTTTCTTTTACTAACTTATTCAATGGTTTAAGGTGGAAATTTTTTTTTAAACAAATAATTTTATTATTGTTATTTTAGTATCTTAAAATGTAAATCTATTATTATAAAGCTCTGAAAATTTTGAAATTATTAAAGCGGAAATGAACCTCCGATAATGCGTTATTTAAGCGCACAATCGGAGGAAGCGCATTATTGGAGGTTGATTTCCGCTTTAATAATTTTAGCATCTTAAATAAATTTAAAAAATATGATTCAATTCTAATATTTAAAAATAGCTTTTTGAATATTAGTACAAAGAATACATATAATTTGATTAAAGGTAATAAACTTCCATCAAAAAAGACAATAAATAAAAAGAAAAATAGTAAAGACATAATAAAAATCATTGTTCCTCATACTATTACTATTATTCATTTATTTACTAGATGATATCATGTGATATGAATGGCATTTGCCGATCCATAATATTTTCACTATAGAATACAGAAACAATTTATTAATGTTTTTTTTTTTTCATGCAAGTTGATATGAAGTTTTATTGCTGACATCACTATGATCATCATCATCCGTTATTGCTATTGACTGATACATATATTTGTAATAATGCCTTAAAAATAATAATATATAAATAAAAGAAAAAAAAAGACAAAATAGAAGACAATAATGATAAAAAATAATAAACTCTCATATATTGTAAAGGATTATTTAAAAAGAGAAGATAAAAGGATCATATATAAAATGAAAGGTATCATCAATCAATAAATAAAAAAGTAATGATAACAAAAGTCTTACTAATTACAATCCCATGAAAATGCTTAACGACTATATACAGTAAAATAAAAAATAAACATTTTTAAAAAATGAATAGTTTTAGAAATGATTGAAGATCAAAAAAAAATTAATGTTAATCATTCTTATTGTTTCTTTTAATCTAAATTTAAGATGATCATTTGGGTCATTGTAATAATGAAGTACTGTTTTTAAATAACTTGTGCTGTGAGATTTTTGTATATTGCTTTTACAACTTTCTTCATAATCTATTTCATATACTATTTTTTACAAATTCACTTTTTTAAAATTGTCAATTTAATAACTATATTATTATACAATTAACAATCTGGAAAAAATATCCACAATAACTTATCCTGCATTATCCTACAATAAAAATGAGAAAATAATTTATTTAAATAAAAAATATATATAAAGCCTCAAAAAAACAATTTGGACTTTTATCAGTATTTCTCAAGCTTGTCATATGAAGAAACACTTCACAAATTCTTACATTTTAATAAAACACCTTGTTTATTTTTATGGCGTAAATAAAATATTAATAACAAATTATGCAAGTAAAAAATATGAGTTAAGAAAACAAAATAAACAGTTATTTTCAAATTTTAATTATGTAAAACAATACACATGAATATGGTAAAATAAACTAGTGTATAGTATATATATAATAAAATTATGTTGTTTTTTTTCAAAGTTTTGGGCTCTTTGAATTACAAATTCTTCTGTTATCAGGCACAATATTAAAAAGCTAACCTCTCATAGTAGCACGTCTGTTCCTATATTTTTATTTTGTTGTAAAACAGTTGAAAGCTCTAATGCTAAAATAAATAAGTTAATGATATAAAGAAATAATTTTTAATTATTAGAAAAAAAATTACAATAATAAAAATGTTTAGTCATAAAATTTATGTGATTAAATTCAAAGCAGTCAAAAATATTAATTAATAAAGGCTTGTAATAATAAACTTACACATTTAAGCAAAATAATATAAGGATATCATGAATAATATCTGTTCAGCTGCCAAAGCTAACAAACATTTATTTTGACAGATTAAAGTTATGATCAGCATTGGGCACATGCAGATTATCCGCTAGTGTGTTTCAAAATGTTCAAACATGTTTCAACTTAGTGCAGCATTTAAAAGCATACAAGACTTATATCAATTTCTATAATTTTTCATGGAATACTTATTGACTTTCTACTGAACATCAGTATTCCATGGAGCATAGTTTAGAAAATGTTGCGCCATTTAATAATCCTTTTTAAAACTATTTTTCCAAATACATTTTTAAATGTAGCGTTTGTGATCCCATCTAGGCAAAAAAAAAAAAAATGTTTTTGCATTTCAAAATCTATAGATTAACTGAAGATTTATAATGATGGTATTTTAATTGTAATTGTATGTTGTTAGTTAAGGTTTAGAAATATAAGTAGAAGTTTTGAAGAAGATTGCTGGGGCATTGAAATTGTTGAATTGTAAAAAATCATTGTAAACAGTAATAAAGAACATAGATGATTTAATATTATTTGAATTATTTCTGTAATTTAATTAAAATGTTTTAGAAAAAATCAAACTTTATTTATACTCTTTTAAAAACATGCAACTGTTAATAAAGAACAGAAAGATTCGTATAGAATACAATGATTCAAGTGGTATTATTCCTTTGTTATATTAAGCTGCTGTTGACCTACTCAATAACAGTAACATAAAAACTCTTTAACTTTTAGATCCATGAATATTGAATTTAAGATGATGATAATGACTAAATTTTTCTGCTAAACTTATCTATCAGAGTCTCAATGTAAAGAATCTTAATCTCCATAAAACTTAAATTTAAAATGATGAAAACTAAAAACTATGTCAATAAAATATCACAGAAATGTTGAAAAACATAATATCATAGAAATTAACCTCACAACCAATACAATTAGAAGAAATTAATGATTAAAAAGAAAAAGAAAGCTGTATCTAGAATAGGAGATTTTATATATATATAGCAATTAACATATTTGATTGGGAAAACCACAAAAATATTGGACAAATGAGAAAAAGTTTAAAAACTTTAAGAAGCCTTTCATGTGACAATGATTAAAAAGCCCATAAATTCTGAGAGTGATAATCCATAATATTTAAAAACCATTCATTATGTTTGATCATAAATAGAAAAAATGGACAAATGAGAAGGATATTTACAGATAAATATAAAAAAAATCTACTGCCTGAATAGTCTAGTTAGTTGAAATATCATCTTACATTCAGTATTCATGAATATAAAAGTCATTGGTTCAATTCTTATTTTAGCAGTCATTGGTCAAGCCAGCAATATTTGGAGAGAAAAAAGAGAATTATTCCATTCAATATATTGACCTCCATATTCATTACTGTTATCAATGGCCACTCACAAATGAGTATGGATACTCAAATTTCAAGAAGAAAATTAGAAAAAAAAGATGATAATGGCTGCTGCTATTACTACTACTACTCTTATTACTACTTGTACTACTATTAATGATAATAAACTAGAGATAAATTTTGTGTTGACTAAGCAAATCAATCTGTAAATCACCTACATTTAAATATAAAACATGATTCAATGTATTTGATATTTTGTGATATATTTATTTTCCAAAAAACTTTTTTTCTGAACTACTTTAACACTTTATCTGATTCTATCTATCTAGTATATTCTATTTTCCACCATATTTTCCTAATGAAAATAAGCAACACTGCACTTCTTTAGTATGTCTTTAAGATTATCTTTATGATGCAAATGGAGTCTGCCTATCTTTCCAAAATCATGTCCAAGTTCACAATGAAACACTTTTTTAGAACTGTCAATCATTTTACATATCTAATCCAATGAAGATGTGATTTTACAATGATGAATCCTATGGTATCACAGTCAGCAAATTTAAGAACATGGTGATTATTTTTATGAATTTGCAATTGTATTTTAAAAATATTACAAAGTAACCTTAAATAAAAAATTTCTAATACCTTTATGTTAAGATGATAGAGTAACAATAGTCAAAATAAGAGTCAGAGATCACATGACCCTATCTCTTAAGCTTGTAAGTTATAAACAATGAGGATTGCCAATTCCTCAACAAGCTTTGTGATAAATGCTTAGCCAGAGTTTAAAATATCTCCATCAGAAACATCCCCCCCCCAATTCCTGACTATGGTTTCGTGCTTTGGAACTCCTCAGAGAAGTGCCAGGGTAGGTTCAGACACTAGATCTAAAAATACCAACCCAAAGCCAAACACTTATCTAAAAATAATCTATTGAGTGGAAAAATCTGAAATTTTCAGATATCTACATGTCTTCAAACCCAGCTATTAAATTTAAATAGCTATATGGGGCTGATAGATATTCAGCCATACCATAAATTAGTAGTCTTAGCAATATAACATTGCATAAGACTTAAGGCAGAGACTATAAATAGTCAAAATAAGAGTCATAGATCACATGACCCTATCTCTTAAGCTTGTAAGTTATAAACAATGAGGATTTCCAATTCCTCAACAAGCTTTGTGATAAATGCTTAGCCAGAGCCATATATCTATTTGAGTTGGATAGCTGAGTTTGAAGACATGTAGATGTCTGAAAATTTCAGATTTTCCACTCAATAGATTATTTTAGATAAGTGTTTGGCTTTGGGTTGGTATTTTTAGATCTAGGGTCTGAACCTACCCTGGCACCTCTCTGAGGAATGCCAAAGCACAAAACCATGGTCAGGAGTTTGAGGGGGGGTTCTGATGGAGATATTTTAAATGCTGGCTCTGGCTAAACATGTATCACAAAGCTTGTTGAGGAATTGGCAATCCTCATTGTTTATAACTTACAAGCTTAAGAGATAGGGTCATGTGATCTATGACTCTTACTTTGTCTATTTATGGTCTCTGCCTTAAATCTTATGCAATGTTATATTGCTAAGACTACTAATATATGGTATGGCTGAAGATCTATCAGCCCCATATAGCTATTTGAATTGGATAGCTGGGTTTGAAGACATGTAGATGTCTGAAAATTTCAGATTTTCCACTTAATAGATTATTTTTAGATAATAGTTTTGGGTTGGTATTTTTAGATCTAGTGTCTGAACCTACCCTGGAACCTCTCTGAGGAGTGCCAAAGCATGAAACCATGGTCAGGGGTTTGGGGGGGGGGGTTTCTGACGGAGATATTTTAAATGCTAGCTCTAGCTAAGCATTTATCACAAAGCTTGTTGAGGAATTGGCAATCCTCATTGTTGATAGAGTAACAAGTCTCACTTTTATAAAATAAATTAATTAAAGTAATATTGTTGTAGTAGTTATTTCCCTATGAAAGGATATATCTTTTAACTGATTAAAAGCAGCAGAAATACATTTGTAGTTTGTATTTTATCTCAATTTTTAAGTCCATACTTCTATTTAAAAAGCTATCAAGATATTTTAATTGTCTACCTTCTCAATCTTGATAACAATCCAAGGTAATGCTGTTGAAAGTTTTTCTACCATCATTTGCTGATTAAAAAAAACTTGAGCTTTTTAAAACATTAATTAATAAACCAAAGTCTTTATATATTGCATTCAAAACCCTTAGTACATTCTGTACATTAACTTTTTAATTGACAAGCATGGTACAATCATCAATATAATATAAATCCAGATTTCCACATGAAATTCTTTTTTTAACTTACAATCAATTCAATTCAAATTAAAAATTTCTTCATCAAACCAGTTTTTTATCTTGTTCACTGCTTCAGTAATCCATTTATAAGCAGTTCTAAAGACTATAATAATAAAAATCAAGAACAATGTTGGAGTAAGTATATATCCTTGTTTAATATCAGTTTTCATTTTAAATGCCTTGGATTTTTCATTTATAATAATAATAGTTTCTCTCATTTCTTTATGTGAACACTGCACAATATGAATAAACTTTGATGAATAATTAATTAATTTTAAACAATGTCAAAGTCCTGTTCAATTAACTGAGTCAAAGGTCTTGACCAAATCAATAAAAGCAATATAAAAATTGTTCATTTATTCCTAACAATTTTCTTGGATTTTCATGGCAACAAACTTCATATCTAAAATGTTTCTTAATTGTCTAAAACAGTGGTCTTCAACCTTTTCACCCCTGCGGCATGGTAAAAATAAGGATAAGATTTCGCGGACCGGCAGAAGTTTACAGATAAATTTTCTTAAAGATGTAACCTGCTTAGCCTTTGATAAGCATAATTGTTATAACTGACCAAAACAGCACACTAGTTAATGTGTGTAATAATGGTGTTGCTTACCTTCACATGTTGAACACTCTTTCTCGAGTTGCACAGTCATACTGCTACAGAAAATATACAATAACAATCATTCTCATTAATGTGCTTGCATTTTACGTTTATTATTTCATTGTTAAAATATTCAAGAATAAAATGTTATTCACCTGAATGTTGAAAAAATCAAAAGTTTTGATCTTTTTTTTTTTTGGGGGGGGGGGTTTAAAAATACTTTGTCATCAACTGAGACAAAAGATAGACACCAAAGTTATTTTTTGTTTGTTTTTATTTTTAAAAAAAAGGTAACAGAAATTGGTTTTAAAAATAAAAGTTTTAGTATTTTAGCGGTATACAAATAAAGCCAAAAAAAATATTGCCTTATAGGCCAAAAAAAAGTGGGCGTATTTTTAAACAAAAAAAAAAGAAAACGAAGCTTGACAAAGTCAAAAGTTTTGATCTTACTTTATTTTGGGGTAGTGGGGATATATTGAGAAATACATTGTAAATGTTAGAGACAGAACTTATTTTTTGGTTTTTATTTTTTAAAAAAGGTAATAAAAATTGATTTTCAAAATAAAACTTAAAGCCAAAAAAAAATCACTAAAAATGAAATATTAAAAGAGAGAATAAAAAAAATTTAAGAGATCAACAAAAGTCACGTTACATTTTATTGTTTTAACAATGCTGACAAGCAGCCATGATTGGCTATCAAAAGAACCGAAGTTTGTATAATAACCCCCCCCCCCATAAACATCTGTGATAAATAATATAGGGTATATGAGCACAGACTTTCACACCACCCACCTCTCTCCACTCTATCTAATAACACTGATACACCTAAACACATATATGCTGAAAAGATAAATAATCACCAATATGCGTATTTCATGCTAAACCAGCAATCATCAGTAGGTCCAGACTATCATCTTTACACACATATATAGTATAAGTGCTCAGATATATATTAAGATAGACTATCCTCATAGTTTATTGGACAAGCTTCAATCCACTGCTCACTCCGATCTTTCAACTGTCCATCCAATTGAAAATCTGATGATGGAATGCTCAAAGGCCACCCTGAGGCCGAGATTATTGTCACACCCATGTTGACCCAAGGTCAATCTGAACCCCACATGTACAGGACATAATCCATTTAATACATATGCAAGAATGGGCAGACATCTCTATAATGTAATAACTGAAACAGCTTCAGTTATTACATTATAGAGATGTCTGCCCATTCTTGCATATGTATTAAATGGATTATGTCCTGTACATGTGGGGTTCAGATTGACCTTGGGTCAACATGGGTGTGACAATAATCTCGGCCTCAGGGTGGCCTTTGAGCATTCCATCATCAGATTTTCAATTGGATGGACAGTTGAAGAGTTGGAGTGTGGAGTGGATTGAAGCCTGTCCAATAAACTATGAGGATAGTCTATCTTAATATATATCTGAGCACTTATACTATATATGTGTGTAAAGATGATAGTCTGGACCAACTGATGATTGCTGGTTTAGCATGAAATACGCATATTGGTGATTATTTATCTTTTCAGCATATATGTGTTTAGGTGTATCAGTGTTATTAGATAGAGTGGAGAGAGGTGGGTGGTGTGAAAGTCTGTGCTCATATACCCTATATTACATATATATAGCCACAGGTATATAACAAGCCTGTGTTTCAGTTATTACATTATAGAGATGTCTGCCCATTCTTGCATATGTATTAAATGGATTATGTCCTGTACATGTGGGGTTCAGATTGACCTTGGGTCAACATGGGTGTGACAATAATCTCGGCCTCAGGGTGGCCTTTGAGCATTCCATCATCAGATTTTCAATTGGATGGACAGTTGAAGAGTTGGAGTGTGGAGTGGATTGAAGCCTGTCCAATAAACTATGAGGATAGTCTATCTTAATATATATCTGAGCACTTATACTATATATGTGTGTAAAGATGATAGTCTGGACCAACTGATGATTGCTGGTTTAGCATGAAATATGCATATTGGTGATTATTTATCTTTTCAGCATATATGCGTTTAGGTGTATCAGTGTTATTAGATAGAGTGGAGAGAGGTGGGTGGTGTGAAAGTCTGTGCTCATATACCCTATATTACATATATATAGCCACAGGTATATAACAAGCCTGTGTTTCAGTTACTGTGATAAATAGAAAAACAAATTAATTTATGTATGATTGATTAGATTTTGTTTTTGTTCTGTTTCTTTTTTTTAAATCGGGAAAAAATGCGATGAAAAAATAAATAAAAATTGTTCATATTAATTAAAAGTTTAAAATCGTATTATTTTGTTATTAGAAACTTCTTGCCAGTCTAGCTGCAGACCAGCAGATAACTTCTGCGGCCTGGTAGCGGTCCGCGGCCCGGTGGTTGAAGACCACTGGTCTAAAACCATATTGAGTTTTTGATAACCATTTATATATGTCTAAATACAATCTATTCATAAATTTTTGAAAGTACTTTGTAAATTTATCTATTGTCTTTATTTTTAAAAATTGGAAAAATATAAGTATCTTTATGATATATCACCATTACATTTTAAAACTTTCATCTACATTTTTTCCATTTTTAAAAACTACAGAATTGTTTTGATTTCATTGGTCCAAATTTAAATAAGGAGGTTAAATGATTATATAATTAAAAGTCATTCTCTCAATTCTTATATCATTATTTAAAAGGTAATCAAAATACTCCTTTTATCCATTTGAAATATCATTGTCCTCATAAAAATATTACCATGCTATTGATATATTTAATAGAATTGAGATAGCATTTTGGATCCATAGATTGTCATCATACCTTTTTTTTAAAAAAAAAAATTGAAATTAAGCTTTCTTATCAATTATTAAACTTCTCCCTTTAAATTTATAAATTTATTTTGAAAGTTAACGTTCAATTTATTATTCTACTAAGCAGGAAATACTACGTTTTTTTTAACCATATTACTAATAAGATCATTGTCATTAAAACCAGTCATAATTATTCTTTTCAGTAAACATAAGAATAGATTTATTAGTATTCATATCACACTTCTTAAGAGAATTACTTGCTTTTATAAAAAGATAATCCTGAAATTCCATATAAGCAATTTTAGTCTTCAATAAAATTTAGTATAAATACTAACTGTGTTAAATGCATAAATAAAGTTTGGATTTTCTTTAAAAAAAACTTTTTAATAAATCAACTTGATGGGAAAAATTTACTATTTCAAAAATAATATATTTATTTATTTTCTTTCTTTTTTTTTTTTTTGTTGCTACTTTCAATGTTCATAATATATAAATAACGTTCTATTATTAATTAAGTTGCTACATAAGTTGACATGTAAAGTCTGTTATACGTGTACTTGTAATGCTTAAAAGTGTGTTGTATATACATGCATGTATTAAAAAGTATATTAAAACAGGCAAAACTCTCTATACATATTGCCACTCAGTGCAAGCCAGAGTAATCACTGGAGGCCAGAAGGTTTGTGCATAAAATTCCCATCTAGTGCCTACTCATCCAATAACCCCAGACTAGTTTCTGGCTTGTGGCCTTCATCAGTGAGGATCTTAGATTTGAGAGCACTGCACATAGATCTTAGGATCTAATGGAATGCTCCAGCAGCTACCTTTTATTTCTACTTAACTACAAAACTATGAGCCTTAAATTGAAAACACCATATTATTTTCAATCCAAGCTCATTAGTCATATAGGTCTGAATTCAGGAGCTTGGATTGAAAATATTATGGTGTTTTCAATTTAAGACTCATAGTTTTATAGTTAAGTAGAGATAAAAGGCAGCTGTTGGAGGGTTGCATTAGATCCTAAGATCTAGGTGCAGTGCTTTCAGACCCAGCCAGAAACTAGTCTGGGGATATTGGATGAGTAGGCACTAGATGGGGATTTTATGTACAAGCCTTCTGGCATCCATTGATTACTCTGGCTTGCACTGAGTGGCAATACATAAAGAGAGTTTTTCTTGTTTTAATAACAGTTATAAACAAGCATAAGAAATGGTGATCATGTAATATTAAAAAATACTGTGCACTTTCATGACAGTTCAGAAAACAATTTATATTATAAACAAAGTATGAAACATCATCTGTTAGGATGTTTAAAACCAAATATTGCAGATACAATGGTCCATTATTTGGATACATTTAAAATAAATTTAAAAACACTATCTGGAATTAGTGATCCATATTTTATTTTTATATCTTAATCCAATGGCTTTATTTAAATTTAAATTTGATTTTGATTCTTTTCTCCTCTAGAAAAACAACAAATAAATAACTAACTTTGTAATACCAATTTTTTTTTTTTTTTAAAAAAAAAACTATAGTTGTCATATTAAAAAAAAGATTAAAGATAATTGTAACATTTTTATTTACAAATATCATTTAATAAAATTAATTGATGAAAGAAAACAGGTCATTAAAAATTGCCAGCAAATTAAACAATAAATCATATTGTAAAGAAATTGATCAGTTAATTTTTATTTTTTTGATTGTTGTAATATAAAATGTTTAATAAGATATTAAAATTGATAAAGTAATGTTAGAACTAATTATTTACATTCAATAATTAACGAGGAAAAAACTAAATAATTATTTACTCTTTGTTATTTCTATAAGTAAAGAATTTATATTATTATAAAAAATAACTGCCATTTTTAAGTCCCTACTTAGCTGATAGTATAAACTAGAGGATAGTATTTTAATACTGTATGATCCTGAACATGTACAGTATTAGTCAACACTCATTTATGTACATAAAATACAGACACATTTAATGCACATATAATATAAATACACATACTTTAGATTACAAAAAAATTTGAAATATAAGAACAATTAAGATTATAAACAAAAATACAATAAAGCATCTACATCTACATATGTCGTTATAAGCCTCTTAACTGATAGTTTAAATTAGTGGATAATAACTCACACTTTGTTTACAATGCTTTTAGATATCCATTATGTGTAGAGTACTTTTCACTTAAGTATATGTACAACAAAAATGCTTTTTAATGTGTGTGTATATATATAACTTAAAGATTACAGAACTTATAAATATATTAAACAAAATACACTAGAATAACTCTACAAAATTAAAAATGCCTATATAAAATTTTTAAAAAATATTTTTTTTGCTATAGCCAGCTTATGGTTCCTTCCACAATCTTGAATAGCAGTACAACATTAAAATTTAAATCTCATTAAAGTTCCCACATTTAATGGCCAACTTCCCATAAATTGTAGATACTAACACAATTACACTGTTTATTCAATACATTATCTGTACTATTTATACAATATGACTCCTTAATTTTTCTTTTCTTCAAATCATTTTCCATATGCAAAATAAAAACACTATCAAAGTAGAATTCTCCATTACAAGTTACTGCATGTTCTGCAAAAACAGATTTATACCTATCTGAAGAATAACACAACTTATATACTCCTTAATTCTTTTTTTCATACTCCTTAATTCTTTTTTTCAATGCACATTTATTCTCCCCAATGTAACTATATCCACAATAACATACCACTTTATATATAATATTATATTTGTTGATTTTATCAATACAATCTTTACCATTAATAACTAGTTCCAGTATCTGCACCCAATTTAAATGCAACATTAAAATCAGCAGATACCAATGATATAATCTTATTACAAACAATATCATTTACATAAGGCAATGCTATCCACCTTTTCTTTTCCATATTATCTCTTCTTCATCTATTTCTAAACATATATAATGCACACAAAATATTTTTCTACTATATTCCATACCCAATAAATCATTAACATATCTTTCAGTATTAACCAGTTTATCACTCTGAAATTGACACAAAACATCATTTCTAAAAAGAAATGTCCTAAAACCAGCCAATTTATAGATAAGTGGAACATTTGAATTTGGATGCACAATTCCTCTAATTGGTAATGGTTTCAACACCATTTTATTATTAATTTTATTACCTTCTCTCCATAAAATCAGTTCAAGATATTTTATACTCTTCTCACTATTTTCAGAAATAATAGCCCACATTAAACCATCAATATTATTTAATTTAATTAATAGTTTTTGCACTATCATATTTGAACATGCAGTGATTTGTAATGGAGAATTCTACTTTGATAGTGTTTTTATTTTGCATATAAAAAAAATGATTTGAAAAAAAGAAAAATTAAGGAGTCATATTTTATAAATAGTACAGATAATGTATTGAATAAACAGTGTAATTGTGTTAGTATTTACTATTTATGGAAAGTAGGTCATTCACATGGGAACGTTACTGTTGTGAGAGTTTAATAAGCTTTAAATATTAACATATTTCTACTCAAGATGACGGAATATGCTGTAAGCTGGCTATAGCAAAGAATATTAATCTTTAATTTAATGTTGGCATTTTAAAAATTTTTGTAGTTTTATTCTTGTGGATTTATATATATATAAACATTAAAAGCATAAAGCTAAATTAGTCAATAAATATTCAAAATTACCCCAAATCCAAAACTCAAACAGACTATCCAAGAAAATAAAATCTAAAACATTACCAATGGTTTCACTGCTACAGGCAGACTTCTCAAGAGTAAAGAATTACAAAATAGCAACATATTTATATTAAATATTACCCACAATTCCATTTACTTCCATCCTCCTTTAATATTAAAATAACTTTTAAATAAGTTAATTGCTTTAGAATCATAAAATTTTACTAATAAAAATTCTTAAATTCTCTTTATTTCATTTCTCTCAAAGAAGACAACATTAGCTTCATCAAAATTAATAGTATGGCCTGCATCTTTTTTATGGACATACAACACAGAACTAAGATATTTATTTTTAACTCTACTTTTATGTATCTTTATTCTTTCATTTAAGCTCAAACTACTCTGACCTATATAAACCTTCTTACAAAAACAAGGAGAAGAAACTGTGTAATGACTAAAATCAACAAATTGTTTTAAAAAAATTATTCAAGAACTTAGAAATACCCTCTACACCACTAACTTTTAGAGGGTATTTCTAGCTTCTTGAATAATTTTTTAAAATAATTTATTGATTTGGGTCATTACACAGTTTCTTCTTCTTTTGAGGCTTTTGATAAGATTAATAATTTTAAAATGGAAAGTAATTGGGTATTTGGTAGTTTAGATATTGAGAGTATGTATCAGTCTGTTAATACGTTAAGCAATATTGATGTTTTTATGTCTGTATTGGTTAAGCATGGATCATTGTCAAAAAATAAAATTAAAGATTTGCTTTTATTATTAGAAGATTCTATGTATTTTACTTATAATGGAATTTTTATAAGATTAATGAAGGGTGGATAATAGGTTATATTATTTCTCCTTTAGTTTGTTTAATTTATATTAATTATTTGGAAGAGAAAATTATTATTAAAAAGAATTGTTTGTATTTAAAGTTATTTTCTAGATATATGTATGATTGTTTGTTTGTAGATGAGAGTGATAAATTGAAGGAGTTGGTAAATGAGTTTAATTGTTTTAATGCTTCTATAAAATATGTGGTAGAAGGTGGAAGTTAGATTTTATTAAATTAAAATTTTTATATCTATTGGTGATTAGAAATATAAAGTAATTGTTTAATATATAGTCATTATGTTAAAAATAAAGAGTTAAAAATTATAATTAAATCTGATGGCTATCAGTCTGTATCTCATAAAGTAGTTGCTTTAAGAAATTATTGTTATAGAAATAAGAGATTAAATAATTCTAGTGGTGTAGCTTTATTTCAGAAAAGTAAATTTTATAAAGATTATTTGAGTGTTGGCTACTCTGATAAATTTGTTAAATGTATTTTATTTAATAGTAATATTTGTAATGATATAAAGGATAAAGAAAAATATATTTTATTTCTTCGCTATTTAATTTGTCTTCTTATAAAATTGTATGTAAAAATAGTAATTTGTTTGGAAATAAGAAAATTGCTTGGAAATGGGTATTACTTTGAATAATTTATTGAATAATACAAAGGAAATTTTTGATACGAATATTCCTGGAGTAGTGTATATTATCCCTTGATTTTGTAAGAAGATTTATATAGGTAAGAGTAGTTTGAGCTTAAAAGAAAAAATAAATGTATATAAAAGTACAGTTAGAAATATAAATCTTAGTTCTGCTTTGTATGTCCATGAAAAAGATACAGGCCACACTATTAATTTTGATAAAAATACGGTTGTCTTCTTTGAGAGAAATGAAATTAAAAAAAGAATTAAAGAATCTTTGTTATTAAAATTTCATGATTCTGAAGCAATTAACTTATTTAAAAGTTCTTTTAATATTAGGGGTGAATGGACATAAATGGAATTGTAGATAATGTTTAATATAAATACGTTGCTATTTTGTAGTTCTTTACACTTGAGAAGTCTATTTGTAGCAATGAAACCATTGGTAGTGTTTTAGATTTTATTTTCTTGGCTAGTCTGGTTGAGTTTTGGATTTGGGGTAATTTTGATTATATGTATAACTTTATATGCAACTGAACAGAAAGAAACTGAAGCTTCCAATGAGTTATATATCATGTTTGTAATTCTATCATAACCATTCATCAGCCCAGACATCAGACCAATCTCTCCGACCATAGATTCATTAAAAACATAACATTGTAAAGCAATTCATATAGCACATGTTATAATAATAATACAAATTATTTCTAGAAAAACTCTATTCTTAATTTTTTTATTAATTACAATTCTATTACACATTACTGAAACATATGATTAAAGAAATGTGAAAAAAAATAAATGATTCCCAAGGTGTGCATTTTGTGCTGAACCAGCACCAATCATTGTCCCAGATCACAGTCTCTTACACATAGCTTCATATACAAACTAAAATTATCAGCAAAAAATATTTAAAAGAAATAAAATAAGTAATTTCAAATTTTAATGAATTCTTTTGTATATATATCCATTCTATTGTAAATGTATTTATTCCTCTTTTCATTATTTCATAAATGGATGATTTCTATTTTCATATTATTACTATCTTGCAAATATAGCCTTTTTTATTACAATTAAATGAATGATTTTCAGTTTAAGAAATAACTTTTTTTTTATCTTTGGAAGAATTTCTATAATTACTAGACACTATGTTTTGATACTATTTTAAGTGAAATTTAAATTTCGGAAGGAAATGTAAATTAGATTGCTATGACAGAATGAATACACATGAATGTGTGAGATTAGCAATGAAATTTATAGCAAAAAAAAAGGTACCTGTCTATTGGAAAAATGTATGCATATAAAAATATACATTTTTCTAAATAATTTATGAATTTTGATGTGTTTTTACCTTTTTTTATTTCTCCTTAAATAGCATATAAATGAAATAACATGTGATAGCTCCATTGTAATTTATTTAAAAAATAGAATGTGCTAAGCACATATGCTAATATATTAATGGCCCACAATATTTGTAATCATCATCATCATAATAATTCAATTCAAATCATTTATTTAAGTATTAAACAACAGCATATAGCCAATTAGAGATTGCACATCAAATTAGTAAAAGAAATCAACATCATCATCATCATCATCATCATCATCATCATCATCATCATCATCATCATCATAATAATAATAATAATAATAATAATAATAATAATAATAATAATAATAATAATAATAATAATAATAATAATAATAATAATAATAATAATAATAATAATAATAATAATAATAATAATAATAATAATAATAATAATAATAATAATAATAATAATAATAATAATAATAATAATACTGCAGAAAATCCTGATAGTGCCGGTAAGTAATATTAAAGTAGTTGGGTTTCAAACCCCAAAAAATCTAATAATAACGCCACAATTTAAAATCAAACAAATATAGATAATTTCATAAAATAAAAATAAATATTTTTGAAACTATAATTAATGAAAATCATAAACTAGCTCAAGAATATCATAAAAAAACACTTACGTTACCAAAAATTTCTTTGTTTTTATAAAACAAAAATGGAGCCCACAGCTATGCATGATCGAGTATTTGGCGTCAATATGGCCGCTGAAGTGCGTAAAAATTTAGACACCGTCAAATCGTACGCCACGGTCGCAAAAACTAACATGCAAGCAACAAGTTCAAAGAATTTCGTGACTACTATAAATAATAAAATTGTTCCGAGATTTAGAAAAACAAATCCGAACGATATAAAACAGTTAGATTTAAAGATACAGGTAAACCAAGACCCTCCCCTTGCACACTGGACCGATAATATGCTAGAAAGAATTAATGAACACTTTAACAACACGATTCCACGGGGACTCTATACATCATTCAAAAGATTTTTTTCACCAAACTCAATAGTAATATCTGCCACAGATGCAAATATATCATTGTATCGGTTTCACGCACGTTATTATATCAAGCAATAACTGAAATTGAACTGTGGGAAACGATCGTAAGAATCGCAGATCATCCAAATCCCAGATACCTCGCAATCGAATTTCTTAACAGTAGTCAAAAGAACCGATTTCTAAACCAAATTAAAACATTAGACAATTATGCAATGGTTATAGTCGATCAAGATCGACAGAACCAAATTACAGGAATAATAAAAAATACATATTTTGGATACACGAAACAAGACTTTCAAAAAATGATGGATCCATTTGGCAAGGTTATAGCATTTCAACCAATATACCTCAAAGACACACCAATACCAATATACAGCAATAGCTATGATTTTAAGTTAAAATTACACAAAGACATTGACCCAGAATCTATACCAACACAAATTGCAGATCAGGAAGCTATGCTGAGCCTATATATAAGAGGTTTAAAACCACAATGCTATGCCTGTGGCAAGCGTGGTCATCTAGCCACACAGTGCATGGATAGCCAACTCATACAGGGCCAGACACCAAATAATCAGCACATCCAATCCCAACATGAAGAGAGAAACAATACACAAGATAACACCAGCAACTCAAACAGTCAATATGAAAACAATTACAGTACAAATGAAGCTACTAAAAACAAACATGCAGAAGAAAACACAAATATACTTGAAACTACAACAGATAGCTCGAATAAATTAAATGAAAGCACTGATCAAATAGATCAAAATCAAGCAAAAATCATACCTGAAGTATCACAAACCCCAGGCATATCAATCAGTAACACATCAGACTCAAATCCAGACATATCAAATGATACATACAACTGCCCAAAAACAAGCATGCCGCATATAATTATAAACAAAACATCTACAGATATTCTAGAGTCACTAACCCCATGCCTCCCTCCCATAAAAACAACACCAACAGAAGTCCAAAAAGCTGGTCGGCTAAGGAGAAATAAATCAAAAAGAGCCAAAACAGATGAAAACAATACTCTAACAGAAATGATTGAACACTTTGCAGAAAACTTAATACCTATGGAGCTGGATAGTAATCAAACCACTAATAACTGCTCACAAAACACTAGAGAATATGCAAAAGCTTCACGCAAACTTCAACACACTGTGAAACCAACTCGCAGCCAATCACGATAATGAAGCTAAAAATAACAGCATTTAATATCAGAGGGCTCAACTCAGTCAACAAAATACATCAGCTACAACAATGGATAAAGATTACACAACCTCATATACTAGGACTTCTAGAAACTAAAATATGTAGTGGCTCACAAATTGACCCCACAGTACATCTAAGCAGAGAAGGCTACTGTGCATGCTCTAGAGACACATCATCTCCCTCAGGGGTACTGGACTGCTCATAACACAAAGTTGTCCATTTGACACATTCAAAATCATATATATAGATGCAAATTTACTAATAGTAACTTTTAGTCATAAAATCATCACACTAAACATTATATTTGTGTATATTCCACCGAGCCCTACAATTATCTCAAATATTATATTAAACATAAACTCCTTACTGGGCTCTAATTCACATCCAACCATACTAATTGGGGATTTCAACATGAAATATCAAGAGTTCATTTTAAAGTGGCTGCATCAAATATCAATTCCACTTATGAGTGCAGAGGATTTTCTGTCAAATGAAGCAGTTACCTTTCACAATGGACGTCATACATCAAAAATTGATCTGTGCTTTTATTCACCTATGTTACACCATCAAATCAGCCTAAACATCAATGCATCTCCCTTCTCTGATCACTCTGCACAAACCATACTAATTAATCTGACAGGAATTCAAACAACTGCACTTACACATGGTAAAACAATCAGAATTCTACTTCCAACTTCTATCCCAGAATTTATTTTTTCAGAAACATATATAATGCTTCACAAAATCAAAAATATGCAACTTAACCCCATTCAAAGATATTTAGCATTCATAAACATTTTATCATTTAATATAGATCACATTACATGCAAATTCCCCCCCACCTTCAAGACTGCTAGCACTGGCTGATGAAATACATAAACGGATTACAATGATAAACCCAACACACACCAGTCAACAACATATACGCAGACTTACACAAACATACAATAACATCTGTAACCACCTGAAAAACTACCTAGCAATAAAAAAGAGTAAAGTCTGCCTCGGCCAACAACACACATGGACAAGAAAATACATTCGCTGGGCCTTGGGCTACACATCCACTGTCAGAGTGCCAATGGCACTCACAGAGCAGGGGAACATATACGCAGGAAATAATATGTTAAAACCGATTTATCAGCATTTCAAACAAAAGCTGCAAGCATACCACCTAGTCAAATATAATCCTAATGTATTTGGAAAACCAGAAACAAATACTCCATATAAAATCACAGAATTTGCTGCTAAACTGGCAACAGTACCTAATGCATGTCACCCAGGAACACATGGAATCCCCAAATTTGTCCTTGCACATCTCAGTCAGTTCACTAGCCAATATTTATGTGACCTTGCAAATCATCTATCACAGAAGTTGCATGACATTCAAGGTTTATATCCAATAGCAATAGTCCCCTTCAACAAGAAAAAAGTCCATGTATCAACACTATCTAACCTACAACCAATCTCAATGGGGCCACTTACAATTAAAATAATTGAAAAAGTACTCAAAGACAGCCTAGAGCCATATATTCTACCACTAATTTCACACAGCCAGTTTGCAAGGAAGCAATCATCAACTGCACAGGCTGCAATGATATTCAAAACAGTTATAAACTCAGTATGGGACAGAAAGAAGTATGCACCAATTGCAGTTCAACTTGATATAGAAGCGGCTTTTGATTCGGTCGACATCAATACATTAATCAATATGCTAGCTGACACCACAATTCCACGAACTCATCTGTACCTGCTCACAAACCTACTACTTAGCAGAGAAATACATATCACACTCAATGGCAAAAATTCCCCATCATTCATTCCCACACAATCCATATCCCAAGGCTCACCACTAAGCTCACTGCTATTTACTTTTTACATCAACCCACTCATACTCAAAATTCAGCAGAGTATCAAGGGCATTCAGATACCAGGCACATCACAACATATAGCCTGCATTGCATATATGGATGACATCACAGTCTTCCTACCATCAAGAAAACAGATACCAATACTACAGAAAATACTGCAAGACTTTCAAGCAACACACCATCTAAAATTTAATCAAAATAAGACTGCTGCTTGGTCTCTATACACCAGTAAGCCATGCATGCAAATTTTCCAAGGCAAACCATCCCCTTTCCTCGGTTTTCCTTTCTACATGGGAACAAACACAATGAGGCAAAAAATCCAGAACAAGTTAAAAGATGAAGCAGAACGGATCACTGCCTCACTGTCAAAAGCATACCTCTCAATATATGCTAAAGAACAATTGCTCAATCAGCTGGTAATCACCAAAATTATCTATTATTCTCCCACAATTCAATTCTCAAAAGCCTTTACATCAAAAATCTCTTCATATTGCAATAAACTCCTATGGAATAGAAAGACAGTGTCAATATCTGCAAAACAGCTTAGTCGACCAGCAATACACAATGGTTTGGGGCTACATAACATAGATATTTTTCGAATACAAAAGACCACAAACCTGATAATAGCCACTCTCAGACATTTCCCAGAACTCCAGTATCTAATACAAATAATACCCACAGACAAACCTCCACCTTCACATTGCTATCTATCATCTGTTATAAACCAGTTCAGAATCACACATACTCAAATATCACTGCAAACAACAACAAAATATTCATATTGGCAGATATATGCAATGATATACCCAGGATATACATCAGATTTTTCAACACAGATGCTTGAAATAAACAACCGACAGCTGCTTAAAAAATTTAAAAAATGGTCCTTGGAGCCCAAATTCTTTGATTTCCTCCTGAAACTAAATCTATATGCTTTGCCAACATCATATTTCTTAAGATACAGATGATTATATACAAAAATAGACCCCTTCTGCACGCTATGCCACAAGTAGAAGAAACTCAACAACATCTGTTTTACAACTGCCCAGCATTAAACAATATTCGGCATGAAATAACAAATATATACAGAAAACCAAACATCTCCCTGCAAGATATTATCAGTCAATTCTGCAGAACATCCACCCCAACAATCCGAGCAGCAACCTTCGTACTTTATGCATTTTGGTGCACGCGATGCACATTTGCTTTTGGCAACAATACAAGGCGGCATCCATCAACTTTTCACAACAAGTTAGCACAATTAAAAACCAGAGACAATAAAATAGCACACCCAGACATTCTTGCGGCTACTTGGTCACTTGTAAAACAACGGTCAAATCTCTAATAGTTCTGCCTTTTCTCAACAATAGACTTAAAAAGAGAACAAGAAAATGGACAGCAAAAAATCCATGAATCAATAAATGATAACTTAGGATAAACAATCCATCACACACCAGGTATATCTATGTAAGAACTTGGAAAGAACTTAAACCCTTGGAAATATTAGTGTAAATGCATGTATATAAAAATTATTAATGTAACCTGTTTTCTAGATTGAATAAAGTTCCCTTTTTGAATAATAATAATAATAATAATAATAATAATAATAATAATAATAATAATAATAATAATAATAATAATAATAATAATAATAATAATAATAATAATAATAATAATAATAATAATAATAATAATAATAATAATAATAATAATAATAATAATAATAATAATAATAATAATAATAATAATAATAATAATAATAATAATAATAATAATAATAATAATAATAATAATAATAATAATAATAATAATAATAATAATAATAATAATAATAATAATAATAATAATAATAATAATAATAATAATAATAATAATAATAATAATAATAATAATAATAATAATAATAATAATAATAATAATAATAATAATAATAATAATAATAATAATAATAATAATAATAATAATAATAATAATAATAATAATAATAATAATAATAATAATAATAATAATAATAATAATAATAATAATAATAATAATAATAATAATGCATCAATGATCAATCATATAAAAACCACAGCTCCACAGATATCTCTTCAGACAATATACAAGCATTCATACTGGCAAATTTATTCATTAATCCATCCAAATCCAACCCATGACACCAATCTGACAATGCTGAAAATCAATAATCTACAATTACTCCGTAAGTTTAAAAAATGGTCACTGGAGCCAAAGTATTTTGATTTTTTGCTGAGACTAAACCTACAAGCACTGCCCACGACATATTTTCTGAGATATCGGAGACTATACACTAACATTGATCCTTTTTGTCCCCTGTGTCACAGGGCTGAAGAAACACAGGAACATCTATTCTATCTTTGTCCGGCACTAGACAGAATTCGAGTTATTATGATAGGAGCATATAGACAATCTAACACAACCCTTCAAACAATCATTAATTCATATTGCAAAGGCTCTATTCCATCAGTCCGTGCAGCCACTTTTATGTTTTATGCATACTGGTGCACTAGATGCACATTCACTCTAGGTAACAACACAAGGCGACATCCATCAACTTTCAATATCAAACTGGCAAAACTACGAGCCAGAGACAATAAAATTGCACATCCAGACATCTATGCAGCAACCTGGTCACTGATAACACAACAATCAAACCTCTAAGATGGCTCCCAATAACCAAAATCTATGCCCTCAACCAATATATATAAAAAAAAAATAAAAAAAAAAATGTGGCAATTATCTACAAATAAAAAAACAGAATGTTGTCTTTGATTGCATAATATTAATATAAAGGACAGTAACAACAAAATCAGACCTCAAATACTGGAAAGCAAACTAAACCCAGCATGGCAATATCATCAAAGTTGAAGTTTTGCAAATTGAACAATGATAACCCAAGACTTTGGAGAACTATGATTACAGCAAGCAGCACTCATAAATGTAACGTATACATATGTATTTTCACCCCCCCCTAACAATGTTTAAATATCTTTCCCTCCTAAGTTAAGTTCCTTTTTTGTACATCACAGATACCAACTTAAACTTGGTTTACTCACTAGCAATGTAAATATATGTATACGAAGTGTCTTATAGCAAATGTAACTCTATGGTTATCAATAAAGTTCTTTTCTTTGAAACATCATCATCATCATCATCATCATCATAATAATAATAATAATAATAATAATAATAATAATAATAATAATAATAATAATAATAATAATAATAATAATAATAATAATAATAATAATAATAATAATAATAATAATAATAATAATAATAATAATAATAATAATAATAATAATAATAATAATAATAATAATAATAATAATAATAATAATAATAATAATAATAATAATAATAATAATAATAATAATAATAATAATAATATATAATAATAATAATAATAATAATAATAATAATAATAAAGAAGGTAACAAACAAAAGAGTAAAAAAATATAAATGAATAAACTAAATTCATCAACAATGACATTTTAACTTACCATTATTTCAAAAGTAAAGATATTTAAGATCTCTATACTTTCATCTAGAAGAATGATAAAGAACAACTTATTAAACACTGATTGTAATAAACTGCATTCTTGTTTAGAATTAGGATTCCAAATGATTGAACACTATTCAATGATAGGAAGAACCGATGACAAAAATAATTTGAATTTTGTATAATCACTCAAATGATAACAATACCTAAAAGTCATTTATAAATGAGGGGGGGGGGACATTATTAGAAAATAAAACTCCCAAATATTTTTGAGATTCAACAGAATTAATCTTGGAAGAATTAATAAAATAAAATAAAAACTTCAGATTTCTTAGAATATGAAGCAAGGGAACATTTACTAAAATTAACTGACATATTATTTAAATTACACCAAGTACTAAAGTTATCAAAATCTTTCTGAATGAAAGTGCAATCAATCACTGATGTGATATAGTCATGAACATAGCACAAAAGATAAGAAAAATTTGGCATTCTTTAAGGTTATTAATATAACTATTAAAAAGCATGGATACTATCCTGAGGAACACCTAAATTATATTCAAAATTAAATGAAATATTATTGTTGAATTTGACATATGAGTATGACTACAAAGAAAGGATTGAAACGTATAGTTGAAAAAAACCATTTTATATAATTTGTGAAAAAGAATGAAGTGGTCTACTTTATCAAATAAAAATATTATTATTATCATCATCATCATCATTATTATTATTCAATTTATTAAGCATGTAACAACAGACTAGTAATAATTCAATTATAGTACAGCCTTTACAAAACAAGAATTAGTGTACATTGATTTAAGAAATCATAATAATTTTAAAAAAAATATCAACATCCAAAAATATTTTATGATACAGCATAGGCATTCTAATCATGGAAAATTTCAAAACAATTACAATTATATTTTTTAATATAAAATAAATAATTATTTCTAGTTATATTAACAATTCTATAATTTATATTATGAATAAATTCTGATACATCATATTTACATAAAACATTTTTTTAAAAAAACACTACATCATTCAACATTCTTTTTTTCATAAGATATTTTCACCAAAGGTAAATTGTAAATCTATATATTTAAAATACCTTTCCACTATATTCTGCAGTTGTTGCTCATAATATTTTATATTAGAATTTCAAACAACAGAACAATAATTAATTGTAGAAACAAATATTACATAAAATAAATAAATGCATGATTGCTTATGTAAAACTTTTTTTTGATCTTTCTATAATTCCAGTAATTATATTATATTTAAGAATAATTTCACTAATGTGAGTCAAAAAAATACTATTATTATTAAACCAGATATCTAAATCCTTTATCTTACCCTTTCTAAAAATAACAATATTATTAACAGAATAGTGAGGAAAAAAACTGAGTAATGATTTATTACAAAATGAGACAAATGTTTTCTCAATATTAACAATCATCTGATTTTTTACATCAAATCACAAAGCTATTTACAGAACTTTACAATCTTAAATAATCAGATAATTATAAATTTTAAGAAATAATTGTATATCATCATAAAACTGTAAAATATTACAATTACTAACAATTTCAGATATATCATAAGTATATAATGAAAATAAAATTGGTCCAAAAATGCTTCCTTGAGAAACACCACTTTTATAGTAATAAATCTCAAATTCTTTGAATTTCTAATAAACATAATTTTGACAATCAGTTACATAGAATTCAAACCATAATACAAGAGAGAAAGAAAACCCCAAACAACCTAATTTAGAAAATAAAATGTTATGATTCACCATATCAAAAGCCTTACTAATATCCAAACAACCATGTTTATTTTTAGCATTACCTATATGATCATACATTATTATCAGATTTGCCTCTTCTGATCTCTTTGAAAAAAACCCATGCTGAAAACTCGGTATACATCTCTTAACTAGAAATAATAGGGAATTATATACACATCTTTCAAGAGTTTTTAAAATATTACTTAACAATGATATTGGCCTATAGTTTTTTGGGATCATTTTTACACCCTTTCTTCGGAATTGGAATAACTCTAGATGATGATGGTGATGATAATAATAATAATTGTATTTTTATTTATTGTTATAAAACAAATTTGATTCTCTCCTTATATAATTTTACAAATGGTTGGTTCATTTTTTAAAACAGATTTTGTCAACATCGTAATACAAATTTTTTTATTTGTACTTAAATTAATAACTATTATTTTATACCTTATAGGATACATTTCATGAATTCTTTAAACTTGATAGAATTGCTACAAACAGTAGCTTTACATTCTGAACATATTTCAAATGAAATTTTAGATTTTTTTTTTTTTTTTTAAAGTAAAGAAAACCCCCCACATATTTTGTTTTCACTTAGGCTTGCAAAAAAAAAATATGATTGAACGAGTTCCCATAAAATTTGACAGAATGAGACTAAAAAGTGTATTAAAAGAGAAAAAAATAGTAGCTTCCTTTATAAAAATAAATAAATAGTGTTTATATATAAAATTTATGACTTTTTAATTAATTTATAAACTTTAATGCCTTTATTTTTTACTTGTTTATTGTTTTTGTTTTTTTGATAGCATATAAATGAACTAGCATAAATTGAGAGAAGGAATGCAATGGATTCACTCTACATACACTTAATCAGTTTTATATTAAATTAAAAATAAATTTAATATATAGAAATTATTGTAAATATATATTCAAAACAGTAAATATTAAAATTAATATTTAAATTTTCATCAAAGTATCAGATGTTTAATGAGGAGATAAAGAATCCATTAATGAATTACCACTAAATATTCACTGAATTCATAAAAAAAAAATCCATAAAAAGCCAGAAATCAAAAGTGCTAGATTAGTAGTATTCTACCTGTAATAAAAGAGATACTTCAAATAATGTTTTGCACATAGAAATTGAATTTCAATATCAAAATGATAATAACAAACTTTTCTAGATTTAAGTAGCTTAAACAAACATTAATAAAAACATCTGTCTTTTGTAAGAATAATTTAAGTAATATAATACATCATATATACCTTAAATGACACTCTACAATGCAGTTTAACATGTGATTTATTTTAATTCCTTACAGTTTCAACTGTCCAGCAGTCATCATCAGAGCTAATTAATAATAATTTAATAATGTAAGTACCTTTGAAGAAAGCTAGATAATTTATTTATCTAATGTTTTTTAAGTTGAAATTAGTATCCTGTTGAATTTATGTTATAGATTCTGTTGAGCATTTAACATCATATGGTTCTACTATATTTTAAATAATTCCTAAGGACATTAACAAGTAACTGAATCTGTGACCAAGATTCTGGCAGCCTGATAGTATATACAGATTATGCATTGTAAATATCTGAATTCATGAATAATAATATTTATTATCATAATACATTGGATTACTTTGAATTATTATATTATATACAAGTGTGTGGATTACTTTGAATTATTATATTATATACAAGTGGAAATTTATTAATTCAACAATTACTATTCCAACAAATCTTTTAATCCAAACTAAATTATGAGGTTTGGAGGCATCTAATATTTATAACTAATATGTTTTGTTTTAATTTTTTAACATCTATAAATAATTATTTATTTAAGTTACATTCTTTTATTTAATCTATAATGAACAAAAATGAAAAAAATAATAAACATGGTATTATAATAGATTAATATACGCATGTTTTAAAATAAAATGTAAAAAAATCAATTCAAATCTTTGTTAAGTCCAATTGAAGTGAGTGTTTTTATTTATTTATTTATTTTATTTACTTAATTCATGATTTTTATTTTTGCCTAAAAAATAATAATTAAAAATTTTAATTGAAAACTGTAGTTGATCTTATCACTAGAAAAAAAAGAGAATTTTAAATCTTATATAATATTTTCAAAAATAAGTGAAAAATAAAAAACAAATTTTTAAATATGTGGCATGCATTTTACAACAATAAATTAAGAGGGGGGAAATAATAATAATAAAAAAATTTTTGGTTTGATTATTATAAAGCTATTATCATGATAGAAAAATAAATATTTAATACACAAAATATATTATAAATGTATAGACACTAAATAATAAAATAAATATAATAATAATATTTAATATTTATATATAACAATGTAAAAGAAAAAATTATTAGTAAATATTTTATTTTATTATTATAAAGATGCAATCTAATACAAAATTAATTCAATATTGTAAATATATTATATATCCAAAAAATATTAAAATTAATATATATATTACTTACATTTAATATTTATATAAATTTTCAGAAAAATATGAATATTTTAAAGTCATAGAAATTTGTAATGAGAAGGGTAGGAAGTGTAATGTTCTCTTAATCCAAAAAAACTGTTAATCAAAGAAGACTAGGTACAAGAATATTGAACTTATAGGTTTGTATTATTGTTTTGCTTTGCAGATGATCTTATACTTATATTGTCATAAACTTTCATTCTGTACCTAGTCTTCTTTGATTAACAGTTTTTTTTTGGATTAAGAGAACATTACACTTCCTACCCTTCTTATTACAAATTTCTATGACTTTAAAATATTCATATTTTTCTGAAAATTTATATAAATATTAAATGTAAGTAATATATATATTAAACAGCCATCCTATTTATCCACATGTAGAGCTGCAACAATACTTAATAAAAAAAATTGCTTTTTGTATTATATCAATGTGTGTTTTAGACTTATTACCATTTAAAGTTTCTGTCAATGCATGAGATCTATCACACCTGTAAATGTAAATATATATATTTCTGTGATATTATATTGTCTTTTTTTTTTAAATAATCATATATTGTAATTGTAATTTGCTTTAATAATGATGATAAATCCATATATACTTATTTTAAAAAGACTTACTAATTAATGTTTGGTATATTAATCTGCCAAATTTTATCCAGTTCAGATAAAAAAAAATTCAGGTTCCAGCTAAGCAACTCATTTAATTAATAGCAATAAAAAATTATCTAGCTATTTTTAATTCAAGGACAAACAAGTTTGGAAATCTCTCATTCAACACCTACACTGGTATTATTTTTTATATTGCTTCTCTGTAGAAGAGAACTAAAAAATCCTTTGTCCTTAAAAGAAAATCTAAAGGCTGATTTATCTTACTTATTTATTACAAAATAGATTCAAGGTGCATTATTTAGCATATTCATCTTTATGTCCATAATCTGATATTTGAAATTGGATAACGTTTTGACATTTGTTTCATGAAGCTGAGAATTTCCATACAAATTTATGATTTATCTTTCAGCTAATTAACACATAACCAGATTGGGTGGTAGGTAAGTGATTATACCTTTATTCCCAGACAACAAGATCAACTGAGTTCTCAAAATGTCTTGTAAATCAAAATCTTGTATAATAAGTTCTTATGGGGAAAAAATTAATTTGATACCTTAAATTTAAAAAATACATAAATCCAATTTTAAAAAATGTTTGAAATTGAAAAAAAATGATTAATTAATGAATAAACATTTCACTAAGCATATTATTAATTTTTAAAAAAGGTACTAATCTGTGAAAAAATATACTGTATAAAATTTCAGTAGCTATATTTTTTTTAAGTAAAATGTCTTCATTGATCACCATTTTGCTTCTTACATAGCCAGAGAATATTTCCTAAATCACAAATTCATTAAATTGAAATAATGATATAGAAATAAATAAATATCTTAACACAATGTCCATTTCAAAATTTATTTGCTCTATTATTAAAGTATTTTAATATCTAATCAATAAATCTTTAAAAATATTGCAATGCTGTAAGCAACAATTTGTGAATTTATTTTACACAAATGCAGTCGAATTAATTGCATTAGTTCTAATAATGGAAATGATTAAATCTTTTTTATTTTAGATTTTTTTTTTTTTTTTTCCAATGCAGTATTTTTTTTTATTTATGATAAAAATTGTCATTATCTTAACTATAATGGAGCTGCGAACTACGATATCAAACCACATGACTTCAATTATACAATAATCAAAAATAAATATAAATAAACAAAAAAATGATAAAACAAAAGTAATAAAAACAATAAAATTTATGAAATTATTAAATTTTATGAATTTCAATGTGGTAGCGGCCATTTTTTTATTCACGTTAAATAACACATTCTCAAACATAAATTTATTACTTGTAGTCACATTTTCTTCGTGATTTAAATACAATATCTATTCAGTTCTGTACTATAGTTCAAAGCATTTACTGTATTTTCCCCCCAAGAGTTTTTTTCTACAAAAAGTTTTATTCTATATATCTTTAGTAAAATACTATATATATATTTTTTAGAATTATGAATGAAAATTCAAAAATAATATCACAAAATACTTTCTTTAATAACTCTCTCATTTCCAAATTGAAGATAGGATTAAATCAATTAATTTTCTTAGGGTTCTTAACTAAATCTGATTAAATCATTTATTTAATGAAATATAGAATTAAAAATTATAATTAATTTATCCTAAGTATGATTAAGGTATCAAAGGGATTTTGTTATACCTCAACATATCTTATTAAATTTTATATTACAACTAGAGAAAGAAATAATAAATGATGCAAATGAATTCAATAATGAAAATTAATTTAACTAAGTGCAAGTATGACCTTTTTTATTTCAATAATTTTTAAAATATGATCATTTTTGTAATGACATATTATAAATATAACAATTATTTTATTATTAATAACTATATAAAAACAAAACGACAAAATATTAGCGAACAATTAACCTACTTCTAATATTAAAAGTTCTCTGCAAAATAATCACAAATATTATTTGTTCTTTTTAAATAATCTAACATTTGGATATGATTATGTGTGTGGTCAATAAAGTGATGCAAATGCAAAATACTCTACTGAAGGGGTTGTATACTATTCATTTAATGTCTATCATTACTTACAGATGGATAGGAATGTTTTACAATATCCTTAATTTTTTACGGTGATAATTATTCCTCTAACAAGCTCATTTCTAAGATCAGTTTAGTTCCTTAAACATTTTAGAAACAAGCAAACTGTTTGCCTAGTAGTCATATCACTGCTATACTAGTATACAACTTCATGAAATTGGACCATTGTATCTCTTAGTGGCATGACTGGGTACATTGTCTAGCTTATGTATTAAAATTTCAATATTTAATTAGGAGCAAACTTAAACTAACAAATGAAGTTTAGAATTATTAATAGTACAAGAGTACTTTGTTGCATGGTATAGCAATCATTAAATCATAAGTGAAATTTAATAGGCACAATGAAGGTAAATAATTTCCTGGTGATTTAATTATCTTTATTTCATGACCAAATAATGTGAGGTTGAGAACAAGGAAAAGTAAAACATAAAGTAAGTTTAATAATGAGTGTATGGGGTTTATAAATTAATTTAACTCAAGGCAACCTATCTCCAATTCGAAATATAATAACAGACATCACACTTATACTCAAATTTCACTAATAACCTAAGGTATATACCAGCATTATCTTGAGAACTTTATTAATATTATAAGTGCAACAATAGTAACTATAAAGAAAATAATTCCATAATTTAGGAATAAACTTAAATAGTCAATCATTTAAACAAGTAATCCCCAAATTTCATACATAGCTCCAAAGGATTACATTTAAGCATGTCATATTTTTAAAGTAGCATCCAAAGATTATTAAAGTTTTGCTGGCAATAATATTAATAGTATACACTTGACATTAAATCCATCATGGAATAATCTATTTGGAAGTTAATATTCAAAGTGCATATTAATAGAATGATTTTCAAAAAGTTTGCATTAAATTACAATTGTTGCTCCTACTCTGGACTGTAGGGTTGTAACAGTTAATCCATGTAGAAAAATTAAAGTTTTGAATAAAATGAACAAGTTAATCCTATAGGAAATAATAAGGGAATAATATCCTAATATGTTGATACTTAATTTAAACAAGTTGAATTCATCCAGCTATAATTCAGATTATCTTATTAATTTATAAGTCCTAACAGAAAATAAATAATTCAGTGGTTTGAATTACTTTCATCAATCTTCATTAAGTTTATTAAATAGCTTTAAATATATGAACAATTATATGTTAAATGTTAATCTGTATTTTGTACAAAGTTTCTAACATTCCATAAATCTATAAGGAGAAGCAATCAATATTATTTCAAGCAAGTTATTCCAATTTCAGAGAAGAGATGAATGATTTCTGAAATAATTTATATGTAGAGTATCCCATAAGTGATTTTATAAATTTCATTAGTGACTTAAAACATTTAAGTTTGATTTCATTTTAAATAATATTCAGGGATAATCTTTATTGTAATTTATTTATACATTTAGGCCGATGAGAAGATACATTTTGCAAGCTAGGCAAAATGCCTAATAAGTTTCTGTACTCTTGCATGTTTGATAAGGTGAACAAGATGGCTAATTTTAAAATTTAATTGGATATAGTTCTTGATGCACTGTAATTTAGTAAAGACTAACTTTTAACAGAGGTGATATTTATAGATTATTATCATGTGGTCTGTGATACCACCCAATATTTTCCATCAGTTCTTTCACTTTCAAAATTTTATGAGTAAAATTTGTTTCATTGCTATGGTAATAATCAATGACAGGTGAGCTTGAGTGTCTGTGGATTTTTAAAAGTGCAAATTTTGAGACATTTTAAAAGTAAACTTTACTAAAAATTTAATGTTATATCTTAATTTAGACTATCACTATATAAATAAAATATACAATTATTTATTTTGCATATAAATAACTTATAACAACAGAACATTATACAATAATAATTAATTTGATTATATTTTAAAGTTCTAAAAAAATTATTAATAAATTTATCTAATAAATAGTCTATTGGCTGAATTTTAATAAGCAATATAACAAATCCTATTTAATCATTTTACACTGTTAACTTTTTAGATTGGCTATATATTTTATCATAGAGAAATTCATGTTAGCACACATGTACTTTCAAAAGAAATGTTAAACTTTATTGTTCTAGTTAAGTGTAATGTTAGTTGTTCAATTCTCATAATATAAATATTAGATTAATGCTTCAAATATTGTTTTATTGTAGATGATCTAATATACCCTATCTTGTATAGTTTCTATATTATCAAATTTGTGTGCGCTGTGCTTTTTGAAAAGAGAAAAAACGTTGAGACACATATATTTTTGCTACACATTGGTTAATAAAATCTATTCAGAAGACATTTGGGGTAATTTTCTACCAATTTATTATAATAGGTAGTACTATATGAGGCTTTTTAAATTCACTTTTAACCAAATCACCTGTCATTTTACCAATAATAATGATTGGTTTATTTAATTTAACATGTACGTTATATATGACTTGCTTTGTTGATAATTAATTAAACATATATACAATGGTCAAATATCCAATATAAAAAAATTATTTGTCCACAATGTTGTTATAGATACATACTTAATATAATAATCAATCTAAATAAAATTGAAACAAACAACTAATTATATTTACAATTATTTAATTATCAACTTGGCTTTCATCTCTTCTTGAGACCTTCTAAATAAAATTGAAACAACTAATTATATTTACAATTATTTAGTTATTAACCAGGCTTCATCTCTTATTGAGACCTTTTCAATATAAAGTTTTATATTTTAAAAAGTCTCAATAAGAGATGAAAGCCAGGTTGATAATTAAATAATTATAAATATAATTAATTGTTTGTTTCATTTTTAGATTGATTGTTATATTAATTTAACATGAAAAGAAAACCAATAAACCTAACAAAATATAAGGTTACAATATATATAAACATTAAAATCATAAAGCTAAACTAGTCAATAAATAATCAAAATTACCCTAAATTCACAACTCAATCAGACGAGCCAAAAAATAAACTTTAAAACACTACCAATGGTTTCATTGCTACAAGCAGACTTCTCAAACTACAAAATAACAACATATTTAAACTAAACATTACACACAATTCCACTTACTCCCCATACACCTTTAAGATTAAAAGAACTTTTAAATAAGTTAATTGCTTCAGAATCATAAATTTTTAATAATAAATATTATTTAATTCTTCTTTTGATTTCATTTCTCTCAAAGAAGATAATCTTAGCTTTATCAAAATTAATAGTATTGTGGCCTGTAACTTTTTTATGGATACATAAAGCTGATCTAAGATATTTATTTCTAACTCTACTTTTATGTATCTTTATTCTTTCATTTAAGCTCAAACTAATCTGACCTATATACCTTCTTATAAAAACAAGGGATAATATACACTATTCCAGGAATAGTCTTTCTATCAAAAATTTCCTTTGTATATACCTTCTATACATATAAACATTAAATGCATAAAACTAAACTAGTCAATAAATAATAAAAATTATCTTAAATTCACCACTTAATCAGACTATTCAAAAAATAAACTCTAAAACATACCAATGATTTCATTGCTACAAGCAGACTTTTCAAGTGTAAAGAACTACAAAATAATAATATATTTAAACTAAACATTACTCACAATTCCACTTACTTCCTATCCACCCTTAATATTAAAAGAATTTTTAAATAAGTTAATTGCTTCAGAATCATAAATTTTTAATAATAAAGATTCTTTTAATTCTTTTTTATTTCATTTCTCTCATAGAAAAGCTTCATCAAAATTAATAATGTGGCCTGTTTCTTTTTCATGGATATATAAGGCAGAATTAAGATAATTAGTTCTAACCCTACTTTTAGGTAGGTATCTTTATTTTTTCATTTAAGCTCAAACTATTCTGATCGATATACTTTGTTTGCCTTAGATTTTTTCAACTATAGTAATAATATTTCCTTTCATTCTGCCATATAGAAGTTATATAATAAAAATAAGTTTGGGTGAACATAAATCTGTTTGATTAATTGAATCATTTTGGCAAAATCAATAAAAGGAATATATAAATCACTTCTTTATTCCTGACACTTTTCTTGCACTTGCCTGGTAACAGAATTGTCTATATTAATTATTGAGCTTCTAAAACCACACTGAATTCATCAAAATGCTTGAAAAATTCTTTGCTATAGTGGATAATAATGATATTCTATGTTAACTATTGCAATTTTGTCTACTTTCTTTACTTTTAAAAATAAGAAGAATAGATGAATTCCTTGAGATCCAGTAGCACAACTTCATGAATTCATATACATCATATTTTAAAACTTCTTCATGAATTTCATCAGGAAGTTGAAGCCTTTCCATTTTTAAAAGATTTCAAAGAACTGTTTTGACTTCACTAAGCTGAATATTTTTGTCCAAATCTAATTGAATAAATAAAATGAATATATCATTAACTTAAAAGTCATCATCTCAATTCTAGTATCTTTATTTTAAAGGTGATCAAAATAATCCTGCCATCTTTCAAAATATTTTGTTTATCATATAAGAAAGTGCCATTGCTGGATTTTATAGAATTTTGATACCATTTTTTAGATCCACATTTTGCTTTCAATACTGAAGCAATTGGATCTGAGTTTGATCCTAGCTTCATGACATCTAGCCATAAGCCCACTTCAAACCCTAGTACTAACCTTAAATTTCCTGGGGCTTTATACGTTCAATCCATGCTAATTTTCATAAAGAAAAACTTATTTCATAAATGTGTGTTAAAATCAATTCATTTTAGATTTAAATTGATCAATTCTATTAATAAATTCATGATAGAATTATTCATGAATTTATATATATTATAACTGTGTGGATTGTGCGTATATATTTGTAAATATTTAAATACATATAATTGTTCGAAAGTTTCATTGCGTTGGGAATGTTTGATTTTATTTTTAAATAATTTGTTAAAGTTTTATTGATTAAAAGCTACATTCTTTCGATAAGCTTTCAGATTTTCCCTTTCCAAAACAATGGTTAAAGTCTTATTAATTAAAAAAAAAAGATAAGTATTTAAAATGTAAGGATTTCCTAATTAAAATCATTTTCTGATTTTAAGAATTCATTTCCTAATTAGAAATTGAATTCAAGTGAATGAGTTTGAAAGCATTATCAAAGGAATGTATCTAAAAACAACCAGTAAATTTGAAAACATTGATAATGAAAGAAGCACTAGCCCGAAGGCATCAAATACAATATATATAGCTCTGAAAAGTTTGAAAAGGGGAAGCCATCTTTGTTGTAGAGAAGTGCAGTCAACTCTGTGCATTTTTAAATTATAAAATTAAATAGTGTTTCGATCATGGTGAAGGGCTAAAATGTCAATAATCTGGCTGCAGTTCCTGAAGTTCCCTGAAAATTCTCAATGAAGCTGCTAAATCCTTTCCAGACCAATCATGCTGCTAAAATCATGAAAAATCAATAAAATGCTGTTCAAGTAATTGACCAAATGTATTCCTACGTTTTTCTCACCCGGATGTGTAAACTAAGGATCCAGCCTGGAAGAAATGGGTAATATATTTCCATAATGAACCTTAAATTTTCTGGCCAGTTTCTGAACTTTACTTTACACTCTCTTTAAGAGCTCTTTTCATTCTTTAATGTAATAATCTCCGTGTAAAACTTACTTTTATTTATGCTATTTTAAATTAGTAATTCTCTCAATCTCTAGTCTTTAAATTTAACTTTTCTTTCTTACGATGGTGGTTCATTTATTATATTATATATATTTATTGTGTGATTTATTAATGTTGCTTATTTTTAATTATATGCCAATAATCCTTCGACTCGATGAGCCCCTTTGTTCTATTTGCTTTGTGCAAATAATAATATATTAATTCTAATAATAATTTTCACCCATTAGAACTAGATTTATAACCGTTCTATCAATTATCGAGTCGAAAGAAATTATTAAATATTTGTTCTTTTTATAATTGGCTAATAATAAATTATTAGCTCCGTTTATCACCGATGTCCCCAGCTCCTATCTAATTTACAAATGTTTATATATCCAAATAATGTTAAAATGTTTTTTTTCTCGTATTCACCAATATTTATTTATTCATATATAATGTTAAAATATTTTTGTAAAAGGGCCGATAAAGGAATCAATTATATTCTAATTCAAATTTCAGTTACTTGCTATTTAGATTCAGGAAGGGCATGATATTTGGGGCATGATTAATATAATTTTATAATGCGTTAAAATAGTTTTAGTTAACAGCTCGTTTGACTTTAATTAATTTGATCAAGTCATCACGTAGAGCATTCTATAATTGGGTTTTATTTTCAAACGGTGGCTATCAAGTCATCATCTTCAATGTTGCTGGTGTAGGGCAATCTTCCACTCCATTAGGCTTGTCGGTGATGATATTTTTGATATTTTAATTATAGAGGACGAAAGCACTTCCTTCCCCGCTCATGTTATATTTGGAACACCAAAGGCTCGTAGTTACGACTCAGCCTGGCTCTCCCGCGTTCTACATCTACTTAAAGGGCATAAGACTTGAAATACAAGCTGCCATACTACTTGTAAATCACCTCTCCTTAAAGGGCAGTAAGACTTGTAAAATGCAAGCCGCCATAGGACTTAGATCATTGACAAGCTATTGTCTTTCAATTTCATTTTATAGCTCATAACTCGTCAGCACCGTTGCCTCTCTGTTCCGGTAAAGCCCGCTCTCATGCTCGTAATTCGTGATGAAGTGATTCCAATTAGAGTCAAACAAATTCTCAATTATATCAAAGTAAATTAGTTTTCTAATAAAGATTAAAGTTATGCCCTAAAATAGGTATCTTGCTCTTCATGAATGGATTTGCGAATGTGAAAATAAATCTCACATTCTGTCGAAATAAAATTAGAATAATAATGTCCTTTACAAATAAATACCTTTATCTGCTTTTATTTTCTTGTTGGAGGCATAGACATATAGACTTTTAAATATTGTGTAATACTCACTGGCATATAATAAGGACCGCCACTTTTATTATAATTATAAACTTTGTTTAAGGATTAGAATTAATTAATATAATCATTATTTAAAATTCAAACAAAAACTATTATAATTAAATATTTTCTAAACACACTTGGTTTCTTAGTTTCTTAATTATCTTATTCAATAATTATTTAATGTTAATGCTCACGGTCTGTGTTGGCAACCCGAACATATACATATGATTCGATTTAAAAAAGTATCTTAAGTTAATTAATTATCCGATATTAGTGTCAGTTCAAGGGTCTCTAATCCTCACCAACCGTTGAGCTAGTTTCTTGGCACATAGCACTGTGCCATCGATTTCTACTAATCTGAGCTGGTGAGTTGGGTTTGAATTCAGTTTGATTCAGCTGAGTTTGGATCCGACTTGCAGTTTAGGAGGTGGTGCTTTTTTGACTGGTACAATACATCAAAATGATCTAAAATAACCATGTCCAGCCAATATCTATATCTTCTTTGCAGTTTTAATCCAGCAATTATTTTTTATCAGTCAGTGCTTTTAGATCTCTATAATAATTATGAAGTTCCACGTTTAGTTAATTATTTTTCCAAGCAGAAAATGTGACATTTCCCCCCCCCCCTCAAATTACTAATAAGATCATTGTCAGAAAATCAGTCATTACTTCTTTTTTTTAGTGTACCCAAGAATAGATTTATTTGTAACCATAACACATTCCTTAAGAGAATTCCATGCTTCAGTAATATGACAATTCTGGAAGTCCAAATTAATAATTTTGGAGTTGAATATCTGTTGAAATTTAGTACATATTAGTAGATACTTCTAAAAAACAAACATTAAGTTTATTATGAATATAATTGGAATAATATCTATATTTTAATACAACTATCATTTTAATTTTTTATTCTATAATCAGTCCAACAATCTGAGCTTAAAAATACTCATGTAATGTGAACTCTTGTATTGTGTCTTCTAATTATAATGTAATCTATTAAATGTAATTATTTTGAGTGTGAATAAATTCATACATTTGAAGTGTTTTTCTTTCTGCCTAAACAATGCATTTATGAAAGTCAATCCATATATTATGCAAAAATTCAATGACAACAGTCCATTATTTCCAACATCTTTTGGCCAAAGTCTATTATTTGTAACAACATGTGCATTGAAATATCCAAGAAAAAATTTTGATTTTTTTAAATGTACTGCTGTAATAATACTGTCCAGAAAGGAATAAAGGTTTTCTTTCTTTTAGCTGTCTGAAATCTGAATCTAACATTGGAGCATAGACCCTAAAAAAAAAAAAAAGAGTGCTAGTACCATTGTGGGAGTCGTTTTAACACCATTACTCTTTCTTTAATACAATGAAGAATTCCAGCAATAAATAATATTAAATTAGACTATGCATTCTCCTTTCAATGACTGATCTGATCTTCTAGAAAAAAATAGTTCTAATACTTATCTTTAGTACTACCACTGCTGCCTCCTTTACCATTATATTGATATCATCATCATTATTGTTATTATTATCATTTCTATCACCATAATGAATAATCCACTAGGCATAGTGACCCACCAGATTGTATAAGATAGGATATTTTTAAACATTTTCTATGCATCTTATTCTTCCATATCATGCAGGGAGATACCTATATAGGATTGTCTAATCATAAAATCTTTGCCATCTAAGTTATGGCCTGAAGCAAAGAATCACAATTAAGGACTACCAGTCTATTAAGCCTTTCCACTTTATTGCTTTTTTTAATTCTTGAACTAAAATAATAATAATAGTCTTGTGTTGTTAACCGAGAGGTATCGCAGCCGCCATGCAAGCAAGTAGTTGGTAGCAGACGGTTGTAGGTTCGCATCCCGGCCGATGCTATGACATATGGAAAGAAAATAATAATAATAAAGAGAATTGGAATTAGAAATATTTTATATGTAAAAATGATAAGTTGCACAAATATACAATTCCCTTATTACATTTAATTTAAGCAGATGATTGATCTCATGACTGTATTAGAAACAGTATCTAACTTTTGATGAACCAACATGTCTACAAGGCAGCAGGAAGTAGTCTTGTTTGGGCACTACCTACATATCTAAAAGTCAGTTCACTATCCATAATCTGTGGAGCTTGTCATCATTAGACTACACAGCACCCGACAAAATATCGATTATTTACACAAAAATACTAAAAAAAATTACCTACATTAAAATGCTGTTACCAAACATGCATTGTTTATTTATATAATTTCACATTTTTATAGTATAATTTTAATATATGAATTTTTTTTTCTACAATACAGACTTTTTCATACCTGTACTCCAATAAATAATATATATAGGGAAGTTTTAACTCAGACTTTCACACTACCCTCAACTATCCATGCTATCTCATACTGCTGACACACTTGATCACACACATGTTAAAAAGATAAATAATCGCCAATAACCGTTTTTCATGCTAAACCAGCACTCATCAGTTGGTTCAGATTATCATCTCCACACATATATATAATCAATGCTTAGCTTATATTAAGATAGCCAATCTTCATACTTTAATGGACAGACTTCCAATCCACTTCACCCCACAACTTTTCAGCCGTCCATTTCATTGAAAATCTGATGATGGAATGCTCAAAGCCCACATTGGTGCCAACCTTCTCATCCTACCCATGTTGACCATAAGTCACTCTAACGCCTCATGTACATGACATAATCCATTTACATAATTTGTTCTACAGTACAGGGTTTTTCATACCTACACTCCAATCTGTAATATATAGGGGTTTGAACTCAGACTTTCACCTGACTCTCAACTACCCACGCTATCTCATACTGCTGACATACTTGATCACACACATGTCGAAAAGATAAACAATCACCAATACAAATCGTCGCCACAGGCTACCCTAGTTGAATACACTTTTATACAAGTTATTTAATGCGAACCGAGCTTGCCTTAATCTGTGCAATACTGTGGAATTAATCTTTTTTTTTTTATTGAATTCATTATGTTGATTTGAAAACGTATTAAATGAAGAATTAATAACCATCTTATTAATTAAAAAAATATTCATTAAGTAAAATGATCATCTATTTATATTAATACCCAAAGAAGCAATTTTAAAACCTTTGACAATCGCAGTTTCTTGTTGCATAATTAAATCCAGCCGTGTTTAACTAGATTTTCTTTTCTTTTTCAAAAAACAGGTTGGGGAATTAGAAAGTGGAATAATAGTCGATCCAGCTCTTTTTTTTTTTTAAACTATAGCATTGTATTGGCTTAATTACTTTGTTTGTTTAGTATTATTAATTCAAAAAATATATAGGCATTTATATCAAGTGGAACAAAATTTTTATCAATAAAATCCGGTTCACAAAACTAGAAAATAACATTTTTTTTTTTTTAACAAAATACATTTTGTATTATGAAAAACATAATAATCAACAGACATATATATATGTAAAAGCAATGCTTTTACTCCGCTAAAATTAATTGCAATCAAATCACCACTATTTCCTGGCGATTATATAAATATCGTTTTTCCAGTTGCCTATTATCCATTTGGTTTGTCCATAATTTCAGAAATAAATTATACATTTTACTGCTAGTGGCACTCTTCTTTCATCGTTGTTGTGCTTACTGCGTGATTATAATAAATACAAAATACGTATATAATATTTATTTATTACAACAAATATAAAAATGTGTTTATACTGCTGTTACCTTGATATAGCGTTAGTTGTTGCGCAACTACTAAAGGAAGGAACTTCAGGTAGCCTTATAAATTTAGCTACCACTTCCAGCTGCACCATGACTGCTTGTCTCATGAGTAGGTATGATGGCCCGGCTATTCTGTTACAGTTTTCCTTGTGTCTGATTTAGGTTCTAGCAGTTTAGAGTCCCACTACATTAACATGCAGTGGACAACCAGCGTACAATCTTTTGGCTTTGACAGATGTTGTCTGACCTTACCTCCAAATGAATTGATTATTTATGACGAGATTCCCATCTATACTGGAAACAATCGAATTCACTGAGCATCGTCGCCTATTGGTCCATTCTTGCTACTGGATCTATATTATCTATTTGTTCAAGGCAATAAATGCTCAAGCTGATCAAGATAAAATGTAATCTGGAGTAGCTCATTATTAGAAGGCAAGATGAGATATAACAACCATCAACCTTTCTAAACATTACTGTATATCCTTTTTTTTTTTCTCATGTGTCAAATGTGTTGACCAGGAAGCGAATCCGGGCCAGCTGCTTGGAAGGCAGCTATGCTAACCACTAGGCCACCAATGCTCGACTATTGTATATCCTTTTCAATAAATTAAATATTATAATATACTCAAAATAAGACAATTTCAACCTGTTCAAATCTAATGAAGTATTCATTGGGTTTTCTTAACACTTCATCACATTGCAAAAACTTCAACATTTTTCTTATCTCTTTTTTCAAAGTATAGGTTTCAAATCCAAAGAGTCATTCAAATTTTAAAAAATATGATTTATTTTTAGAAAGATATTTTTCCTGATATTTATTGCATTTTTTTTTATTTCATGAATTTAAATAGGCATTTATGTTTTCATTATCTTATAAACCTATATTTAATTTTATTCCTATTTAGTTATAACCCTGTCTATTCATTCTCATTTTTAACTTTCCTAAAAGTATTTTTAAATTTCCATTTTTAAAAAGCCATAAGCATAGTGTCATTAGTAATATCTAAGATTGCTAATATTTCATCTAACAATTGCGTAATCATTATGCAAAATAAATAGGTAGAAGAATAACATGTAGCCCTAACTTTTTTATTAATGGTAAAGTATTCTAGTCTGCAGCATTATAGCTTTAATCCCAAGCAGGTATTCCACATAAAAATAATTAAAACAGTCAATACATCTATTTTTCTAAGTATATTCCACATTTTAGCATTAATCAACTGAATCAAAGAACCATGCACAAGTAAATAAAGCATTTGTAGACTTCTTTTGATATTTCCTACTCATTAAAGGTATTCAATAAAGATTAAAAATATGCTCAATTTTTCTTTAAACTAGGTAGGATATTTGAAAATTATTTTTCAAATTAAGACTTTAATGTGAAGTATTAGTGTGAAATAAAAGAAATATTACAAGATAATTTGCACAGTTTGTCAAGGCTCATTTATTCAATATAAAAATATAAATTGATATAACATAAGAATCAATAAAAGTTAAAATCAAATTATCTATAAAAAGTTTTTCTGATGCAATAGCATCAGTTCCTAAGACTTTAATAGCAATCATTCAAACTCAAGGCTAATCTGACCTCTTTGAAATTTTTGTAGAACTTTCTGTAAATTCCTTCCAGTTCTGTTTGTCTTTTATTAATTCAGTTATACTCTACCCATTTCCAATTTTCTGCAAACTTACTCAAGAATAGAATATATTCTCTTTATTTGACCCATTACACCCTGAAAGAATTCTCTTATTTTTAAAGCTGGTTTATATTTTCAATGTTTTTGCATTTATTATTTTAATATTGTTTCTTGTTTTTTCTGTATGCTCACTGAAATTTCATAATAATCACCTCAAAGGATTTTTATTTTTTGTAATTCTGGATACTCTTTTATCACTGTGTTTTACAAAATACTTTTGTTTTCTGATTGTTTTGCTGCAACTAAACTTTTCTGATTCATTTTTAGTTCTTTTGCTGTCTACAATCTATCATGTTCATCAAACAAAAACTAAAATAATTCCTATTGTTATTTAAAAAATAATTAGTATTTTCTCTAAGTAATATTAGAATGTTAGACAAGTTTATGATTTCTTTTCAGATTTGCTTAATCTATTTACAATTTGTTTCCACCTCCTCTTTTTTCCCCACTGCTAAACAAGTTGCTACACTTCGTTGGCAAAAATCTAGTCTATTTGACTCTTCTAAACTCCCTGGAAACAACTAAATTAGCAGTAAAATGTCATCAAATTCATAAATAATTGCCAATCAGTTTCCTGCTTAATATCAGTTTCTAGTCAATACTGCTGAATTTCATTTCCTTTTCCATTTTCAGATTTGGCATTCCTTTTACTCAATATAAATATCTTCCTTTTCCTGTTTATTGATTTCTACTTTTACATATCATATCATTTACAACTTTCTTACACACTTTATCAATATAATTTTTTATATCAAAACTTTATTCTTAACAGTTTCAACTTTCCTGCAGTCATCATCAACTTTCTTAAACACTTTATCAATACTATTTTTTATATCAAAATTTTATTCTAACAGTTTTGACTGTACTGCAGTCATCATCAGAGCACTATTTTTATATCAAAATTTTATTCTAACAGTTTCGACTGTCTTGCAGCTGCAGCAACAGTCAAAACTGTTAGAATAAAATTTTGATATAAAAAATAATATTAATAAAGTGTTTATGAAAGTTGATGATGATTGCAGGACAATCGAAATTGTTAGAATAAAGTTTTGATATAAAAAATAGTATTGATAAAATGTTTAAAAAAGTTGTAAATGGTATGATATGCTAATATAAATATACCATATTTATAAGTCTTTCAAATAAAGAAAGTAAATTGCATACATAATGTCAGACTTAAATAAGTTAGAAGAAAAAATGAAGAAGCACATGATTTGAATAGAAGATATGTACTTACTATAAAGGCAGAAATTTTGGAATCACAAGTGATGTGGATTTTATTAGATATAAACTATATAAAAACAGCATTGTAGAAATTAGTAATAAAATGAATCAAGTCACAAGATTATTTTTTCAATTTGATGAAAAATACCAAAAGAAATAATTTAGGTACAGGGCTACCATGTGAATAAGAAGTAACTATGTCCAATGTAAATTCCAATGCCCCCTCCCCCAATCCCATGAAATAAAATGTATAAATTAAAACAAAATCAATTCTATAAAATTTTATTTAATAAAAGATACAGTAAAATATTTAAAAATTACAATTATTTATATTATTTATACTTTTACCTTTTTATTTACATAACTTCTAGAAATTTTCTCTCCATTTGGTGAATAACAATATTATTCTGAAACCTTGTGACCCAACTCAACTTTAGGAAAATTCTTATTAATAACTTGACTAATATAATTTTTAACTAATTTTTATGATCACAATTTTTGGCCATGTACTTGGGTCATTAATATAAAAATTTAATGTAAAATCTGAAGCTATACATATATACACATGGAATATATATTTTAACAGGCAACCCTGGTATTAATTATGTAGTTTATATATACGTCTGTAAAAAAAAAAATTGAATCGGTTGACCATGTAGGGTAGTAAACACAAAACTATGGGTATATAGTCGCCATAACACCTGTGGATTGAATTTGACTACTATCCACTGCATTGGATTTGAATACGAATCTCTTTCTTAAATATATCTTAAGAAATAATATCTATGTATCCTATATCAGGATGAACGTTAAAAAAAACAACTACCTAGTGACCACTATTTCATTTAAAAAAGATAAACAACAATTTCTTCGGATAAAGTATATTTATGAGCATCAATTAATTAAATGATCTCAAGCACCAATCTTACTAAGACTGTAAAAATTATACTTTCTCCTTTTAGAAATCTTAAAACTATCGCTAATTAGGTGCCCGACTCTTTCAGCTAGCTCAAATCCCAGGGCTGGGAGGTAACAATACCCATCAGGTTGAACGGACGTAATAGCTAAATTTGCATAGTGGAAACAAGCTTTCCCTGCTTTATATATTTTTCAGCTGAAGACACGCATCTTTAAACTTACGTATTAGTAACAGTTTCTTTTCTATACCCCTTAAATTAGATCGCGTGTCATTTAAAATTAGCTACTTTTAAACCCCTCTTTCTACAAATTTATTCCCTCTATATGCAATCTATTTCTTTATCGAATCTGTAGTTTAGAATTTAAAATTACATGTAATATACTAGCTTATTCTGATATTCTGTCAGGAAGGAAACTAGGCTAATATAAGCGATAAATATGTTCATTAATGAGAGACAATTTGTTTTAACATAAGTAGACAATTTTATTACTATGGCTAATTAAATATTGAGAAAGAAAAACATATATATATATAAATTACATATCAATAATAACATAAAAGACAAAAAACAGAATTCATGAATTATAAAAGACAATGTAATTAAACACGTGTGAAAAACATATATATAAATTACATATCAATAATAACATAAAAGACAAAAAACAGAATTCATGAATTATAAAAGACAATGTAATTAAACACGTGTGTGGGAATACATTTATAAATTTTAAATTAAAATATATAATTTTACACAATGACAACTTTTGGAGAGTAATGATAGGCAATTTTCAGTTCTTTTAAGATAATAAAACTAGTTATAGTTACCTTAAAGTACCCAGGATTTTTAATATTGATAAGTTTATTTCCACGTAAGCTTGATTTTGACGATCCAGCCAAAATTTATGTATTCTTTTATTGTTGAAGGATAAAACAAAATTTTCCTGCTACTAGCAAAAAGTTTGCATGAATGTCCACTTTGTGATATTACTTGGATCTAAGAAATAATGATGGCTTACTGGAGGCATTCTTAGTTTACACGATTCAACATTTTCTTCCTTCCTGTATTGTTCTGGTGGCATATCGACGAGATCCCAATGGTTCCTCGAGGGACAAGCACTTAACAGCAACATTACATATTGGGAGCTTAGGATGGCAGCCTTACATATATTTTTCTACTCCTGCATTCCAATTGTTGCAATGGTCTGAGTTACTATATCTGAATCCATTTTATAATACGAGTCAATTTAGCAATCAGAAAATATTAATATTTCATTTCAGTTCGAAAAACCACTCTTGCTTGTTTTAATTTTTCTTTCTAACTCCTTAATTTCCCCAATTCCTTTTGATTCCCAAAATAGTCTATCAGTATCTCAATCTCTATATCTTAGGCATGCTTTTAACATTTTTCTTTTTCTGCCATGCATTTACTTTTGATTCCTTGGAATTTTGAATGGCTAAGTAAGGTAACAAAAAACAAAATTGCCTCAAGGTATATATACCTAAAACTTCTTTCATTACTCTCATTAAAATGTGATATACAATAAGACAACAGAAAAGTATACATTTGAAACAAATTAATAATACAAAAAGAAAATTTATATATTTGTGTATAACTGTATTCCCATAATTTATTAACATATTTTCATGAAGTTATTTTAAAACAAATAACTATAAATATCTTTCTCTCTTTTTTTTTTAATTAAAAAAAAAAACTTTCAAACTTTCTCTCTTAGACATATATATCTCATTCTTTATATTTTATACTCGCAGCTGAATCCAATTTATTAGACTCATGCTGATCTAAGCAGTTAGGGAATATTGGGTAACTTTCTTGTAACAGGATTTGAACCCAGCTACTGTTACAATATATATATATATATATATGTTTACTTCACTATTCACTGTGGTTTAACTAAAGACCCTGAGTCCAATCACAATGAATGTAAACTAAATTTAAAGTAAGTAAACGCTTTAAAAACATCCCGTAAATTTTAGAAAATAAAATAAAAAGATTTTATTTTAGATAACCAAATAAAATTTCTAGAACTCATTAGAGAAAAAGATTAGTTAGATAAGAATAATTAATTAAAAAACACAGTAATTAAAAATAAGATAGCAGAACAATGGGGATTGGAATGTAAAATGGTGAACAAGCTAAGTATAAATTGAGAACTTGTCTATTGTTCGCTCTTTTTTACCTGGCTCAGCTCTACAGCTTGGACTGAAATCAGCCACAAAGATATTTGATTGGAAAAGAAATAAAATTAACTTTTTCGGAAAGAACTCTCTGCAACCAAGAAAATATCTTAGCCTCTTGCTGAATAAATTCTCAAGCCACCCACATTCTATAGACAAAGAGAAAAGAACTTAAAAATGGGTGCTATAAGAAAAATGGTGGAGTAGACTTTTCCCTCTATCTCCTAATTGTTTTTGTTTGCTGGAGCTTGAAAAACCCAAGAAATGTAGTGTGCCAGAATAATTTTGCCTGACAATTCCCTGCTGCTATAAATGGATAATCGAGGACAGAAATCATCATAAGCTATCAATAGTGACTGCTGACCAGAATGTCTTCATGGCAATTTAATAAAGACGTAAGCAATTTTTAAATCATTACTGGTAACTTTAATTTTTTCACTTGGATTTTATGTTAGCTTAAACTAGAAACTTAAGTCATTTATGTTATAATTATAATGTGTTAATATATATATAGCCTGAGAATTTTTAACCTTTTCATTGTTATTTTTTTATTTGACCAGTATTATGGCAATTCTTAATCCTATTAATATATATGTAATTTTTTTTTTTTTTTTTGGTTAATGGATTGCCATTATTCATTACTGGAATCGTATACTACTATTTTTTTTAAAAAAAGAAAGAAACACAATTTCTTTCTTATTGTTTGCCATAAACATATATATATATATGTACACTGAAGGAACTGGAAGTGAGAAATAATCTAATTTCATTTATTTCTATTTACCCGCTACTAAATACGGGAATATTTCTGATTTATTAAAACTCTTTGAATAAAATTCCTTCTTCCATTTCTCTCCTGTATTGGTTTCACTAATTTTCTTAAAATAATATATATATTAGAAAGAGAAAGTGAAACATACAATTGGTTTTTTTTTTTTTTTTTTGGAAAATAATTCAATGTTTCTTTTAATTTATACTTAGAAATATAAAAGAAAATGACATTCGAGTATATATATTAAAATGTTCAATTTTATGCATTTATAAGAAAGGTCCAATCCTTTTTTTTAAAATACTTTCTTAAAGTCAATCTGGGTTTTACCAATATATATCTATTTCTCTAAAACAGATTGTGTAAATTAAAAATATTAAATCTTCATTAACTCTAAGGGTGAACTAGTTAAATAGTGTTTAATTAATATACCTATCTTTTTATATATTTTAATGTTTGAAAAGGTGCAAAGTAATTATTTCTAATAGTAGATATTCTCTCAGTCTCAGAAAGATTTTGAAGTCATATTATTTCATATACGTATATTTTACCTAAGGTTTTAAAGTTTAACCGGTCACTTGACCGCATTTTTTCTTATCTTGTGCTACTCGGTGATTTGTGTGGGGGTCTCGGCACATATCCATAGCTCCTGTCATCTTTGATTCATAGGCTAACACCACTTCGAGATTGCCATTGATGATACAGTGGATCTCAATCCTTTTTCAAATATTACTACTGGACCCAAGCACATATACTCCATCCTGAGCTTGGATCACACTATCAGTGAATGGGCTCCATCTCTCTAACTCTTGTGTTAGAACCAGAGGTGCTATACAGACCTCAAGTTAGCCATAAGTATAAAAAACTTTGTGCCTTTGAGACTTGCTTCTAATCTCATACAATTAAATCACCAAGGATCACAGTAATGTTTAATTTCATTATAGACAAAACCTTAACTTTGTAATATGCTCAAAATATTGCTGAGTAAGTCTGAGAAGTGTCCACTGGGGGGGATTTTCTTTACTTTGTTGTTTACATGCAGGCTGTATTTGAACATGCCCTTAATCTATTTGACTAGTTTTTTGTTAATCAATTGTCTTTTTTTTGTAATTTTACCCTAGAGTTATGTTTTCCTGTATCCCTCCTTTAAAGTAAAGCACCCAGTTATTGACTAAGTCCAATATTGTTCTGTAATTATCATACTATTGTTTAATTATATTAAGTGGATCTTTTTAATGCATATCGATACATATCCATGTCTGTAAATGCAAGAAAATAACTTGCAACATTTGTTTTGCTAATTATTCCTTCAAATTGTCATTTCTTTTAATTGAACAATAAACTTCCACTCATTAATTTCATCAATATCTTGTCTGTGTCAATATATAGTCTAAACCTGATTTTTCTTTATTAAAATTTCCCTTTAGGATCTCATCCCTCCCTGACCACCAGGCATACATGAAGAAGAAATTCTAGTGAGGTTTGGGAAGTAAGTCACTTAGTAGTAATCTGGAGGAGTAGGTGAAGTTCGAACCCCCTCTACCTGCATCTCTAGGTTAGGTTAAAGCAGCTCTATTTTTCATACTGTTACAGTTTTTTTTTATATATAATCTGGTATCCCAAGTGTGGCTTTAGTTAGAGATAGACCCTGAGATATGATGTATAAGAATTTGATGATCAGGTGAATTTTTTTAAATAAATAATGTGAATGGCATATATATATACATATTTTTCTTCATTGCGCTTTCTGCTCTCTCTGGAAATTTTTTTTTGTTTGTTCACACATATATATGTACATGTGTTGAAACCAACCAAACACTGGTTGAAATAATTAACTTAGATGTGTATACTAATATGATTTTTTTTCTTTTTGGTGATGTAGAGGGACAGAGTGATTATTTGTGGAGCAGAACAAAAGGGGGTTAAGTCAAAAGAAATTTTTTTCTACAGATTTTAATATTCATTACAATATAGACATAGAGATAATGGATCACTAAGTACATATTATGGTTGTACTTGCTAGTAGCAGAGAAAAAGGAAACTTGTCAGGCAAACACAAAGAAAACCAGAATGCTAACTTCAGCAATAGTAGGGAGACGATTGGGAGAGAGAGCGATATTAAACCAAAAACACTTCAAGAAAACTCAAAAAATTTTTTCTCTTTTATTTTTTTCAAAATATGAATAATACACAAGAAGAAATCTGTGATGTCACACTAGATGATATCAATCAGCTGTCAGAGAGTATGGTGCAAGACCAAACCCCAAGAATTAGGGATAGTGATATGAACATACCAGACACCAAATATATGAGACTGCTGTTTCAAATGATCAAAGACTTGGGAGTAGTATTTTATGAAAAATATTAAATAATTATAAAAATATTATTAAGAAGAAATTCTTAAATAAAATAAAGTTAATGAATGTTTTAAATAAAAAATATTAAAAAGTATATTTTAAGATAAAATATATTACTTTATTAAGCTAAATGTTTTTTCTTAAAGATAATTCTTTAACTGTCTAGCAAACACATATTTACACAATTTCTTTAATTAGAAAGATCAAGCTCAAATTAATTAAAAGTTTGAAATAATGCTAGTGTTAAATATCCTGCCTCCAATACTTCAAATTTTATTAGATAATAGCATGTCATGTCATAAAAAATGCATTAAAAGCATCCAACAGAGAGATATATATAAAGAATTTTTTTTTAAAAAAAAAAGTGATAAGAAGAGAGAGAAAAAAACGAATGAAATTAATTAATTTTCACTTTTTTATCATTATTATTTTGCAAATTAAATAATTTAAATGATGGGGTGAAAAGCTAGAGTTCTCTTTGTATCATTGTTATCCTACACCATATGTCCAGCTATGCATCAAATAATAATTTCTAAAGAAAATGATGAATTTATACTACTTTCAAAGAATGCAAATTTTGTACTGTTTCAAAATAAATTATAAAGATGTTAGGCTGAAAAACTACCAAAAACTGATAAAGTATTAGCAGATGAGTGTGCATTTTTATCTTATCATAAACATTTGTTAGTTAATTTGAACTTTTTTGGTTATTACTCACTAATTCTAATATTTATTGTACACCTGGGTCTCATTTTATGTGGTAGATAGGTTCCTCAAAAAACACGTACAAAAGAAATTGCACAAAAATAGACTTAACTTACCTTGAAAAATGAGGATAGGGGGTTGTAATTTTCAAAAATCGCATAAAAGCAAAGCAAGAAGAAAAAATTACTTTATTATTCGCATTAAAAAAATAAGGAAATAAAGTATGACTAATAAAAAATTTCAAATATTTGAAAGAAAAAAATACAAGACAAACTTTTTTTACTTTTTTTATTATCTACAGTATTTAATTTTACATTTTTTCATACATATTTTAATCATTAGCAGTTGTTTGACTATTTGACAATATGTGTTTGTTTGGGAAATGTTAAGAAATCAGATTCGTCATGTGACATAAAACTAGCGCCACTTTCAGTCTTGAGCTATGTTAATGATTTTTTGTTTCTATATTAAAAAAATGAGATTGTAATCAAAACAAAAAGATTATAGATTATCATTAGAAAGATTATTTTCAGTTTATAAAATCAATAAAATCTTCGTTATTATTTATTTTAAAAATCTAAAAAATTATTTATTTCTGTTATAATTAACAAAATACATTTTAAAAGTTTAAAATTTTTGACTATTTATTGTATATGTAAATATAAATCTATTATTATTTACTCATTAGTATAAGTAGGTTATTACATAGAAACTAATATTCTAAATGCAGCTTCAGGCCATATTCACGTTCGCTTCTAATATAACGTTATATTTTTGAGAAAAAAAAGTATTTCAAGTCAAAATAAGTTATTAATAATTTAAATTTCTTGATATCTAATAAATATAGTGAAATATGAAAGATATTAAGAAGAAACACGAATCGCATAACTTCAAAATTGCATTAAAATAATCCACATAAAACGAGACCCAGGTGTATATATGTTTTGAAACTGACATTAATTTTAATCAGCAATTAATTTATTTGTTATAAATTCACCAATTTTAACTTTAAAACAAATAAGTTATATAGAATATTATTAGTAAAAGACTTTCATAGTTTTTCTTGTTACAAATAAAATTTAAAGCTATATATATATATATATATATATGATAAACAAAAATGCAAGTTAAAAAACTTGCTAACGCTTGTATTTATGTCCACAGATGGCGTTCTACCAAAAACACCGATCAAGAGTATGTTTTGTTTACACAAACGTCAGAGTAGCATTCACTAGCTCTAACTATAATTCCACTTTCAGATCATGATTTCAAGCTATTTGCTATCATCAGTGAAAGACAGAAATAAAGAAACTAGATCTAAATACAATGATATAGATTGTAGAGGCTTCTACTATGTGGTGATGCTGAACTGAGATCAGACCCATATAGCTATCTGGTTTGCTATGCTGAGTTTGAAGACATTACGTGTCTAAAAAATTCACGCTTGCAAGCTGAATAGAAATTGTTTCATAAATGCTCAGAGTTTGTATTTAGATCTAGTTTCTTTATTCCTGTCTTTTACTGATGATAGCAAATAGCTTGAAATCATGATCTGAAAGTGGAATTATAGTTAGAGATAGTGTAAACAAAACATACGCTTGATCGGTGTTTTTGGTAGAACGCCATCTGTGGATATATATATATTAAACTGAAAGGAAAGTAAAAGATGAATTATTTTCAAGTTTCAACTAACTTTAAAAGTGAGGTAAAATGTGATACCTTACAAAATATTTTTCATAAATTTAATGGAGGAAAAAAACATTAAAATTTATTCTTTCAAAATCTTAGAAATTGATATTTTTTTATCTTTCAGCCAATGCCAATAAAATTATCATGATGATGATCATTATTATTATTGTTGTTGTTGTTATCATTATCATTTTTATTATTATTATTATAATATAACAAATGCTACTATATAAGATATAATAATACAAGTTACCTAAACCTAAGTATACTACGGAATTTATTCTATGAATTTATAAAGTGAAGAGATAACAAAAAGGAAAAAAAAATATTGACATTATATAACTTATTTTTGAAGATAATATATCACCACCATATTTTAAAACTTATCCAGGTATATCATCAGGATCTCCAACATTTCTTTTTTTAAAATTACACATTTTTTTAACCTAAATTAAATATCTTTGTCCAAATCTAAATTAATAGATAAAATGAATAAATTGTTAAAAGTTATAATTTCAATTTTTTTTATATCATTATTTAAAAGACAATCAAAATACTACTCTTTTCCTCTGTCCTAAATACCATTGTCATGATAGATTTAATTAGATTAAGATACCATTTTTCAGGTCCACATGCTGTTTTTAATGCATTAAAAAAAAGAACAAAATGGACTATGATCAGTGAATATCTGCATCTCATTTGCAATTTTAATCCATTAACTATTTTTAAGTCTTCTTATCAGTCATTGAACATCTTTTTTTAAATTTCTATATTCATTATGAAGTTACACACTTATTATTTTGCCAACAGAAAATGCTATATGTTTTCTTTTAATCAAATCACTAATAATAAAATTAATTTTAGAAAACCAATCATTTTACTTTTCTAGTGAACCCAAAAATAATTTACTTGTATCAACAACACATGCCTTATCAGAATTACATATCTTAGTAACATAACAATACTAAAAATCCAAATTAACAATTTTAGTATCTATTAAAATTTAAGCATAAATAGTAGATGATAATAAAGAATGAACACCAAACCCAGAATAATACATACTTATATTTAATGCAATTACTGTTTTAACTTTGTAGTACACTCATCTATGATCTTTCTAACAATCTGCACTTATGAGTGTTCACATAATGTGAATTTTTTTTATATTTTGACTTCTAACCATAATGCAATCTATTAAATTCCATTATTTTGAGCATAAATGAATCCATATTTCTTTATGATTTTTCTTCTCAAACAAAGTTGTTTGTAAAAGTCAATCCATAAGTTGTGACAAAAAATCAGTATCAGCAGACCATTTGAGTTTACAGCACCAATACTAATATTTTCAACAACTTTTAACCAACCTCTTCTATTTATAACCATGTGCATAACATCTCCAACAGAATTTGATTTTTCAATGGTATGGATGCCATTCAATAAGGAATAAAAGCTTTTTTTTTATGAATTTTCTGAAGCGAACATTGAAGCATTTGCACTAATAAAATAAATACAGAAACCAGTGTGCTAATTATATCTCTAAGAATGGAATATGCTAAATTAGACTTTATAATAATCTCTGCTTACTAGTTAATCTGCCATTTTAAAAAATTTTATAACCATCTATCTGGTCTTAATTTTATAAAAACAGTTATATCAATCTTAAATCTTGACAGCAAGTTATTAGTGCTGTCAGGTACATTCAATTCTTGAAAATTTTGTACTGAATAAAGTTTATACATTCAATGTATCTATAATTAGAAAATATATATTTATAATACACCTGGGTCTCTTTTTACGTGGACTTATTTAACATGATTTTGAAGTTACGCGATTCGTGTTTCACCGGAAGTCGATTTCCGATAATGCGCTATTACTTTAAATAATAAATTTTGCGCACTTACGTTATATTGAAAGTAATAGCACATTATTGGAATTTGACTTTCATCTTAGTAATTTCAATATTTTCAGTGCTTTATAATAGTAAGATTTTATGCAATAATGAAATTAAAATCATGATTTCCACATTTTATGTATACACATATTAAATTTTACAAGATTATAATGTAAATTTGTTCAAACATTGTGCGTGTTAATTTTGCATTTTAAATCACATTCTGTTTTTGCTTTTTAAAAAAGAATGTAATCAATTATTATTTTCTTATTAATGACACTAATCATTAACATGCTCTTAAATTCCAATGAGAGCTAAATGGTTGTATGTCTGGATATCGTGAGCTTCATAAACAATTAATAAAATCGTCTCAAAGATTAATTACTAATTACGTTGTCACCAGAAAATCATAATAATTAAAACGTGTATAAAAAAATGTAAATTACTGTATTGTAAATTATGCATAAAAATATATTATTTTGAATAAAATTAAATATTATAGTTAAAAAAAGTTTGTCTTGTATCAATTTTTTTCAAATTTGAAATTTTTTATTAGTCATATTTTATTTCCTTATTTTTTTTTTGCGCGAATTTTAAAGTAATTTTATGTTGGTGCTTTGCTTTTACATGAATTTTGAAAAATCACAGACCATCCCCCCTTTTGCAATGTAAGTTACGTCTATTTTTGCGCGATTTTGTTTGCGCGTGTTTTCTGAGGAACCTATCTATCGCGTAAAACGAGACCCAGGTGTACTACCATTGTCTTCTACTTTATCACTACTAATAATATTATTTCTATTGCTTTAATAATTAATCTATAAGTCACAACAATCTACACAGATTTTATAAGACAAGACTATTTTAGACTATTTTTAGGACCCTTGCATTTTCTTGCTAGACAGGAATTCTTAAATGGGCTTTTTAAACATATAATCTTTGCTAAGCTAAAACATTGACAAATCCAAATTCCAATTCCTGTCACAAACAAAAATTGCAACTAAGGAATGTCAGACCATTAAATTTGTTTCCATAATTCATTGTTTTCATTAATTACTGAGAGCTTAAGTTAAAAAATGAAAAAATAAATTGAAATCAAAATTGCTGAGTATGAAATTAAAGGATGAAAATGTGATTATATAAATCATAATTCTAATATCATAATTAGTATAGAGAAATGACCAAAACATGAAGATCCATAATGATTTGGCACTACAGTAACTTAAAAAACTGAAGATAGCAATTTCTACTATCTGAACAAAATTATGAAGTGCTTTAGTACATTAACCAAACTATTATTCTAACATGAGTTACGATTCAGTAAATAACTTTTTCTTAAATTTAACTTTGAATATACAAATATTTAAAAAAATAAATAAATACAATAAATAAATATATTTGCATGCATGTTTGAAACTAAATTTAAAGGAAAAGCATAGTAAATTAATAACTCAACAGGTGAGTGTTATTCTTTTTTCTCCTTTGTCAAAAGCTCTACTTAAATTGTAATCCCTCTTTCTTTCTAATGTTTTTTTAATAATAATAAAAACTTGTTTGCAGAACTACAATGAAGCCATGAATTATGTGTATCCATCTACACAACTTCAATTATACACTATTAAAAAAAAATGTAAATAAACACAAAAAAATTGAAATTCATTATTTATTAAATTTTATAAACCTCATTTAGGATTGCAGCCTTTTTTTTTCTTGCTAAATATAACATTCTTAAATCTCAGTTTTTTTAAATCAAATTTTCTTTATGATTTTTATCAAATATGTTAGCATGTCTATAATTTTTTTTCTTGTGGTGATTTTCTTTTAAATATTTTAGATATGCTACATATTAGAGCATCTTTAGTAAAATGTATTCTAGTACAATAAGTAATAATCATTAAAATCAGTCAATACTTAGACAAACCCAATATCAATAACAATCAACAACCTCAACCTGTAATAAATCCAAAATAAGAGCATAAAGTATTTTCATTAAATGAGAAAAAAAAATATTGATTTAATAAGGAAAAGTAAGAAGTCATTTCTGTAATCAGCTATATGTTTAAAAAAGTTATAAGAGAACTTATAAAAAGTCGGAAGCAGATTTATGCCATTGTCATTTTGTGCCCTTTAAAGAAGTGGTTAAATGATTTGAATCGTAAAAACATTCCAATTGATGATCTTGTATTGCATCAGAAAGCCTTAAGTCTTTATGAAGAATTTAACCAAGAATCTGGATCAAACAATTCTAAATTATTCTCTGCAAAAAGGGAATGGTTATATAGATTCTAAAACAGTTACAGTCTTAAAGATATTAAAACAACCAGTGGAGCACATCTGCTGGTAATGAAGCTGGTGCTATATTATTGCTAGAAATTTAAAAAATTATTGAAGACAAAAATATCCAGAACAGGTATTTAATTATGATGAAACAGGATTGTGAATGACTGAACACCAAAAATAGTGTAAATATCATTGTAAATGTGATTTATCAATTTGTTACTAATAACATTTTATTTTTAATAAAATTGTTTGTTATAACATTAATTTATATATGCATACTATGTACATAATACAGCATGAGTTGTGTGTATGTTGAAAAATACTGCATTATACAACTGGGTAATACTTATTGTATTATAATAAAAAAATCTCAAGGGAGCATGGAACAAAAGGGCTTCACTGTATATACAAAATCATCTGAAAGAAAAAAAAAAATTTAAAGAATTGTAAAGGAAAGAAATTCATCAATATATTTTTTTTACTGCAAAAAATGTTGAGTATGATATTAAAATTACAGTTATAGTTATATTATTTATTTTACTAGGGTTAGAAAACAAAGCTTTATAGTTGTTTTTTTTTTATTTTATTTTTGAGGGGAACAATATAAATTGAGATTAATAAAAGTATTTTGATTAACTTTGAAAATAGATTATCCAAACATTAAGTCTATTCAAATAGCATCAGATAAAATTCTCTCATCATATTCACCATGATAAACAAATAACAAATGTCTGAAGCTTTTATGGTTTCATAAGCTATATATTTATCCAACACCATCAAGTCAAAAGATTATCTAAAAGAAAAGTGAATAAACTTCAAAGAATATACATTGACTGTTTATTTTAAAAAATTTGGACTTTAAAATAACAAAAAAACTTATAAGTCACTGTTAAAAATATTGAAAAGAAAATTTTCTCAAGTAATTTGATTATGAACACTTTTTGAATTTAAAGAGCACTATAGTGAATAATTATAATGAACATAATAATAATGATATTTTAATGGCTTAAATAACTTTTCTCAATAGATCACTTAGAATAGATTTGCTAATGCATTGCCATTCGATAAAATCTACAATTTAAATCAACATTTCTGGAGGTCAACATTGAGAAGAAAAAAGACTTTATTGTTTATTCTAGTTTTTTTTTTTAAAGCCATACAAGTCGATCCCTCAAGGATCTCCACTCAGTGCCCTTTTCTTCACAGCATACATCAACCCTCTTCTGATGGATGTTTATTATTTAACTTGTAAGAAGAAAAACTATAGTTAATGTTAATATTTTGTTTTAAAAAATATGACTTATTTTAAATTTTCTCTATCCCGGATATTTATACATGGGAATCAAATCAAATAGTTATATTAATTATTATTATTGCTATATAATACTATTGACAGATTTATGTTTTCCACAAAAATGCATTTGGTTGATATTTTAATGTGTATGCATGAATGATATTTATTAATTTGTCTTGAATTTTATATATAGATAGTAATCATATTTATTAATTTTAAAAAATTTAATATATTTTAATGGTTTATGGGATATATTTAGTTTATAAGTGTTAATATGTGTTTTTTTACATTTATATCATTTTATTGAAAAAGTATAGTATTGCTAGGAAAAAGTTCCCTTATTGTATTTTGCATAGTGGTATGTAAAATATATTTAGAATCTGAACCACTAGTAAATAATGAATTATTGCAAAGAATTGCTATCATTATTGGAAGTTTCTTGAGGATATAGTTTAGTTGTTTGCTTATATATTTAGTTCTGAATTACATGATTACATACTTAATGAAATATACTAATGTTTGATTACTTTAATAAACTTGAAAAACAAAGTTCATCATATATATTATAGTTGAATTATATGTTTAAGCAATTGTGTGCTTATAATAAAAATCATAAAGACAATCTTATTTCTTAGATATTTATGTTATGCATCATACTGTTGCATACAAATATACACACATGAACATATACTTCATTAATGACAACTTATTTTCTTAGGAAAATAAAAGCTGGAAAAAAATATGATGTTTTTGTTTAATTAAACCATTTTAATAATTGTAAATAACTAATAAATAGCTCTTTCTTTTAATAAATATAAATAAATTGAATTAAAACTTTTATTCCTTAAAGTTGACTTTGCATTTTTTTAGTTAAAATTATTTGCTTATTTAACATGTATTAGATCACTTATACATACATTAATAAAATACACCCATATTTTTCACTGTGAGATATTTTTATTTAGATATTGTTTATTTATAGAAATCAAATGGAAATAAAATAAAGTTTATTTAACCAAAATAGCCAATCAGAATTCATAATATACATTAAACAGATACATACATTAGAGAATATTTACTTGAGATATAAGAAATATATTAAGATTTATTATTTGACTAAATTCAAATTCAGTCATTGCAAACATGAATGAATATTTATTTAATTAAATGTAGTTTGGATACAATAAAATGTACTCTTTGCTTCCATGCTATATCAATGACTGTTAACTGAATATACACACACTCCATTATCCCTCGATCTCATTATCTCTTATTGTTTCATTACAATATACTTGGAATAGTTTATTAATATTATTTTACATTTAAAATAAATAAATAATTATGGATAACTAACAATTCTAAAATTTTATTTAAATTAGCTTTTGTGATAAATAATGTTTCATTAATTAATACAAATTTATTCAATAAATTCAATAAAAATTAAAATTAAAAAAAATCTGTGATAGGAATATAAATTTTGTCTATCATAATTTATTATTATTATTGTCATTATTTATCATAATTATATAGACAAAAACATTAATATAGAATGGTCAAATAATAAAAATCTAGGGAAATTAATAGATAAATATAGTATAATAGATGATATGAAATGTGAAAAGGGAAACTATATAAAATTAATTGTGGAAATTGTAATATGATTTACTATAGACATACAGGTATACCGTTTATTTGTATATGATACAAATATCTTGGCATTTGATAAAAGCTAAAAGAAAAAGTAAATTTAATGATCTTATTAAAAGACACAATTAAATTATTTTTTTTAGTTTTGGTAACTTTTTTTTTAAAATGTACAATGAAAGTTACATTTTTCATTCATATTTTTTTTTATGTAATTAAAAATAAAAGTTAAAATTGGAAAGAATAAAAGACATGCAGATTATTAATCCAGATAAACTAAAGGAAAGAGAATTCCACACACAGATTACAAAAAATGCACAAGATTATTATGTTGTATGTTGATAGAAGGTCAAAAGATAATATGCGCAGAAGTCTGAAAACCGGATCTCTAGTATAAAAGAAAGAATACCAGTGTGATCAGGGTCTTGCCTGTTTTTTCTTTTGGCTGATCCTGGATCTTTCATGATCCAGGACTACCCTATGCTGAAATAATTCATCATGCAGGAAAAGACCGAGGTTTTTGCTGACATCATTCATGAAGACGTCCACCAGAAAAGCTTTTGTGACTAGCCTTTAGGATGGACCAAGAACAAGTTAAAACCAATGGCCATGAGCACATTCTCTCACATAAAAAAACATGCATGGTGTGCATGGTAATCAACAATCTCTGGAAATTTGCTAAACTTACTGGTAAGCTATGATTAATTATTCCCGATTGTGATTAAAATTAAACTTATAATATAAACCTGATAGAGACATTAATTTTCTCATTCAAGAGACTGTCATTTTAAAGAACTTTCTAGAAGAAATTTGGAAGTAAACTATAATTGTTTAACTGTCTTTTAATTTATTGATTCATGTCTGGATTAGTGTGTGTGCATTTTTCCCAACTTATTAGTAATTTGTGTTTTTAATATTTTAATTTGTTAGAATAAAATATTTATTTCTAATATGAACTATTCATTGTGCATTATTAATGATAGTTATTAAATTTATTAAAGTTAATTTATTAGGATTTGAGTGTATAATTTATCTTTGCCAATATTTGGTGATTAAGCCCCAGGAATAATATTCTCTAAAAAAAATAAAGTATGGGAAAGCATAACCCTGATCTTTTAGTTATGGCACCCTCTTATAAATTAAAACTAACTTTGTTGGCAATTCCTGTCATAATAATTAGTAGGCCAGTTAATCAGGAAATATAGCTATGTTTTTTTTGGAAATAGGAACAAGATATTTTCTTATCCATAGCTTGATTAACTTTCACTTAATAGTGTGTAAAAAAAAAAGGCCTACCAGAATCTATCAAAACATGGAAACCATTATGCAGGGGGGAAAAACCTAATAATGCAATTAATAGGTGATAAATCTGCATTACATATTCATTATTTATAATACAGACACTAAATAGATTGTGTAAAAAAATATAAAACCTTTAAACTACATTAAAGAATCTAATAGTAGGAAAATATATGAAATGAATTACATTCATTACAATAAACAACTAACAAAAATTAATTTAACAAATAATTGATGAATGGAAAATTATATAGTATACACTTATACAGTTTTTTCTTTCTTGTACATATTGAATTATTGTTATAATTGGTTCTAGTTAGTTTTATATATATAAAGACAGATGTCACAATGTATGCAATGTAAATTGAAGCTTTAATATGGTTCCATCACATTGAAAAGGGCAACATAAATATTTGCTGGAAAAAAAACTTCTGTATTATTATTTTTATTATATATATATACAATTATTGCTGTTATATAAAAATATTTTATATTATATATATGTAAAATAAATAAAGGTTTAATAATATTTTGTTTTAACAATACTATTAAAACTATATAAATAAAAATATATTAATAGTAATATATATAATAGTTTTCATTTAATTCAACATTATTTTATTTTTAACATTTCATTTTAATTAAAAAAAAATCCATATATTTCACAGGATAAAATTTTTATTATTATTAAAAAATGAGTTTTTTTTTTGTTATTGTTTAAACAATTGTTTTTAAAAAATAATATTGTTTTGCTTTAAACTAAACAAATTTTTAAAGGTGTGACTATTTTTATTTGTTTTAAGAAGCTTTGAAGTGGGTTATACTATTTACTTATCAATCATTTTGTTTAAATGATTCTAGCTTTATCAGTATCATGTTTAAATTGTTAAACTCCATTAAACAACTTTATCTAGAAAACAAGGTTTTTTTTCATATGTCATAGCATCGGCCGGGACGCGAACCCACAACCGTCTGCAACCAACTTCTTGCTTGCATGGCGGCTGCGATACCTCTCGGCTTCTGCAATCTATAGTGTTAAAATTCCAATGTTGATACTGTGTACATGTTTTTAAAAAGAGGATTATTATACTACAAAAAGACAAATACAATTTAATGTAATTTTCAATATCAAAATACAAAAAAATAAAAGTATTATATGAATTATTTATAAAAGATTTAAAAAAATGATAATTTATTTCTAAGAAAATATGTTATTTGTTGAAAGCTTTGCTTAATTAGATTTACTACTATGTTTCCTCTAAAATAAGACCTTACCATAAAATAAGCCCAAACATGAATTTTTCGAATGCTGATATAAACCCCGACCCAAATAAAAGCCCTAGTTAGGATTGTCAGCTCCATGAAACACAAGATAGAAATATTGAATTATAAAATAATGAATGTATAAATAGATATAAATGTAGTTTTTTGTACTTGAATAAATGTTACTCAAAATTAACTAATCATTTTAATAAATGTGCAAATACAATATTACTTTTTATTACTCTGATATAAAAATTCCTCTTTTATCTGACCTCCAATCATACATATTATAAATAAATCAACATTGATATCTGAAAAGACTGAAACTTATTATTAACGGCAATCTTATTTCACAAATTAATCAAGCCAGCTTAATGTTTTATATATTATTTAAATTAAATATTACTAATTTAACAGAACATTAAATTTAATATTTTTGTATTGAATAAAAATGTTCTGTGATAAGATTATAATCCTAATCATTGTACATTCAAGCAGCTTACATGTTGTTGAAATGATTAATATTGAATAAATGTAGATTTTTGTATTTGAATAAATATAGAATTTTATACTTGAATAAATGTATATTTTTGTACATGAAAAAATAAGGCATCCCCTGAAAATAAGCTCTAAGCCATTTTTTTAAGCAAAAATTAATATAAGACCCGGTCTTATTTTTAGTGATACATGGTATATATCTGACTTGTATTATTATTTTTTCCCAATACATTTAAAAGCTTTTCATGAAAACAATTATCTACAGACTATTTGCACTTTCAAACTGAAAGAATATTTGAAAACCACTGTAATTAAAGTTATGTTTTTAAAAAAAAAACATTTGTTCACTTGAAATATTCATACTTATGTTTGTATACTTTCTTTATTTCTGAAAATAGTGATGAGAATTTTATCCTCTAAAATTGATGATATTTATCATAAATTTATTATTCTTTTAATTAAAAAAAAAAAAGTATAAATATTGGAAGTCATTAGATGAGACTATAAAATGAATGAATGGATATCTGATATTAAGTATAATATGAGTATAAAACAACAAAGGCAATGTAAATGCCATATGTTAAAATTTAACATACATGCCTTAAATTTTGTCATATAATTGTTATCATGGACATTACCATGCTGCACAATTGTATACTTACCATTAATTACATATTACTATTAATAATAATAAATATGACAGAATAAATAGTAAATGAAATAAATAATTTATTTAACACATTTCTCTAAATTCTATATACTAAATAATTCATCATCATCATTATATTAATAAATATAAATTAGATTTGCAATCTGTTAAATTTAAATAAATCATATCAATTTATATATATGTTTAAGATTAAATTAATAAACTTCTTTTTTAAAGAAAAAAAATCGCATTTAGAAAATGCTAATATCTATTTTGTTGATTTGGTGTTTTGTATTAGTTTACATGTTTTCACTTTTATTAATTAATGAAATTTATGAAATTAAAATTTTAATTTTCTCTTTTATTGATTTTAAATAAATGTTTTCATTATTTCATATATGTATATTTTTTTTGAGAATTTAAATATAAATTAAATAAGGAAAGCTTACAGTTCCTTTTATTATCTCTTTATCACAATATGGATATGTGTTTATGTGAGAATGTAGATATTTTATTGGCAACATAGATGGTCTACATCATTTTTTAAAAATTAAATAATTTTGATATCTGGAATATTATACTTTTTATTTTATCTATGTTAAATAACAATCTTAAATCTTTTTTTGAGATTTTATGATACATTGGGCACCAAATCCGGGAGAAAAAATCTACTGTACCGGTCAGATGATGTATGTTGGTTTAACCCAGTTTGAATACTAGGCAAAAGTACTTCGAGGCCACCCATATGGGAGATATAGAAATCAAGAATACTATGGCCTCTGCCCTATTCACCTATTCTCGAGTCTAACTACGAACCAACAACATATTTAAGATATGCATAAATTATTTTCTCACCCGGCCCAAAGCTTAGCATCAGGGAGAGACATGGATGAGAACACTTATGGGACTAACTAAGTTAAATGTGCATAAAAAAATGTAATATGAAATATGTGTTTGTGCATGCCTGGATCATTGGAAAAGTAAAATAAAGGTTAAGCTAATCAGAAATTGAAATAAAATTAGAAAACTTAAGCCTGTTTGATTAAATAACATATTTTAATAAAACGTAATGCTAAATATTTGAAAGGTTTTAATTATCTCCGCTATTCCCCAATTGATTATATGATAAATAATTTGACAATAATGCAGAGGGCAATTACATAACATTTTGTGGTTTAAATCTATATCTTCCCAACTTTAATAAAATTATTAACTCGAATCCCCTCAATAAAGCACAATTAAAATAAATCTTTCACAAAGCATTTTCTAGTTGCTTTGTGCTTAAAACAATTTTAAAATATTTAAGACATTTATACTAACTAAGATATAAGTATGGAGCTAAAGGTGAACAAAGAGGTGTTACTGAGGAGATCAAGTTGGCAAACAAAGGAAACTTACTAGTATTTAGAAGACAGATATTATTTTAAATTGGAAAGTTTTAAATGGAAAAAAATAATTTAACCCGCAAATAAAAAAACAAGAAAACATTTATATACATTTTAAAATGAGAAATAGTGAAGGATAAAAATTTCAGTATAAGTAAATGATCAAATGATAAAAATAAGATAAATCTAATATTAGTATAATAAGAACAACAGTTACATTATAAATAGGAATTAAAGACATAAGTAACAAAAGATATTTAGAAAAAGGGTAAGTAATAGTTCATGAGGAGATTTCATACAATTACTGGTCCTTGTTCTTTGGATCCAGTTCCTTCAATGTGGTGGCTTGATTAAATATGTGGGGATTTGTCCAGACAAGGAAATGGAAATTATGCAGCATTTTAATCGCGAAGTTCACAGACATGGCTCACAGTTCAGGTTTCTCTTTGTTGGACAGGTTATGGCATTTTGATGGTTTTAGGAGGACCCCAGTGGCAGGCAAAGCTGTTGTTCCCAGCCACCAGTCATGATCGTGTCCATCAAATTAGTATAGCTTTTAACCGGTCGCATGTTGGAATCAGATCAGTAGGAATAAATTGCTAGAACTCTTCAAAATAGGTTTTGCAATGCTTTCAGAGTCAATCTCTGAATAATAAATAAGAATGAAGCTTGGCAAATTTCAGCAGAGTTTCTTCAAGAACAAAATTTAAAGGCAAAATCTGAATAATAATTTCAGGAACACATTTGACAGATTTTCTCAATAAAATCTGATGAAGAACAAACAGCACTAGAACTAGCAGCAGAACAAAAAAGGGATTTTAAAAGTAAAATCTAAATCATTTAAAACATAAGATCTGCACAAATATGCACAAAAAAGCATAGAGATTTTAAAAGTAAAATCTCAATAATTTAAACACAGGATCTGCATGAATAAGTGAAAGAACCAGAGAGATCCAGTCTTTTGTTCCCCTCTCCTTTTTATACCTTTTCAGGAGCCACCCTTCTATTGTTTTGCATATGATTTTAGATCTTGATAAGCCCCCTATGCTCCTTTGTTTTGAAGCAACTTTTAGCTAAAAATAAACTTTAAATTTTTGTTATCAAATTCTGCATTTAATTTCAAATTTGATTTAATTTAAAAAGGCCATCTTTAATTGCCTTGAACGGAATATTAATTGAAACATGCCATTCCTTTAGAAATGTTGGAAGGCTTATCTCAAAATAAAATCATATGCCATATTTTAACAAAATTTAAAAGAAAATATCTTATTATTTCTTTTAACAAAATAACATTTTATTTCAACAGAATTTTGCATTAAATCATATATATACGCTTGATGTTTATATATGTTTGATTAATAAGTTTTAAGAATAAATTTTAATAGCAATTTAATCTTAACGGAATTTATTTTAAAAGAAATATTTTATCGCAAATACAAATTTACCTTAAGTAAGCAAAATGAACGTATTAATTTTAGCTTTAATGCAAAACCCTGCTGATACTAGACTATAAACTTAATTCAGGTCACAATATTAGTTAATTATATAGAAGGCTGTGAAGCATGGATCGGACTTCCAGATTCGTTGCTTCATTTCCCAATAGTTAGTGAGAAAAAAAATGTTAAAAAAAATGCAGTTGCTTTAGGTCAGAGATAAAAATTTGTGCCAGGTAAGTTCAAGCCTACTCTTTAATTTACTATAATATTTACTTTATTAGCTAACTAACGGTCTTTCTCTTCTTTATCATATAACTAACGGTCTATCCATAATTCAATATCATATACCTAAATTAAGTCCAGTATTGTTTTTTTAGTCTAACAAGTTATATTTATTTATTTATTTTTTAATTTCTGTACTTTCTGGGGTCCGGTGGTATGTACTGCCTTATACTTTTCGACTGGCTCATGACCCTATCATTTTGATTCTCCTCTAAATTTCCGTAGTCAATGTCTATTAATATACGAATTGTTATATGTAAATTATTGCTGTTGCCTAGGTTTTACCATATGGATAGCTTGATAGATGATATAAAACTGTTATTTTATTTCCATCTTTATAGGTATTGTTAAATAGAGATACAGTACATGCTATATAACCAAGTTTAATGTCACATTAATAAAATACAAATTAGAAACTGCAACTTTGTAAACAACAAATTAGAACATGGTGATCATGTGATGTTTAAGTAATAATTTAAGATAAAAATAAAAATGTAACTTTAGTTTATAGCAAAGTGCCAAGCATTGGTGGTCGAGTGGTCAGCACAGCTGCCTTACAAGCAGTTGTCCCGGGTTCACTTCCCAGCCGATGCTATGACACATGTAAAAAAAAAAGTTTACAGCAAAGTGAAATAATAATAAAAAGAATAATACAGTCTCCGAAATCAGATAACTTTTCAAGTTTCTTGTATTTTGGAAAAGTTAATTGGTAATCAAAAGATTTATTGTTTAATTAAATAAAAATTCATTCGTCTCTTATTTGTGATAAACAACGAACATTTTATTAATTGCAAATTACATGAATTATCCAAAGACAAGAATAAACTTGAGTTTTATTTTTTTTACAGTTCCTTCATGTAATCATTTTTTTGGATTCTATCATTTTCAGTCTTCTCTTTACTGTTGTTAAATCAATTTGAGTAAAACTCTATGCCTGTATTATTTTATTATATAGCTAAATTGTGAGTGCCGAAAACTCGTGATTTATAATTATTTAATTTTTCTGTGTACTTTAATTAAATATTTTTTATTTTTTTATAATGTTATTCTTATGCTTATTGTAACTAACAGTAAATAGTGTTATATACAGTATTAGTTAATTTTGTAAAAAAAAATTTTTGAGGTTATCAATTAATATTTATTTTAGATTTTGAATAAATAAAACTCTTAATTTAGATTAAATTTTGCGAAGTGGTTGATTTTTGTGTACAGATATAGAAGATATGCTGATAAAGCTTTAATTCATTTTCTGATTGACTTACAACAGAAGTGACATTGAAAAATACATTTTGAAAACGAAATTCACCTTTTTTTTTTAAAAGTCTGTAAAAGAAAAAATATTGATTTGCTATTTCAGATATACAAAGCTTTAACTAATGACTTGCAATCTATACTTTTCTTAATAAGAAAAAAATTGAAAATATTTCTTACATTGTCTATTAATAGCAGCACTAAGGTACGAACAAATCTTTTCAATTCTCGTAAAGATTAAAATCATTTTAAAAAATTCGGAGTCATTTAAACAATCGATTATAATTCTTATTTAAAATGGCATCAATAAGCATAAGAGTAACATTATGAAAAAATAAAAAGATTTAATTAAAGTACATTGAAAGATTAAATAATTATAACAAAAAATATAATTGATCAATTTATTAAATCACCCCCACCCCGGAAAAGTATAATTATTTTTTTGCAAATGAATTAATCAAATCATTAATTATTGAAAATTCTATAAATAAATAATTGCGTTTTATCCATCATTTGAAAATATTCTCTTTGTTATATAAATGTTTCAATAATTTCGTATATACTTTTAAATATTAGTATAAAAATATATAAGAATGGATTTCTAAATATATACATTGTGGACCTCTCAAATGCATGCACCACCAAATACCATGCACTTGATATGTACAATTTATGTGATTAAGTGAATATTCAATGCTCTTTTTATTATTAAACAGGCAGTGTATAACAACAGTTATACACAAGCATAAGAGGTGGTAGTCATGTGATGTTTATTGGCTCTTTTTATTATGTTCCGTTTTTTTTCTTTAATTTCATACACCGTAATACCTTATGTACATATCTTGTTTACAATCGAATGTGGTAATATATATATATTCTTTAAAATGTGTTAAAGTGTAGTTTTTATATCACTGATGATGAATTTTTATTTAAAACTTTAAATCGATAATACGTCTTCACATAATATACAAATTCGTATATAAAGCCTAGTTTATTTTTCTCTAGAGATATTTTGCTCTCATATATATATATAGGATATATTCACCCATATATTTGTTATTGCTTTGTAAAAAAAAAATATTAATTTGCAAACTTAGGTGGTATTAATGGAATTTTATATATATATAAAATACAATAATTTATGATTAATTCATTAAATTGCTTATCGTTTTTTAGATCTTAATGTTTGTTTATTTAAAAAATAAATAAAAGTTTAATATGAGTTTAAACTTTTAGAAAACAATTGAGAATTAATTGATAAATTAAACAATAATGTTTAATTCATATTATACGAATAAATTAGAACAAAGCAGTGATAAAAAAAGTAATCCTGCTAAAAGGATATGTTGTCTAAAAAGTATATTAGTCTGGGTGTAAGAAATTGGGCCTGCTTTCCTTATATAAAATGTCACTTTTAGCTTTAAAGTTACTCCTATGGGATAGTTTTAATATAGATAATAATGGATTTCCACAGAGATAAAATTAAAATGCATTCAGAACTGACTAATTTGTTAATTGATGGAGACTTTATATAGCTAAAAACAAAACTACGAAGAAATCTTCAGACATCAAAAGCAGTAATAAATTGTATTACATTACACTTTATTTTAATGGATAATTTCCGAGCAAACGAAAGGTAGCTTAATAGTTTGTTTGTTTTATTCAATTTTAAAAACTGAGAGAGTAAAAGAATGTTAAAGTAGTGTCAGAATTAAATAATGAGATTAAAAGTAAATGTTAAAAAATGAGACTGGAATAAAAGACCTAATTAAGAAGATTGACATTGATTAATAAGATAATTGAGGTTAAAATAAATCTGTTTTTTTTTTTTAAGTCTTTCAAAGAGCGATTATGAAAGACTTAAAATAAATCTTAATTTATTTGAAACTTAATGTTGTTGTTTTTTTTTTGTAAATAAATATTTAAAGAATAGAATAATGTTATTCCACATATTAATTGATAGGGATAAAAATGCGAATTTTATGTGAGTTTAAATATAAAATCAATTTTAATAAGTCATTATCAGACATGGATTTATTAGATAGTTGGTAAATGTTAGTCTAAGAAATCAATATAAAAATGGATTTAAATTTACATATTGTTAAACTTATATATTCATAATTATTTTTTCTATTTATTTATTTGTTGGATGCCTTGCATTTTAGGATGTTATAAATCTACCGGTTCACTTTATATATTTATTGATAGAAAATTATTATTGACCTGGAGGCTGCATTACTATAGTGAGCGCTTGATGTGAATTTGAATGAATGGTCATTTTTATCTTTTATAATGGCTGATTTCTGCTGCAGTGGTCCTATGACTTATCTGAAATCTCTTGAAAAGTTGGATTGTTGTTCCAATCATCCTTTTTTTTTTTTTCGTGCTTTTTTACTGTGGTCAACAGATTTAGAGTGTGGTAATCATATATCTTCATGAAAGATACATAAAAGGTCGTGGCTAGTAAAATTAAATAAGGATTATATTAATAAATTCAGCTAAATATTTTTAAATAATTATATTTAAATTCTGCGAAAATTTTGAATCCTGTTTACCAATGCAATAGCCTCATGATTTAAAAAAGTCATATATGATTTAAATGTTAAAATTTATATTATATTTTACAACTTTATTTTCTTATTTTAATAGTAAAATTTAAAATGTATTTAGTAACTATTTTGTACGTTTTATAAATTAATTTATATAAGTTTTTAACATAGTAAAATACTAGATGGTATACTTCGTTTTGTATTATGTAAACAGTATTAACATATATATTATGGTTTTGATTGAGTATGAAACTGTAATAATATTTTTTTCTTGTCATGTTTTAAATCTTAAGCACATAAAATTGAAATATGCATCGTATGAAATTACATAGATGTTTATGTGTGGTGTTAATAAATTAAAATGAACAAGTTATAGTCATGCTTGATTGAAATTAAGTAAATAGTTTTCATTATAGCTTTTTTTCACACAGTTGACCCACTTAATCATAATTTAAAAAAACAATTTTAAATAATCATCATACTATTTGATCATCATAGTGAATTATCAAAGTGAAATAATTTATTTTAATGAATAATATTTCTGTAGTGTAATTTTCACTATACCATTGATTTTCACTACCAGCTGATGAGTGCTGATTGGGAATGTCTTTTATCATATGTACATCCCTCCACAAGGTATTAAAAGTGGGTAGAAACCAATTCCTACCTTGTGTTACAGTGGAATAATGAAAATTATACTACAGAAATATTATTCATTATTGGATAACCTCTAGTTTAATGAATGATTAATAAAAATTATTAATAAACTTATTTTCATGATTTTTTTTTTTTTTTTGGTCAGATTTAAGACATATTCTAAAGTGTCTTTTTTTGTGAATCATGTGCCCAAATGATCATTATTATCATCATAGACAATTCATCATTATTAATCAATCATATGTCAATGGGAATAAATTGTTATTTCTATTAAACACATTGGATGATTCAGTTGTCATGTTTACCGCTTGGATCATCAGCATGTAATTAAATAATTATGAAAATAAGTACATATTGCTTGAAGTGCAAAAGAAAAAATAGTTTATTTATGATGAGAAAAGATTGAGTGATGGTGATGAACCTATCACTGATAATGCTGATGATCATCAGTGAGATATTATTCACTGAGTAAAAAAGGCAATGTCTTAATTATGACAATTGCAAAATGTTTCATCAATCTTGAATGTTTATGTTGGCAATGATTGTTAATAGATTAAAATTATGGATATCTCATGTCACAAATAGTTTAGATATATAAAGAGGTAATAACATTTATGAAAAAATAAACAGTGTTTTCTGAGTATATTGTTTATTTTAAAGATTATAAATTTAAAAGTCCAGTAAAAGACAAAGAAAATTTTGGAATACATAAAGAATAGCTGTATGTTAAAGGTGGAAGTTTTTAAACTTGGGTATACATAACAATAATATAGAAATGATCAAAGATAATGCAGGTTCAACAATAAGTAAATACAAAAATAAATAAACATAAAATAAAATTTATTATTAAAACTTTAAACTTTATAGATAATTGTAATATATGACAATTCTTTATTATCTCTATAAAATGAATAAATATTGATCATCCAACTATAGTGCATAAATTTAAATCATTTTGAAAAATACAGACTAATATAAACTGATGATATTAAATTGTATATAAGATATGTAAATGGTATATTCATTTATTCTAAAAGTAAACCTATTGATAAAATATTTAAAATACTTAAAAATAATAAACTAGCTTGAACAAGAAAATATGAAGATTATGAATGTTCATTTTCAATACTCAGATATATATATATTGTAACGATCCGGAGAAAGCGCCTTAATGTAAACTGCACTACGGGGCGCCATCTAGGCATTTGAACCCAGAAAAATTTATAAAGTAGGCAGATACGTAAGTAAAAAAAAAAAAATTTTTTTTTCTCTTTTTTTATTTTGATTCCGGTCGTTAGCCCATGTCACTAGCTCAGTGGAATAGCAGAAATTTAATAATCTAATCTAAGAGTATTTCAATATTAAAAAAATAAATAAAATAAGCCACTGCCAGTAATTAACACACAAAGTTTTATTTATGCACCTATATATAAGATTTAACATTATTTTAGTATTAGTTTTACATTTTAACATTTAACATTATTTTTAACTTTACCTTAGATTTTAATTTACAATTTAATTTCTATTATATTATAAGTTTACATTTTAATTAAGTTCCACAGATGGATTATAAAAGCTTTTTTAATATGTTGCTATAGATCTTACATAGATTACACGGTTAAAAACATTTCAAAGTAAACATAAACGATCAAAATATAAAATCATTGATTACTGACAATTCGAGGGAAATTTATACATAACCCAATAGTATTCACCGTAAGATACTTGCATTGTCACCAATAACTTAAAAGACATCCGAATAAATACATTTTAGATACTCACCGTAAGGTATCATTATTTATCGTGTCTATATATTTTGATCAAATATGAAATCAAAACATAATTAACCAATAAACAATCCATGCAAGCTCTATAAACAACTTAAATTTAATGCATTTTTATTTAGATCAGTATGAATAGACCACATAAATTTGCTTTTGAAAATAAACATTCTATCCCTATTTAACCTTAGGCTAAAATTCGTAGTCAAACTGGCATCAATCCATCTGATATATCGTATTCAATGTAATAAAATACGACACAAAAGGTTAAGAGAAGAAATTGCCTCTTATGAGATAGGAATATTACATCTATCTGCAAAGAAGAGCAATAAAACAAAAAACTCCATGAAAGGAACTCTTATCCGACTTATAATTCCTTCATAAAACAAGTGTGCGGCGTATGAAGATTCTGCCGTGCGAATCAATATTAATCTACTAATCACACCAATATATCCAATCCATGACCCAATTTAACCACGAACAAATAACCTAAGATTACCCTCCCCTAATATAACTTTAAAATCTATACAGCCATTCACCCCACTTAAGTTTAACATTTATATATTTAACTAACGGAAAACAGAAATCATAATAAAACTTAAAGAACAAAATTAAATAAATGGAAATGATTTTAAATATATATAAAAAAAGAAATACATCAAATAACATTATTAATAAATTAAGTTGTCAGATAGGATAATATTGCAATCATTGAAATATAGAAAATTTTAATTTAATGTTCATTATTTATAAAGTTCTTACGTTTAAAACAGTTATCTTTATCCTTTATGAACGTAAATCCCACGCCTCCTAAGATTGATATCCATTAGCCGTTGTTTTATTTATTCATCGGAGGTTTTTATTAGTTGCCTCAATGTAGAAACGATGTTCATTCTCCTTCTTTAACAGCTGAAAGAATTGACCGTGCGTCTGTCAATTCCTCCAACTCCGTACTACTACATATAGTCACATCGTAATAATCAATTTCCAGTCACTTGTCCTTTTATATTCCTTTGAAAGATTGACTTAACATTACGTCATCGATGTGATGATCCTTTTCGTTGAGGTCCGATTTCCCAATGGATTTATTTCATTTGCTAAAAGTTTCTATTGTTTTCCTATCTGACCGCTGTTTTTACATTTAAATGCCCAAGGCTGGTTTACATTTAACTAATTAACATTTATCATTCCCATTTCTGATTAATTAACCTGTTTTCCAAATCAAAGATATATTTAACGATAAATTTAAAGATATAATTTCATCTCCAAATCTTTTTAAAATTTAGTTTTAAAATACTTTTTCTTTAATAAAGTTTTATTTTAATAATTTTTCATTATCTGTGCGATTTAATATATAAGAGTTTAAGATGATATTTAATTTCAATTTTTAATTCTTAAAGAAAATTTTTAAATGCGAACTTTTTAATTTACTTTCATGTTTAATAAAAAAAAACAATGTAACGAACGTCTGTGCTCGTTACATATCAGTAAAGTTACTTAAAAAAAAAATGATCAAAAAAAAAAATATTTTACTTAGGGTTAGTAATTACGGTACACGATTGACGAAGACATTTACAAAACATCCGGTTAATAATTTTACAAAAAGACTATATACAAAAAGAAAAATGTTTACTATCGCTTACCTAAGGACCATTTACGTTTACACCCCTCCCCACAAGAGTTCTATTTTATTTTATACATTTTATTTTTACACACGGCATGACAAGCAAGTTATTTAAATTATTTATTTAAGAAGGTTGCATTGAACTAAATATATTTTGAAAGATAATGGATTTATACGTGTATATTTGCAGCACAATTATAAACACCACCAACTTATTTATGACTGATTGAAATGCATACATAGGGTTACACTGAAGTAATTTCCAAAGGTACTCATCGTAAGGCACCACATTTCGATCATAAACTTACGTGGCTGTGCGCACCTATACACATTAAAGTATAATTTATATTACAACAACAAAAAAAACATATCAATCGCAACCTTGACATTCTTTTTAACGAAATACAGTTTAAAATTATTTATACTTTCTCGTGTTTAATATATGTGCTATCTCTTTTACTGGCAGAGCTTTATAAGATTTAAAGTATACGACTATATGTAAACAGATAAAAATATTTCATTTTGATAAAATTTGCTCAGGGTATATGTGGTTTATTAAAGATCGGCCCGAGTTGGTTCGCCATTGTAACGATCCGGAGAAAGCGCCTTAACGTAAACTGCACTACGGGGTGCCATCTAGGCATTTGAACCTAGAAAAATTTATAAAGTAGGCAGATACGTAAGTAAAAAAAAAAATAATTTTTTTTTCTCTTTTTTTATTTTGATTCCGGTCATTAGCCCATGTCACTAGCTCAGTGGAATAGCAGAGATTTAATAATCTAATCTAAGAGTATTTCAATATTAAAAAAATAAATAAAATAAGCCACTGCCAGTAATTAACACACAAAGTTTTATTTATGCACCTATATATAAGATTTAACATTATTTTAGTATTAGTTTTACATTTTAACATTTAACATTATTTTTAACTTTACCTTAGATTTTAATTTACAATTTAATTTCTATTATATTATAAGTTTACATTTTAATTAAGTTCGCACAGATGGGATTATAAAAGCTTGTTTTAATATGTTGCTATAGATCGGTTACATAGATTACACGGTTAAAAACATTTCAAAGTAAACATAAACGATCAAAATATAAAATCATTGATTACTGACAATTGCGGAGGGAAATTTATACGTAACCCAATAGTATTCACCGTAAGATACTTGCATTGTCACCAATAACTTAAAAGACATCCGAATAAATACAGTTTAGATACTCACCGTAAGGTATCATTATTTATCGAATGTCTATATATTTTGATCAAATATGGAAACGCAAAACATAGTTAACCAATAAACAATCCATGCAAGCGTCTATAAACAACTTAAATTTAATGCATTTTTATTTAGGATCGAGTATGAATAGACCACTAAATTTGCTTTTGAAAATAAACATTCTATCCCTATTTAACCTTAGGCTAAAATTCGTAGTCAAACTGGCATCAATCCATCTGATATATCGATGTATTCAATGTAATAAAATACGGCAGCACAAAAGGTTAAGAGAAGAAATTGCCTCTTATGAGATAGGAATATTACATCTATCTGCAAAGAAGAGCAATAAAACAAAAACCCATAGAAAGGAACTGCTGTATCCGACTTATAATTCCTTCCATAGGCAAACGGAAGTGTGCGGCGATGAAGCATTCGCCCGTAGCGAATCAATATTACATCTACTAATCACACCAATATATCCAATCCATTGACCCAATTTAACCACGAAACAAATAACCTAAGATTACCCTCCCCTAATATAACTTTACAAACTATACAGCCTTCCGCCCGACTTAAGTTTAACATTTATATAATTTAACTTAACGGAAAACGAAACATAATAAAACTTAAAGAACAAAATTAAATAAATGGAAATGATTTTAAATATATATAAAAAAAAACATCAAATAACATTATTAATAAATTAAGTTGGTCAGATAGGATAATATTGCAATCATTGAAATATAGAAAATTTTAATTTAATGTTCATTATTTATAAAGTTCTTGTTTAAAACAGTTCATCTTTATCCGTTGCTTGCCATGAACGTAAATTCCACGCCTCCTAAGATTGTATCCATTTAGCCGTTTTTATTTATTCATTCGGAGGTTTTTTAATTTAGTTGGTCCTCAATGTAGGAACGATAGTTCATTCCTCTTTAACAGCTGAAAGAATGACCGCGCTGTCAATTCCTCCAACTCCGTACTACTACATATAGTCACATCGTAAAACAATTTCCGTCACTGTCCTTATATCCTTTGAAAGATTGACTAACATTACGCATCGATGTGATGATCCTTTTCGTTGAGGTCCGATTTCCCAATGGATTTTTTCATTTGCTAAAGTTTCTATGTTTTCCTACTGACGCTGTTTTCTTTAAATGCCCAAGGCTGGTTTACATTTAACTAATTAACATTTATCATTCCCATTTCTGATTAATTAACCTGTTTTCCAAATCAAAGATATATTTAACGATAAATTTAAAGATATAATTTCATCTCCAAATCTTTTTAAAATTTAGTTTTAAAATACTTTTTCTTTAATAAAGTTTTATTTTAATAATTTTTCATTATCTGTGCGATTTAATATATAAGAGTTTAAGATGATATTTAATTTCAATTTTTAATTCTTAAAGAAAATTTTTAAATGCGAACTTTTTAATTTACTTTCATGTTTAATAAAAAAAAACAATGTAACGAACGTCTGTGCTCGTTACAATATATATATATATATATGTGTGTGTGTGTGTGTGCGCGTGTGTGTGTGTGTTCAAAAGATTAAATTAATGTAAATTATAAAATATTTGAGAAAGTCTTGAATGTTAAAATTTTATTCATTCAGGTCTAAAATTCCAAATAAATTTAAAATGATGGGCCTAAGGAGAAATGATAGGTTATGCATATATAACAACAATAAATCAAAAATTTATACAAAAATTTAAAAATATTAAAACAATAAATATATTTAAATTCAAATGCACAGAAAAGTTAAATTAGTACATTCAGCAGTTGTGTTGCACATTCAGATATTGTTAATTTAACCATTTTATAATTTTGTATTTTTTGACAGCCCCTAGTAGCCATTTGAAATAAATTCCCAACTTTTTATTTTAACAAATTAACTTTTATTGTTTGTTACATTTCTACAAATTTTAAATATTTTTTTAAAAATGTAAAGTTTTACAAATAAAAATCATTCTTAAAAATAATATTTCAACTTTGCAAATATAGAAAAAAAGTAATTAATTGCCATAATTGACAATAAAAATATTTAAAGTATGAAATAAAAGCTATTTTAAATCCATTTTTTAAATATGAACAAATTATTGTCAAGTTTACATAAAGCAGCAAAATTGTTTTAAAATTTAACTTCATCATCATCATCAACCATTATCAAACCATTGCAGGATGAAGGTCTCTTCAAGTTCAATCCATCTTTTCCTATCTTTAGCTTCTCTTCTCCACATCACCCCTGCACACTTTCTTATTTCATCCATCCATCTCACATGTGGTCTCTTTCTGGGTCTTTTACAATCTCTTGGAATCCAGTTTAAAATTTCAATTGTCCATCTGTTATCATCTCTTCTAACAATATGTTCAGCCCAACTCCACTTCAGTCTTTTAATTTTTTCAATGAGGTCAGTAACACCTGTTTGTTCTCTTACCCATACATTGTGTTTTCGATCCCTTCTTGTTACTCCCAACATGCATCTCTCCATACTTCTTTGAGTGGTCTGAAGTCTCTGTATTGCTCTTCTATTAAGTGTCCAAGTCTCAGATCCATAAGTAAGAACTGGCAAAACACATTTATTAAAAACCTTCCTTTTCAAACACATAGGCATATTTCCTTTTAGTAACAAATTATTTCTACCAAAAGCACTCCAACCAAGTTTAATTCTATGATTAATTTCATCCATTATATTTCCATCTGTATTAATAATTTGACCAAGGTATATGTAAATGTTAACTTCTTCTAACTCATCATAATCAATCTTTATTTTCATATTTTGAAAAAATCTATTAAACATTACTTTAGTCTTTTTAGCATTTATCTTTAGTCCTACTTTCATCTGATAACTCCTGCAACATTTTCTGTAGCTCTAAAGCATTATTTGCAAAAACAACTACATCATCTTCAAAATCTAAATGACTTAAATAATCTCCATTTACTTTCACTCCTTTACTTTCCCATTTTAATCCACAAAATACTTCTTGCAGCACTGCTGTAAAAAGTTTTGGAGATATGGAGTCACCCTGTCTTACACCCTTTTCAATGTTGATTTTCCTACTATCATTATGTAATCTAATTGTTGCTGTTGCATTTTTATAAATATTCTTTAAAATATGATAATATCCTGGATCTACACCTTGATGATCCAATGTTTTAATCACTGAAGAAATGTTTATAAAATCAAATGCCTTTTCATAGTCTACAAATCCTAAGCATAATGGCAACTCATATTCATTTGACCTTACTATAATTTCTCTCAATACCTGGATATGATCTACTGTACTAAAACCACTTTTAAATCCAGCTTGTTCTCTTGGTTGGTGGAAATCCAGTGTTTTCTGTAGACGGGTTGTAATTATCTTAGTAAAAATTTTGTATAAAACTGATAAAAGACTGATAGGTCTGTAATGTCTAATATCTTCTTTATCACCTTTTTTAAATATTAATATTAATACTGCATGCTGCCAATCATCTGGTATATCATTTAGACATTTGGTATATAACTTTGCTAAAAAAAATTCTATTTCTTCACCTGCTTCTTTTAATATATCAATTACAATTCCATCATTACCTGGAGCCTTTCCTTTCTTCATATTTTTAATTGCATGTCTCACTTCTTCATTTAAAATTCTGAGCAATTCAGAAAATATAATATGTATAGGATGCACTTGTTCTTTATTACTATATAATTCTTGATAGAAGTCTTCTACACATTTTATAATGTCATCTCTCTTTTTAGTAATAATGCCATCTTTTTTTCTTATTGCAGATATAAATTTCCTACCAATACCAAAATGTTGTTTTACACTCTTTAGACTTCTATTCTCTTCTACAGCTTTTCTTGCTAGTTCTCAATTATACTTTCTTATATCATTTTCAACCCTTTTCCGCACCATTTTACAAAATTCGAGATATTCAATCTTTTTTAATGCATCATTGTTGTATATCCTCATATTCCTTCTTTTCTTCATAAATTCTCTAGTCTCAGTAGAAATTTTACGGGTCAATTGCTGCTTTTTTCTACCAGCTATCTTTGTTGCAGTTTTTAAAAGTGTATCGCTTATTTTCCTATTAAGGTCATTCAAATCTGAATGATGTTCAAAATCTACTAATACTTGAAACCGATTTGTAAGTTCTAATTTAAATTCCATTAGAATGTTTCTGAAGATTAGGAATATCAATGGTAAATATTGTTTTCTTAATAATTTTTGTCTCTCTAGTTTTGCATTAACATGTATCTTACATCTTACTAATCGGTGATCACTTCCTGTGTTAAATTTATTGAGAACATTGCAATCTTGAAATATCTATTTTCGGTTAGTCAAAATGTAATCCAATTCTGCTGTACCTTCATTTGGATGCTTCCATGTCCATTTCCTTTTAACATTTTTCTCAAAAAAAGAATTCATAATATAAAGTTTTTTTTCTCTCTGCAAACTCCACAAGTCTCTATCCTCTCTCATTTCTATTACCATAACCAAAACTATCTACACCACTTTCATCTTTCATTTGTTTACCAATTCTAGCATTAAAGTTTCCCATAACAATTTTAAAATGTTGTTTACTCTGATCAAAAGCCTTTTGTACATCCATATAAAAATCTTCTACTACTTCATCACTATGAGAACTTGGGGCATAAACCTGAATTATCTGCATTTGGTATCTGCTATTAAGTTGTATAACTAATCTTGCCACTCTGTCCGATACACCATCAATCTCCACAATATTTTTCTTCCACTTTTTATTTATAATGAATCCTACTCCACTTGTATTTCCAATATTTGTGCCTTTATAATAGAGTATATGTCCACTTTTTAAATCAATTGTTTCTTCACCTTTTCTTCTAACTTCACAAAGTCCAATAATGTCCCATTTAATATAAGACAGTTTTTGGAATCTTCCTTCACTTGAAAGTGATCTGCAGTTGTAAGTACCTAAATAAAAAGTCATCATCAAATGGCAGCCTGAGTCTGCAATCAGGAGATTCTTAGCACCCTCTGCCTTCGGCCACCAACCGCTGCCTTGGTTGGTGACTTTACAGCCTCCTGGGAATAAGGGCCATGATTTATTTTTGTCTGTCATGATTGTATATATTGAAAAAATATTCTTAAACTCAGAGGTAAAAAGCCAATAAACTCACCACGCTGGCTAATGCGTGTTGGTGAGCATCCCATCCATGTTCATATACTATATGAATAATCACATAGTAATAACAGCTGCAACGACAAGAACGTATGGAGTGGACATTAGGAATTTGCCCTGCTCAGTTCCTTTAAGGCCTCCAAGAGGAATCAAAGGGTCTCCTTTCAGTTAATAGCCAACTCCTTTCTGCAGCCAAATTTGACATATATATTTAAAAAAACTGCTCCAGTTATTTTTAAGACATTTTTTTCAGCCAATTACAATTTGTTTGCTTTACATTATTACAATTTCTCTTGAGTTTTCTTTTAAAAACAAATATTTTTGAATAAAATCTAAGTCTAATCATAAATAATCTTGTAATATTTCACAAATATTTTTCAAAAACAATCATAAATATATAAACAAGCTATGAAAAGTATATGCTTTCATTTTTGAAATCTAAACAAAAGAATGAGTGCTCTCAAAAAGCATTCTTGGGCCGAGAACAAAAAATATCAATTAGTAGCATTGTTGGATACTTTATGTTTGGTTTCTTTGCATAATACTGTCATCTTCCACTTTGGCAAATGAATGCTAAAGATAGTTTCAAGAGAGTAAATCAAAGCCAAAGTGACTGAAATACTATCAATATAATGCAAGCTTATAGAAAATTTTGGAGAAGAGTTAAATAACAGTTACAGGCTCATAATCACTTGATGTTGCTTATAAAGTTCTACTTTCTTTAATTTAATTGATTATTAAATGATATATAATAGTGATTCTTTCATCATTGCTGGCATTCATATACTGTTAAGTCCAGATGGGCTATACAAATACAAAATTTTATAACTAAAAGTAATATATAAAAAATTAGAAACAGTAAACTTAAAATCTATTTGTATCATGATCTTGAACCATTCACATATTTGCAAGTATGATTTTATATTCAATAAAATTTTTGATTTTTACAACACAAAACTTTCCAATCAAATAACAGATTAATCACAATAGCTTTATTCAGTTTTTTGATGCCTAAATAAGACAAATATTTGATGCATCTCTCTCTCAGCATTACCAAGTAGATAGTAACTGATTTGTTCCCAAATATAACATATAGGCGAATCTTGCACACGCACAGAAAAATAAATTCAAAATGGTCAAAATATTAAATCAAAATAAAGTAATAGCACCCTCCCCCACTCAATGAATTATTAACATAAAATAAAAGAAAATATTTAATTTTAAAATCTTTATTAGAAATATATATGAATTGATTACTTTCAAAACAATTTCTACACTTGCTATCTTTAATATCATTGATAACTAATTACCTCAATTGTTAATAGTGGGTATCTTATTTTGGCTAATATATACAATGTTAAGACAATATCAATTAATACAAAAACTGGAAAAATAGTTCAAATTCTCTCAATCATTTGTTCTTCTATCAAAAAAGGATTCAAATTTTAATTTAAAATTAATTTTAATGTTTCATATTCAACTAATATCTAAACCAATACTGAATAATCATATTTTTTAATTGTTCTATTGGTGGAGAGACTGTATCTTCATCTTGCTATTTATTTATTCACTAATAATCCTAATTCATTACAGTATATGTATGACCAATGAGAAAATAGAACTGAATTATCTCATAAAAATCTAATTAAATGTTTTCTTTGCTTAATAATTCATATTCTAAGTATTCCTGCTCTATTAGACTTTAATATGACTAAAATATAAGAAACTAATCCATCCCATTCAATCAAAACTAGAAATAATTTTGGAAAAATTATTTTTTAAAAAAAGGTAGTAGTTTGGAGATCGTACTGCCACCATCAGATGGCACTGCAACACCATCAACAACCGGCCTGAAACATGCAAGTGATAAATTTATTTATGAACGTGGCTGAAAATTGATCAGTATGGTCTCCAAACTACTACAAAAAAAAGACATTGATAAAATAAATATAATTAAACAAAATCAACTTCTTTTTTTTCAATTATAAATTCAATCCTAAATTTCTTAATTAAAATTACAAAAAACTGTAGCACTGATTTAACTATACAGTGGTTGGAAAATCTTGTGCAGGTCAAAATAATATATACTTTTCTACTGAAGATGGCAGCTATATTAGTAATAGACTAAAAACATGCTGTAGTAAAGAATTAATATTTACAACTTTAAATCATATTTTATTATTGATATTGAAGATTTTATTGCACATTTTATATATATTAAATTATCTCAAATATTAAAAATTTTTTAGTTACACCCTCTGTGAATAAATGTTTAGAACCCACATCTCAAAAGACCTAATTCAAAAAGGTACAATCATAAATACTTACTATATGATGTGGTAGGCTGGTGACCATTGTGCTGGACTTCTCTATAGTGGACGGTATCATTAAGAGAAATAGTTTGCATAGGCAATTCTCCATGTGTTCTATTTTGTAAGCTATCAGTTGTAGGGGTAGAAGTTTCACTAAGAGAAACCATTCGAGAGTTTAAACCTAAGGTATTTGATTTAATGGAAGAATCTGGTCGTTTATCTATAGTTACTTCTACATGAGTTGCATCAATAACAGCACCATCATCCTGATTTTGAGGTGCTGGTGATTGAGATTCTTGATTGGCAGGAGTTTCATCTTCAAAGTGAACCCAATCTTTTTTCTCGTGGCTTGGAGAAAGAGATTTAGGTGATGCTAGTGGATGGTTCATCCTGAGAGAGCATATGACCTAATAAATTAAAAAATAATAAATTTAGTTAATAGTTTAGAAAATGAAAAAAATTAATAAATACATGCATATTCTACCCCCCCCCCTTAGGTTATATAACTATGCTTTCTGTGTCACATGACCACAATATAGTATAATAATGTAAAAAAATAAAAGTAAATATGCTCAAATGTTTATTTAAAAATTATTGTGATTTTCTATGTTGGGGCGAAATTTTGATTATTTTAGATAATAGCTTTATAATTGCTACATGCTATTAATATGACATCAATGTAAAAATCAGTAAACCAATTTCTATATATGTTCTTGTCATGTTCATTTGAAAATGGGATAACTTATAAAGAAACATGCATATTAATGTGATTATCATATGGGCACCCTTTTATAATCTTATATTTTCAGGAACAAATTTTCAAAATTTGTGGAGTACTCTTTTCCCTCTCTCTTTTTATAAAATATAATCTCCAGATTTTTATCAGATTTGAGCTCCGTGAATTCATCAAACAGATTTGCATAATTATATCTGAATGTAGATAGTTCTCTAATAATTGCTGTTTCTAAGTGCCAGAAATGTTCTACAAACAATCGACAATTATTTTAAAATCCTCTTTGCATGAAGCAACTAAATAATTTGAAATGATCGCATAGTCTTCTGAGAAATTTCAACACCACTTTGTTTAGCTTTAATTATAGTTGGAAAATTATGGAGAATTTGATTTTTTATTTCCTCATAATAGATGCTTAACTTTTCTCTAAAAGTGAAATAATTTTGTTGTCAGCTTGCATACCACAATTGAGTTCAAAAGTTTTTCTGCCAATGTCACACAGGAAGGTAAAAGTCACCATTACCCATACCTTTTCAAGTTTACTGTAAACTTTATTATTTTTTATAAAAGTAAAATAATTTCTTGTCCTTAAAAAAAAAATTGATCCAGAACTTTTTCTCTGTTTAACCATTGCATTGTAGTTTGTAAAAGAATGCCATTATAATTACTGTACTTTTGAATTTTCTATGGGTCACTTCTTGTGCTTGGATATAATTCATTATATATATGACAGCCTTCCTCATGGCATCTACTTCAGCAATGGAGATATGTGCTGCTAAGTTTGCTTGGTGAATGATACAGTGAAATGATAAAAGATTTGTTCAATTGTATTTCTTTTTCAATAGGGATACAAAACTCTTTTTGAATTTAGGACATTCATAAGTGCATATACAAATATATATATTTAACTTATTATCACTGCTGTTAACAAACTTTTTAACAACTAGAATAAGAAACCTTTTTTCTTTAAAATATGTCTTATAAACTACAATGTTCTTTTCATTGAATCCAATCAAATTATTTACCCTCCTTTTCTTTTTAAAAACTTTACTTCTTATCAACTATATATACATATTTCCATCTTTAACACCCAATGTTTTGATCACTTTTTTTCTGTATCATTTTCAACGATCTATAAAATTACATATTTGTATCATTATTATTGCAAATAAAATTAATATATTAAAATGTATATACCTTTATCATAAAAACAATAACATTTTATATTAAAATATATATACCTTTATCATAAAAACAATAACATTTTCCTTTCATGTATCAATACATCTTTTTACATATATATATTACATTATGTAATCCATATTTACTTATTTCTTTTTTCTCTCCAAACTTTTTCTTTTTTACAAACTCATTTATATATATATAAGAAATATATGTTTTTTTCTTTTTGTCCTTTTTATACTCTTAACCAATTACTCTAAAAACAATACCACTTTTCTACCATTTTGATTTGTTCTAATTTTAATCAATCTTTTGTATAATTCATCCGATTTAAGACAGGTTTTTTTCTCTTTATATATAAACTTCTTTTTATCATTCTTTTTTTTTTCCAAGTGTCATAGCATCGGCCGGGACATGAACCTGCAACTCGGGCAACTGCTTGTAAGGCAGTTGCGCTGACCTCTCGACCACCAACACTTTCTTAAAATCTGTATGTCCAAATTCTTTACTCTGTATATTAACATTCAAATTTCTATCATTCAAATGTTGTTTTAACATCCTTAATTTATTCTTTGTTGTATGATACATTCCTATTATCTCTTTTACAATCTAAACACTCAATCCTATAAATTCCATTCATATTTTCTACATACCTATTTTTTGTTTTGTTTAGTACATTTCCTAAATTAAATTTCTTTTTGCATACTGGTTTCAAAAGTAATTCACAAACCAATTTTTTTTTATCAATATTATTCTTCTAGAAAAGTACTAAGCCTCGGGTCAATTCTTATAGAAAGAAAATTTTAAAAATCTTCATGAATTAAATTCTATTCAGTACAATATTTAATGAAAATAGAATATTGTGATGTTGCTGAAATGTTGATGCTAGAAGCACTAAAATATTTACAATTTTTCAAATCTTCTATGATGTGATGAGAAATGTGTTTGCAATATCTTCAATATGTCTAATGCAAATAGAATCTGAGAGCTGCGTTTTTTTAAAAAATTTGATTTTTATTGTTAAATTTATCAAATAGTCATTGGAAACATTGACAAAACATTGTTTCATAATATCTGTGTCAGTAAATGGTTTCATATATTTATCAAGTATGTAACAATTTTTTGCAATAATCTTCTCACTACTGAACTTTGTGATACTGCCACTGACATAATATTTTGTTGCTGGTGCAATGATTTCTTGAAGAAAATTACCTTTTCACATTTTATTAAAGACCTGCAAGGAAAAGTGTCATTAAGTGATTTGTGTTTTGTGATGTAATAGAAAACAATGTTATATATTTTTAATATAACACTTTCACAACAAATCAAACAAGTTGCCAAACTATATTTATTTTATGTAAAAAAATATTCTTCCCAACTGTCTTGAAACATTCTATTTTTTGTCAGATATTTTTTGTTTGTATTTTGAATCCATTATGGATAATTAAATTATAGTTTGACATAAAACAATATGTTTCAAGACAGTCACAAGTTTGCAATCCTGTTTCTGCATAAATAACTTGATATAATCATGCATAATTATGAAACTAAAACAATCAAATGCATCATGAGTGCAGTTTCCAATAAAAGCATCAATGGGTAGGTGTTGCCCATGCTTACTTGCTGATCAACTGATGTTTTCATGTATCTCAAGATTTTAAAAACTTAGATTAATGAATGTGTTTTGGGCTGCACATAAAAGCTTGGCAGGCTGCAAATAGAGTATAGCAGAGTTACAGACACTGGTGACAAAAATAGACTTCCTGATGATAGTATCTTTAACAAAAGCTAATCAATGAACCATACTATTCAGATGCTATTTAGATAAAAGGTTCGCATTATAGCAGTCATGACAAACAATCATAAATAGAAATAAAAATCATATATCTTTCACTGCAAAAATCTTCATTTTAACATATATAATAGTCAAATAGATAATCCCCTAACTTAAGCATACTATGATGCCTGAGCAGACTCTAATATGTGTGTGAAATTTAAATCATTGAGAATATTCACACAGTCTCACTCAAATCAGCTTATAATATAATTTACAAAGGCAGAATTAATTGCTACTTATTTTAATAGCATTAAAAACAAATAACACTTTGGTTGTTGCATACAGCATTGTCAATGAAAGATATTGTTTTAAATATCAGAATGCATTTAAGTTAAAAGTTTATGATAGAGTGAAATAATAAAATATGGGAATATTTAAAACAGAGGAAAATGATATTGTCAGTCTGAATAAATTTAATGATCGTGTAGAAAAATATAAATGGGATGAACAATGCTAAACAAATAAAATATATTTTTTGTAAAAAAATAGATATGAAAATATAAATACATTATGTTTTATATGTTGAAGAAAAAAGCTTAAAAACATTAAATTATAATTATTAAAACTCGTAAGTAATAGAAAAAAATAAAGGATAGGGAATATAACTATTAAAATTGAAATTGATGGTAGAATGTTTCATTCATTAGAAATAAGTATACTTAAAAAAAGGCAGACAATAAATGATTTTTCCATTTTTTTCACAAGGGGAAATGTGATAATGAAAAGTGGGATCGATTATTACATTTGTTTCAAATAGTATATCAAGTAGCTGAAAAATAATTGAGAGAAAAATAAATATCTACTAAAACGAATGGGACGGAATAGTCAGCTATAAGTAAAAATAAAGATTTGAAATAAACATACGAGAATTAGTAAACTGTCATGATGATAGAGAATGAAGGATTAAAATTAGCAAAGCTAAAAAAATTGACAAAATACAGAAATATATATAATTAAAATTACCCCAAATCCAAAATTCAACCAGATTAGCCAAGAAATAATAATAAAACACAACCAAAGGTTTCACTGCTATAAGGAGACTTCTCAAGTGTAAAAAATTATAAAAACTACACCATATGTATAATATTAAACATTACCCACAAATCTATTTACTTCCCAACCATCCTTAATATTAAAAGAACTCTTAAATAAGTTAATTGCTTCAGAATAATACATTTTCAATAACAAAGATTCTTTAATTCTTCTTTTGATTTCATTTCTCTCAAAGAAGACAACCTTAGCTCCATCAAAATTAATAGTGTAGCCTGTATCTTGCACCCTGTATCTTTTTCATGGACATACAAAGCAGAACTAAGATATTTATTTCTAACTCTACTTTTATGAACCTTTATTTTTTCATTTAAACTCAAACTACTCTGACCTATGTAGACCTTCTTACAAAAACAAGGGATAAAATATATTACATCAGGAATAGTCATCCTATCAAAAATTTCTTTTGTATTATTTAATAAATTATTCAATGTAATACACCTTTTTCAAGCAATTTTCTTATTTCCAAACAAATTGCTATTCCTATTTACCATTTTATAAGAAGACAATTTAAATGGCAAAGAAATAAAATCATATTTTTCTTTATCCTTTACATCCTTACAAATATTATTATTAAATAAAATACTTTTAACAAATTTATCAGAGTACCCAACACTCAATCTTTATAGAATTGATCTTTCTGAAACAAAGCTACAACACTAGAGTTATTTAATTTTTTATTTCTATAACAATAATTTCTTAAAGTAGCTACTTTATGAGATACAGACTGGTAGCTATCAGGTTTAATTATAGACCTTAATTCTCTACTTTCAATAAAATGACTGCATAGTAAACAATTAGTCTCTACATTTCTAATCACCAAAAGATCTAAAAATTTTAACTTAACAAAATCTAACCCCCCTCCTTCTAACACATATCTTATAGAAGGATTAAAACAATTAAATTCATTTACAAATTCCTTCAATTTATCATTCTCAACTACAAATAAACAATCATCTACATATCTAACAAATAACATTAAATATAAACAATTCTTTTTAATAATAATTCCCTCCTCCACATAATTAATATAAACTGAACATATTAAAGGAGAAATAATATAACCTATTATCCACCCTTCCTTAATTTTATAAAAATTACCTTTATAAGTAAAATACATAGAATCTTCCAATAATAAAAGCAAATCTTTAATTACCCTAATTTTATTTTTTGATAAAGAACTTTGCTTAATCAACACAGACAAAAGAATGTCAATACTGCTTAACCTATTAACAGACTGATACATATTCTCAATATCTAAACTGCCAAATACCCAATTACTTTCCATTTTAAAATTATTAATCTTATCAAAAGCCTCAAAAGAAGAAGAAACTGTGTAATGACCAAAATCAACAAATTGTTTTAAAAATTTATTCAAGAATCTAGAAATAACCTCTACAACACTACCTGTAAAATCAAAAATAAATCTTAAAGTAAAACCATCCTTATGAGTCTTAATATTCACAAACATTGCCAGCAGTGTTTTTGGGTGTTTTAAAATTCAAAATGGCCACCAAGTGCATACTATATCAACCAGAAAATCACTATAGGTAAAATATAGAATACTTAAAAAGCAAATATTTAAGAATGCAACTTTACCATTTGGATCAAATTTTCAACATTCAATCCATCCATTTTGATGGGGGGAAAGCATTACTAAAATACATATAAAATCCTTTAAAAATTATGCAATTTATTATGGAATGGCCCAAATTAGTAATCAATGGCTCAGAATGATTCTAATGTGTGGAACGCTAAATCAGTATAGAAAAAAAATTAGAATAACATGTTAATTATAAGAGGCATAAACTAAAGATAAATCAGAAAACTGTGATGTAAATCAATTTATACTTAATATTAATGAAATGTCTGTATTACAATATGAGCCTTCTAAAAAACAAAAAATTCCAGAACTATTGACAATCTATTAAAAAGCATAGAAAATTGAAATACTTTTATTATGTCTTTGTATTTTTTATTCAATATCAGGATATAAAGTTAACTGTGGAAATATCTTCATCTTAATTGTCATAGGCAAAGTCTTTATACAAACTTGCTAAGCATGCATTTATTGAGAACAGTGTACTTTGACATTTATTATTTTCACATGACTTTCATTGATTATCCTAACATAGTATATTAAACTGGCAAAATCATTCTTCATTGGACTTAATAAACTAGCTATGATTTTAAATACCGTAAGCAGACAATGCTAGAGAGTTTTAGATTCAAACTAAAACTATTTATGACTTCCATGAAAATATAAAACTGAACATTCAGCTTGGTGACAATATATTAAATGTCCATAAAACTGCCATTTGCTTTAATGATAATACATTAAACACCTTAAAATCAGTTGCAATGTTAAACAATGCTGCTGGCTTTCAGTAGTCCTTTTGAAATCTTAATTGCTGTCTGCTGTTCTAAGCATTTAAAAACCAAGACAATGACAATGTTTTTATTTATACTAAATCTGATAGCTTACTAAATAACCTGAAACAATTTATGACATAAAACAAATACATTATACATGTCCTATTCAGGAACCTTTTTGCTGTTGCAGTTCCTGTAGCCTGCAATGAGGCTACCCTGCAATCATAATCCATTATATGACTAGAGTTTTCAACTTTTCCCAATAAAGGTTAAATGTTGGGAAAATGTGTAATTAACTAAGGGGCTATATCATGTTAAATGGAAATTATCATTTCATTATACAATTTTTTTATTATATTGTTTACATAAAAAAAATCAAGGAACTGCTCAAAGTTGAGTCTTAAGATGAATATCATTATTTATTAAATCTAAATTGAGAATTAATAAAATCAAAAGAAAATCTTAATAACTTCCTCCTATATGTTTTTAAAAAAATATAAACAAGTAGCTCTTTAAAATTACCAATATAGAAGTTGCAATATGTCATGATCTATTCATCAAGGTAATACTTTATAGTAGGGGATTACAGTAGATGCAAATTAGAAGAATGGATAATAGTTAAATTACTAAACAAATATTTTTAAAAAAATTGACCAACGAAAAAAGAAGAGATAGATCAAAACTAAAGTACAAAGATATCTAGAGATATCTTAGAAATACTTTTTTCTTAATTACTATTAAGGAATAAAAAAGTAAGAAGTAACACAGATAAGATATAAGAATAAAAAAACACTGAAAAATAAACTAAAAAACATGTGCAAAAAAAAAAAATCAGATTCCTGAACAGAAATACATTAGATTAGTCACTTGAACATTTGCAGATTTAACCATGGAGAGAAATGTATTTATCAAAGCATTCAACGATTGACTTTTGATATTTCTTTCTTTGCCCTTCAATTGTTTGTAAAGATAGCCAAGGTCATCTAATTAATAAAAACTGTATTTAAAAGGTTAATTTTGTTTTAAAAATATAAATTATTTTTATAGCAATAATTTTAATCATTCAGTGTCAAAATATACCTGCTGTGTTGAACTGTATTGACAATGATAATAATACAAAAATAAATATTAATGAAGTATAATTAATAAATATTTTTAAATGTCATTAATTATTGTCATTCCATAAAATAAAAATATATGTAAACAATTAGAAAATGTGCACAGCATAACAATCAAATATATGAATGGATTATAAAATTCTGTCAGTAATTAATAATAAACTAAAAGTTTCACAGTGAATTTAAAATACAAATCACATAATACACAAGAGTTCCTGTTCAAAAAAAAACCCCTGAAGACTTTTTAATTATGCAACTGTTTAAATTATGAAATGATTGTGGTCTTCAACACTCCTTCTACACAATATATCTAAACAATTATCAAAGGTAGATAAAAAAAGATACGATTTTGGATTTTAATAACTTAAAATATATAAATGAAATATAAACTTATGAATATCAAAATTTAGTTTAATGTGTACAGTAAAGATTTCAAGAAACAATTACAAAAAAAAAGGCACAGATGTATAGTATTAAAAAAACAACATCAGTGTATTAATTGTCTTAATAATTCAAAAAAATGCAATAAGTTTAAAATGTAATAGACAAAAATGAATAAATAGAGAAAGTAAAGACATTTGATTTCTTTTAGGAGTTGACAAATACTTAGTTATTTATAATTCATGAAAAGTGGTCATGTGTAGAAGGAGGTTTTTAATACACATATCCATATTAATTAAGACTGTTGATGATTGTAATCGTTAAATTGAATCACTCGATACTGAGTCGAATACATTAAAAAAAAATTAAGAATTTCTGTTTTAATTCTTTATTCATACTTAATAAATATAAATTCTAAATTTTCATTTCAGTTGAAATATTAATAAATTTTATGATCAAAAAATAAAAGATGGTTTTTATTAATGATTTATTGATAAACAAATAAAATATTCAAATAAGAATAGTTTTTACATGGAATCTACCAGAAATAATAATGAGCTTATAACCTTTACTTTCATACCATCAATCAAGTATTGGTGGCCTAGCGGTTAGCATAGCCGCCTACCAAGCAGCTGGCCCGAGTTCGCTTCCGGATCAACGCTTTGACATATAAAAAAAGAATCAAACTAACTTGGCTTAGTATGTGGATAAATGACGTGTGGACTGAAAAAATACAACTTTTCTATAGATTATTTGTCATTCAGGAAATTATAATGTTTATTTTGTACTAAAAAAAACAAGAAGTTAAAAAACAAATGGAGTTCAACATTAGCGTCCTATCATGGTAAAAATAAAAATGCACAATTGACATAAACATTCAAAAATAATACCACATATTAATGCCAAACAAATTTTAAGAAATAAAAAAACCATCCAATAGAAAGAAACATTAATTGATTATTTAAATAATTCCACAGTTACCAGTACATGTAAAATTTTAACAATTAATTACATATACAAAACATGATTGGCTATTCTGTGATTACTTTGATTTATTACAAATTCAGGAATCAAACGGAACAATTATTATTCAGGAATTGCAATCAAAATCAACTTTTACCAATATAATAAACTTTATTTTAAAAAATATAAAATTAAGAGTATGAAAAACAATTAGGAAATCAATAATAAAACAATCAGATGAATCTACATTACTGAGCAAAAAATCCACTTTAATAATTTATTTGAAATGTGAGGTAAATGAAATATCTACAATTCCTTCTTGATTGAATTGAATTAGTAAATCAAATATTGATCAACAGAATATAACATTTTTTTAAAGAACATTGCAAACTATGCACTCGATGACAATTATTTTTAACCCAATTTCATTTACAAGCAATGAGACAAGCATTGTGTTAGAAAAAAAAAATGTAGAGTTTCTAAAAAATTATTAAATATATATCAAAATTTTATTACATGGTATTATGCAAATCATTACATTGAGTTATCTGTTGAAGAGGGCATAGCATAAGTGAATGGCATTAGCCATTTTCAAATATTTATATCAAATACTTATATTTTTATATCATCAATTTAAAAAAAAATAGAGAAATATAAAATCATGTCCAGAGAATTTAGAAGTGGTGAGTAGTGGAAATGAGATGGTCAATTATTCACTTATATGTGTGTTTCCTCTTTGATGAAATTTTGAATGTTTATGCAGTCACTTTCAACAAAAACTACAAAAACTGAACAATTTAAGTTCACTGAATTACATAAAAAAAAATTAATTGTAACAATTTTTATTAAATTTAGCTCTAATGGGTGATAACTTATAGAAATTATCTTTATTATTAAAGTTTCACAAAGCAGAAATACAGCATCAGTTTTTATTGATAAATTAATTTGATAATTATTCATTAACTGGAGTCTTTACAAGATCACCAAAAAGAGAATAAATTATTGGAAGCCATAAATGCCATTAAAGTAATGAAATTTTATTCAGCAACAATAGCAATCAATAATGAAGTTTTTATCATAAATATAACTGTTTTTAATTAGTATTATTTGTGGTATTATCTGAAGAACATATTGTAAATAAAATTGAAGCTTTGGATCCAATAAGAAAAAAAAAGAAAATGAATTACTCTGCGGAAGATTTAATTTAACATCATCAAAATGTATCAATGTGTACAGACTATTTAGATAATAGCAGAAGGAAAATACTTGCAGATTTAGAGAATTTATTTACATAATCCAAATTTATACTGTGTAGTTCTGCTAAGTTCAAATAAGGTTTCAGTAACATGAATTTAATTTTAAATAAAACAAAAATCAATTACTTATTGGACATGTTATAAATTTATTATTTATCAAGATACATTGTCTCTGCAACATTTATAATGTTGATAAAATAAAGTATAAGCAAATGCTGATGACGAATATTCTGTGCAGCACTACAGGATATTATTATTAATCCTCTTTGAGAACTGTTATGAAATATTTTATAATTACTAAATAAAAAGGAAACAATTTATAGATTAGCATATAACTAAATATCTAAAAAAATAACTTTTTGGTTATATATATAAACATATCTTAGAGTGGAAATTGAGGGTCTGATAAAAGTACTTTTTAATTAACATGACCAGATGTACTTGATTTCATGTGACTTTTTTCTTTTTTGCTCATCATACCAAGCATTTAAATACTTTTTTTTTTTTTAGAAAGACATCACTGAATATAAATAAATAACTAAATTATTGGCATCATAATAATTTTAACAAACTTTCTAAAAGAAGTTAAGAGCTATGAATAGTTAAAACAGTTTTATTTTGATTCATTAAGGTTATCACATCAAACAACTGATGGTACACATAACTGTCTTTAGTAGATAGATTATATTGTGAATTATTTCACATTAATTTCAATACCTTTTTCTACTATTGAAAGAGCATCTTACAGATAGAATAGTTTTAAATATAATAAAGAAATGTCATTTAAAATTAAAAATATTTATTGACTTTCCAGAAAATTTTTACAACTTCAATAGATAATCAAAATCAAATACAAAAAATATTGTCTGGAGTATCTGATATCCAGAACAAATTTGTAATATTTTCTCTTTTGCAAAGCTTTTTGGTATCATGAATCAAAATAATTTGCTCAAACAAGTTAAACAAATATTTTAAATATAGTTGAGGGGACTTATTGAGAGACTATAGAAGAAAAAAAAACCAATCAGGATAATGTTTAAGTCCTTTCACATGATTGTCTGATAAAAATACTATGAATAGAATAATTAAATTCGCTTTAAAATCTAGTGACAAATAACTGAGAAGCAAATTTAACATAGTTTTGTCATTATTCAAAGATAGAAAACAAAAAGGTTTTAAAATGAAGAATATAATTTTCTATTCGTACTAGCTATCATAGAAATGCATTACAGAATCTGTTTCTGTTTGATATTATAAAGAATATTAATGACTTCTGCATATTGTGAGTGTCTTTAAAATTTGGAAAGTTATCTATCTATAAAGGTGGTTTGATTGTAATGGTTAAGCAGAAAGAGAAAATATCGCATCAAGTTTTTAACAAGCTCTGAATAGATAATGAATAATAATGATATTAATATATAAATAAAACACTCTTATATAGTTGCAAAATTAGCAAATAGATCTGTTAACTGAATAATAATTTCTAAGTCTACAAGCAAATAAAAGTGAGAGATAATAGTTTTTTCCTCTATTTCAAATATTGTAATTTACCATAACAAAAGTTGCCACATTATTTTTCGAAAATTAAAGTGATTTTCAAAGAGAATGAACTGTATACGTAGCTTTTTCTTTTTGAAAACTATAATAAGCAGTAGAGAGAAATAGAAGAGTTCATCATTTCCATAGTTTTCTAGAATAGAACTAGTAATCAAGATCTTTAGATAAAACTGCTTTTAAATCATTAAGTAAATATAAGGACCCTTAATCTTTTTAAAACTCCATAATATTGATGCTGAATAGAGAGTTCAATCAAAGTGACTGTAGTAATAACACAATCAGTGCTATAAGACAACTTCAAATCTTAAATATGCCAGAAAGAATTGAATCAGCTGTGAGAATAATTTTTTAAAATACATTCAAAAAAGTTAGGACTTCATTTTGACAGGATTATTAACCATTAATTTTTTGATTAAAAGAAGTAACATTAAAATGCAGTGACCAAGTATTTTTCAGAGTTTCATCATCAGTCTAAATGATAATGTGATCAATTTATGTATTTTAACTGTGATATTATTCACTGAATAATTTATAAAGAACAATAATAAAATGAAATTAGATAGTATATTCTTCTCAAGAGTATTAATTTGTGATGGGCAATAAAAATACAACTATGGTCAGAAAAGATAACTGGTAAAAGACTAATTTTGACTACTTGACTAAGTTGAAGCATTAAAAAAGATTAATGATTGAAGTGATATTTATAATTAGAAAATAGGTTCAACTGTAGAACACACTGAGAGCAAAAAAAATCATCCCGTGACACATATTATAAAAAAGAAAATCACTGAAGGTTTCCATCAAAGATTATAACACCTGAAGAATATGACTTTTTTCAGCAACATGTAATGCATGCATTAAGATCCTGGTTTTATGTCAATAATATTGTCAACTCAAAATATCTTATTTGAATAGCAGGTTTTATAGAAACAGTAATTCTTTCCATGCATGGAATAGATGTTATAGCAGTAAATAAGCAAATGTTCATGACCTGAGGCATAATCTACATAAGCTTTGTTAATATATTTTAGTTAAAATTATATCAACTTTGTTATTTAGAAGTAATAATAACATAACAATAATTAACAGTTGGAAGTTAATTATTTAAGTTTTAAACCTAGATTGTTTTTTTTCTTTTGCTAAACTTTAACTTAATATGTATGATACTTGATAGGGCTAGCATTAAAATTTAATTAGTAAACATACAGTTTTAAAGATTTAAAATACTTTTCAAATTCTGAAATCATTATTCTCGAAAATAGAATTAAGTTTGCAAATCTAATCTTAAAACCATCTAAGCAATAAGATTTCATGAATAAATAATTGTTTTTGACACAAGATCATGAAAACAGTATAATGGTTGTAAGTTTGCATATTCATTTTCCATAATTTAAATCTCAAATGAAGCTTGATTTCAGGGACAACGTCCTCAGCAACCAGCCGAAAGTGCACTCAGCTACAATTAACAAAATTAACATAAGGAATAAACCCTTTACTTAGCTAATGTTCAAAACATTTAAGCAAACTAATTAAATAGTTGTTACATTGTCTAACTATCTTATCATTCAATAAGATTATAAAAATATGTATTGCAATATTCTTATCTGGAATGTACTGGTTCCAAAACTGTCTATTTAATTGTAATATGATGTTGCCTTTATCATTAATGAAAGAGATATCATATATCTACATGATATCATTGACTAGAACTACTGGTTTTTACAAAAAGTGATTAAGTGATTATTATTCAGGAGATCATATAAAAACTCATATTAAGTTTCAGCACCAAAAATGGTAGAACTGAGTTATTATTAGACCTTGAGCTCTAGAGTCTCCCAAGAAATTTTGAATTTCAGAAACATTTGTATAAATATCTACAAAAACACACATACTTCTATAGATATATATACCTACTATGTAATTGCATATAAAAGCGATTTACCCACTGACGAAGAAGCTGCAAAAGCCAAAACAATTAAATGGGCCGAGTACTTTCAAGGTTTTTCCTCATATTCATGCCCAACATAAGTTATAAATCATTTATGTAATGTTGCTAACTAATAAAATATGCGAATGCAAATTAATTTGTCCATTTTTTTGAGATAGAAAAACACGTGTCGCGTCTATTAATGGCATTGTTATCACTGATAACAAAATATGCCTCCTTGATTTTTCTTTTGCAGTCATTGGCTTCAGAGCATACTATCTTGGAGTTGCCAGGTTCAAACACATGGCCAGCCTGCTTCTCATGTTCGAAGAATATTGAGAAGTTATCGTTGTTCTGTTTGCTTGATAATATTTTCAATATTTTAATTTATTCTTATTAAAATAACAGTATATTACTGTCTACGAAAAAAGTTATATCTTTGATGTATTTTCTATCAATTACAATCTTGGATCTTTTTTCAACAACATACATTCCTAGTTTTATCTTAAAAGTTTTTATATTTTCATAAATAAAATCAAACTATTATATAACCATGGACATACTACTAATTAACAGCTTTGCAATTTTCTAATCCTTTATATTATATCTTTGGCTGCAGAAAGGAGTTTGCTATTAACTGAAAGGAGACCCTTTGATTCCTCTTGGAGGCCTTAAAGGAACCAAGCAGGGCAAATTCCTAATGTCCACTCCATACGTTCTTGTCATTGCAGCTGTTATTACTATATGTTTATTCATATAGTATACGAACATGGATGGGCTGCTCACCAACACGCATTAGCTAGCGTGGTGAGTTTATTGGCTTTTTACCTCTGAGTTTAAGATCAAGAAACACCATGGTCTTTCTTTTCAGTGCCTGATAAGGCAGAATGAATGTTTGTGTAAATGATAAAGATTTTTCCCAATTATACAATTATGATAGACAAAAATAAAGCATGGCCCTTAATCCCAGGAGGCTGTAAAGTCACCAACCAAGGCAGCGGTTGGTGGCCGAAGGCGGAGGGTGCTAAGAATATCCTGGAGGTGGATCCAGGCTGCCATTTGATGATGACTTTTTATTTAGGTACTTACAACTGCAGATCACTTTCAAGTGAAGGAAGATTGCAAGAATTAGAAGAAGAACTCTCTTATATTAAATGGGATATTATTGGACTTTGTGAAGTTAGAAGAAAAGGTGAAGAGACAATTGATTTAAAAAGTGGACATATGCTCTATTATAAAGGCACAAATATTGAAAATACAAGTGGAGTAGGATTCATTATAAATAAAAAGTGGAAGAACAATATTGTGGAGATTGATGGTGTATCAGAAAGAGTGGCAAGATTAGTTATACAACTTAATAGCAGATATCAAATGCAGATAATTCAGGTTTATGCCCCAACAAGTTCTCACAGTGATGAAGTAGTAGAAGATTTTTATATGGATGTACAAAAGGCTTTTGATCAGAGTAAACAACATTTTAAAATTGTTATGGGAAATTTTAATGCTAGAATTGGTAAACAAATGAAAGATGAAAGTGTTGTAGGTAATTTTGGTTATGGTAATAGAAATGAGAGAGGACATAGGCTTGTGGAGTTTGCAGAGAAGGAAAAACTTTATATTATGAATTCTTTTTTTGAGAAAAATGTTAGAAGAAAATGGACATGGAAGCATCCAAATGAAGGTACAGCAGAATTGGATTATATTTTGACTAACAGGAAATACATATTTCAAGATTGTAATGTTCTTAATAAATTTAACACAGGAAGTGATCATCGATTAGTAAGGGGTAAGATACATGTTAATGTAAAACTAGAGAGACAAAAATTATTAAGAAAAACTATATTTACAGTTGATATTCCTAATCTTCAGAAACATTCTAATGAATTTAAATTAGAACTTACAAATCGGTTTCAAGTATTAGTAGATTTTGAACATGATTCAGATTTGAATGAAATTAATATGAAAATAACTGATACACTTTTAAAAACTGCAACAAAGATAGCTGGTAGAAAAAAGCAGCAATTGACTAATAAAATTTCTACTGAGACTAGAGAACTTATGAAGAAAAGAAGGAATATGAAGATATGCAAGAATGATGCATTAAAAAGAATTGAATATCTCGAATTTTGTAAAATGGTGCGGAAAAGAGTTGAAAATGATATAAGAAAGTATAACTGTGAACTAGCAAGAAAAGCTGTAGAAGAAAATAAAAGTCTTAAGAATGTAAAACAACATTTTGGTATTGGTAGGAAATTTATATCTGCAATAAGGAAAAAAGATGGAATTATTACTAAAAAGAGGGATGACATTATGAAATTGGTAGAAGATTTTTATCAAGAATTATATAGTAATAAAGAACAAGTACCTCCTATATCTATTACATCTTCCGAATTGCCCAGAATTTTAAATGAAGAAGTGAGAAATGCAATTAAATGTATGAAAAAAGGAAAGGCTCCAGGTAATGATGGAATTATAATTGATATATTAAAAGAAGCAGGTGAAGAAACAGAAAAAATATTAGCAAAGTTATATACCAAATGTCTATATGATAAAGATGTACCGGATGATTGGAAGAATGCAGTAATAATATTAATATTTAAAAAAGGTGATAAAGAAGATATTAGAAATTACAGACCTATCAGCCTTTTATCAGTTTTATATAAAATTTTTACCAAGATAATTACAACTCGTCTACAGAGAACCTTGGATTTTCACCAACCAAGAGAACAAGCTGGATTTAAAAGTGGTTTTAGTACAGTAGATCATATTCAAGTATTGAGAGAAGTTATAGAAAGGACAAATGAATATGAGTTGTCATTATGTTTTGGATTTGTAGATTATGAAAAGGCATTTGATTCTATAAACATTTCTTCAGTGATTAAAGCATTGGATCATCAAGGTATAGATCCAGGATATTGTCATATTTTAAAGAATATTTATAAAAATGCAACAACAACAATTAGATTACATAATGATACTGGGAAAGTCAACATTGAGAAAGGTGTAAGACAATGTGACTCCATATCTCCAAAACTTTTTACAGCAGTGCTGCAAGAAGTATTTTGTGGATTAAAATGGGAAACTAAAGGAGTGAAAGTAAATGGAGATTATTTAAGTCATTTAGATTTCGCAGATGATGTAGTTGTTTTTGCAAATAATGCTTCCGAGCTGCAGGAAATGTTACAGGAGTTATCAGATGAAAGTAGGAAAGTAGGACTAAAGATAAATGTTAAAAAGACTAAAGTAATGTTTAATCGATTTGCTCAAAATATGAAAATAAAGATTGATTATGATGAATTAGAAGAAGTTAAGAGTTACAAATACCTTGGTCAGATTATTAATACAGATGGAAACATAATAGAGGAAATTAATCATAGAATTAAACTTGGTTGGAGTGCTTTTGGTAGAAATAACTTGATATTAAAAGGAAATATGCCTATGTGTTTGAAAAGAAAGGTTTTTAACAAATGTGTTTTACCAGTTCTTACTTATGGATCTGAGACTTGGACACTTAATAGAAGATCAATACAGAGACTTCAGACCACTCAAAGAAGTATGGAGAGATGTATGTTGGGAGTAACAAGAAGAGATCGAAAATGCAATGTATGGGTAAGAGAACAAACAGGTGTTACTGACCTCATTGAAAAAAAAAGATTGAAGTGGAGTTGGGCTGGACATATTGCTAGAAGAGATGATAATAGATGGACAATTGAAATTTTAAACTGGATTCCAAGAGATTGTAAAAGACCCAGAAGGAGACCACATGTAAGATGGATGGATGAAATAAGAAAATGTGTAGGGGTGATGTGGAGAAGAGAAGCTAAAGATCGGAGAAGATGGATTAAACTTGGAGAGACCTTCATCCTGCAGTGGATTGATAATGGTTGATAATGATGATGATGATGATATTATATCTTTCTACTTTTTCAAAATATTTTGTTTAATTAAAAAATATAAGACCAATTTTGATTTTTTAGATATCCAAAAGACAAATAAAAATTATAATATACAAACAATACAACAATAAATTACAGAAATAATAAATATTTGTAAGGCAAAACTAATATATTCTGTAACATAATTTTTCTAAAATATAATATTTTTGCATCATCGTGAGATACTATTTTTTAAATTTATAAGCATCAAACTCTTAAAGATGTCAATACTTTTCGTAATTGTAACTCTCACAGTCATATTCTCACAATAAAAGCAACTAATATCACATCTCCTTTTATAGTAACTTCGAAATAATCTTTATAATGTAAATGAGGTTTGTCTCTTTCATGAAAACCATGTTTACCATAAAATATATAATTAAGAAATATACTATGCAATTTAATGAAGATTTATCTTTACAATGCAGAATCAATAACATCACTTTTAGCAAACCAAATAACAAATTGTTTGGTTTGGAAACCATCAAAATTATTATGTTTAGAATTAATGAATAGAAATGAAGTCACCCAAATGTGCTATTTCTTTATAACTCATAGTGTGAGGACATGACTGATGGCATGAGATTAATAATGACCAAATTCTATTTTAATTCTGGTGGCTGCACAAATATTAGTAACATTCTAAAGAATCAACATGAAACATATTCATGGATTAGTTTATGTAGACATTGCAATGTGGCTACTAATGAAAAGATAAAAATTGTGTGTTCAAGTAAATAAATAATGGTACAGAATAATAGATGTGATATCATCAGTTTCACTGCATAAATGATTGGACACTTAAAGGCATAAAATATCATCAAAAAAGAAAATTATTGATTAAGGAACAGAAACGTTAAAATGGACATCTATTTATATAGAGAATTTCGTTGAGATGCTACATTAGAATGAAAGTAAATTATATTAATCTTTAATTAATTATAAGTTTATATTTGGGTTAAAAATTAAACAATAATCCTTAGATTAATAATAAAATAGTAATAATCATTAATGTATTTATATAAAGATGACATAACCGAATAAGGGGATTTTAAAAAAAATTAATACTTGTAAATTGAAATGTAGTAAATTGCTAGGAATAAATACTAATAAAGACAAGTGAAAGATAAAGATCTGGAGCAACTGATGGTGGCTGGTTCTTTTGGAAATAATTTACATTTTTCATATGTCTTTATCCATATGTTTTATATTTGTATAGAAATGTATAGATTTGTATTTGTAGTATGTCTAAGAGAGAAGAGAGTTAAATGCATACTATTCATGCTTACATTTAATAATTGATATACTAAATTTTAATTAAGTTTAAAGTTTATATCTGGGCCAAAAATTAAATAATAATCTTTGGTCTAATAAATCATCAGTAAGAATTATTGTTAATGAGAATGTTCAAGAAATATCATGTTTATAAATTGAATTCTGTGCTATAGGGCCAACTGTTGATGACTTATACATTTAGAAATACATACTGAGATCAGTTGCTTTTTTTTTCAAATGTCTTTTCACTTATTTCAATGCACTTGGAGAATAAAAGTTTTGTAGTATATCTAAAGTAAGTATAAAAAGCAAGTTATTTTTTTTAATATAAATTTCATTATTGTAATTAAAATAGTGATCCTGAATGAATATGGTAAAGGATATCGTCATTTAGATTAAAATTGAAAAAATAAAAATGAAAAAGAATAAAAAAATGTATATAAAAAATATTTAGCAAACAACATGATTAACATGATATTTATGATAGCAGAAAACAATCATTATACGATCGTTTGAGAGACCACATGACATTTGAGCAATCTAGTGACAGAATGAGCATTTAGCATTCTAATTCAGTTAATGTAAATATCACTCTCACTGCAAAATGATCTTCTAACATTGCTTTAAATTCCACAGATAATATTTGTAATGATATAACTTATACTGAGCAAACTTCAAATTATGAAAGATGCTATTGAAATAGCCTAGCATCAGCACCCAAACAAGATTAATGTCTATTCAGTAATCTGACAGTTTGAAAGAATGATACTAGTAGCAAAAAAATATCTGAAGTAATGCTTTTAAATTATTGCAGAAAGTTATTCAACATAGATTAGTGATCTATATGAATTTTCATATATGTTGGATTCAGGAGTGCCACATATCAACAGATATTTTTATTGATACAGATTAGTTAAAATGTAAATACAAGCAAAATTCTCCATACAATACTGCCACTAATCAATGAATATCAAAAGGTTTGTGCATAAAATCCCTATCTAGTGCCTATTCATCCAATATCCCCAGACTAATTTTTAGTTTGTAGCTTTCATCAGTGAGGAGCCTTGGATCTTAGAGCACTGCACCTAGATCTAATGCAATCTTTCAGTAGCCATCTTTTATCTTTTACTTAACTACAAAACTATGAGTAGGCATTAGATAGAGATTTTATGCACAAATCTTCTTGCATCCATTGATAACTCTGGCTTTCATTGAATGGCAGTACTGTATAGAGAGTTTTTCCTGTTTTAACAGCTTGAGCAAGCATAAGAAATTGTGATTATTTGATGTTTAGTGGTTTAAAATGTAAATATTAGAAGAATTTATTATTCTATTTTTACTGTAAGAGTAGTTTACAATCCTGTTTAGACCAGTTCTTATTTATCCACAACAGCAAATCAAACCGATTTGAAACATAAACTAGATAATAGATAGCACACTATTGTTTTATAATGCAAACATATATATATGTGTACACACACACAACAAAAGTTTGTTTTATTAAATCTTAAATTAAATAATGTCACAATGAAATAATTTATCTTGTTCAAAGTAAAGTAAAAAAAAAAACACTATTTAATAAGATCTTTCATATATATATACTAACAATAAGATATTTGTCAATGTATTACACATCATGATTTATGACTTCAACTTAGTAGATATAGTGACAATCTAATGTCATGTCAATATCTAGGCAACTAAGTGTTAGAAAATGATAGTAGAATTTTATTACATAATTTTAATTTTAACTACAACCATTTAGTACATGCAACAATAGACAACTACAGCAATGAAAGAGGAAATGGAAAAGGTCGTATACTAGGTATGGTATAAAAGTGAACCCAGTTCATTTCCATTATCTGTTGTTATTTATCAAAGGATAGGATAATCATACACAACCAATATCTCAAAATTGAATCTTAGAATGCAAGGAAGATGATTTGTTCAAAAATTCCATATCAGTCATATAATTTTCACATCACAAAAAGTCGAAAGAAATTGTAATCAAATTTTGAAATAAGAAAAGTTAATAATTTCTAGCAGTTTAACGAAAGAAGTGAACTCATTTTGAGTTGACAATTAAAAATAAAAGACAGTGCTATTGTTCGAGTGAGGAGAAAAGGAAAGAGTATGTCACCAGCTTATATAGATAAATGATGAAGTAAAATTTTTCTTTTATATAATTCGCTAAATGTCAATTAATTAACTGAAAAAAATTAAATCTATTATAAAGTACTAAGCAATGTATTCTGGCTAAATAAAGTTGCCATTGGACCCAAATGCTATTCTCCAACCATAGAAGCATAATAATTTAATTACCTCATCTATAAAATACCTAAAGAAACAATAAACATTTCATACAAAATGTCTGAATGGATCCAGGAGGAAAGCAGCTGCAGGAAATGAAAACAATATTGTTCCAAGTGCATTGCTGAGGAATTCTAATGATCAAGTAAGGACTTACCTAGAATATAATAAAAAGAAGGGTAATAGAATGTATCCATGAGAGATCATGGACTTTAATCTGGAGGATTGAAGAAAATTTACTTTATTAAGTGTTAGATTTTTTTATATACATTTATAAAATTCTATTCTCATTTCATTTCTACACTTAGAAATTTCAATGTGCCTGTACTTGGAAGAATCTATATGTTCAAAAGAAACAGTACAGGGAGGGAATTATTAACTTAGATTTTTTTTTAAATAAAGTGTAGGTCAGTTGCCTCCATAGTGACTTCACTTTTGGATCACCACCACATAATATGGAATAAGGTAAGAGTTTTGATACCATTCCACATTAATTACATGCAATATTATAGGACAGAGTTTGTGTTGTTTGTTTGTTTATTTTAACTAACAGTCGTTATATTTATTTTATTCTGTGTAAATGACTAATCTTCTAGTGTAATGTTCTTTTCTGTCAAACATACCAACCATACTTAGGTATCCCAAAGAAGATGGAACATCAATCACTGGAATTCGAAGATGAGGCTATTATTATATGTATTCATGTAACATTGTAAATTAATTAGTTAGCTTCACAGTCAATGTAATCATAATTTTTTTTTATTAATTTAATTTGCTTTGTAAATAGTGAGTGCTGAGTTATGTATCTCTACCATGGGTATGGGTTGGAATAATGGATACTTTTAATCGATATGATAGAAATACATACTTGACTCATATAACTGCATCTTTTATTATGTTAAATGAGTTTTAAATTTTATTTGTTATTAATAGGGTTGTTAATTTTATTTAAAACTTAACTGGTCTCTAGTTTATCAGAATCATTTATATACCCATCCATCAATTTATTTGACTATATATATGTGCACACACACATTTTTTCCATATATATAATGATACAGTAATAGGGTTGGATGCATCTTAAGTCAATGGGAACCTGTACAGGGGTGCAATAGTTGCTATGCAAAGTAAATTCACCCCTGAAGAGAGCTGAAGGCAACATTCTCCTTGAGTTTGAATACTGAGGTGTAATGAAATATGAAAGAGGGGTGAGGCATAAATGAACTAACCTAAATTGTATCTGAATTTAATGTGTGAACTTAGAGCTAGCCCATTGGAGGTAGATACGATCATTGGTTAGGTACTTCACGTCATTCACAGCATTCTACCCAAAGACCCCAGGTCCAACCATAATCAGATGCAACCCCCTCTTTCATCAGACTGTTACATTACTGATTACAACAAAACTTTGTATTGTATTCAACATATATGAAAAATTTTAAGAAAAATTAGTGGACTAAAGTATCTTATTGTTTCATAAAAAATGATTATAAATGTTGATATTAGAAATTAAGATAAGAAGTGAAGAATCCATAGAAATAAAAGGGATAGCATAACAACTTATTAAAATTATTTACTAAATCAGGAAGAAACTATCAATATAGGTTTGCTCTGCATAATCATCTATCTCCATATGTATCCTGATTTTATAATAGTTTATTTAAGAAGTATCAAGAGATATAGGAAGAAAGCAAAAGAGTAAAAATATATATTATTAATGTAATTCATTGCAGTGATATCTGGTGCAATAAAGTCTTATAGAGCAAAGAAACAGTAAAATAAACACTTTTTCTTGGTAAGATTTATAAAACAAATGCAAATACATATAGTGAACATAAGAACCGCAGACATCTTAATCAAATAAGACTTAGATGTTAATTTAGTTCACTTACCTTTTTCTATTTCTAACACTGAAAATATTTTTTCAAGTGTTCTCCTGACATTCATGCTATAATAATTTCAGCCATGAGCCATAAAATCATTATTTGAAAGCTAATTAAGGTTGAAATCAAATAATAATTTCAAAGTGAAAATGAATAAATTGACAAATATTCTTGACTGAAATAGCAAATATTACAAAGAGGCCACTGGCTTTTCAACTTAAGTAAAACAGTCATTTTTATTATCATTTTTACTAGTTTTTTTAATAATTTTAATTATAAGCCAGAAAATAATTAAAACAAGCTGTACAACAGTGAAAGATATAACTTCTTAATATAACTAAATTAGTGCTCTCCATCATTTTTAAAAATGCAGACAAAATTAAAAATGCACAAATAATAAAAACATTTTCAGATTGATCAATTTATATTATAATATCCCAGAACAATAGGATTTTCTTGCTAATATGGATTAAAAAAAGCAAATGGCAGATAATAATGTCAATGGGATGATTATTTGTGAAAAGGCCAAGCAATTTTTTAAGAAATTCTTTGCTAAGAATTCTAATACATAGGCTATTCTTGCAAAAAAAGTTTACCGATAGCAAAAAATGGTTCATCAGATTTGGGGAAAAAACTGAACTACATAGTATTATAAAATATGTTAAGGTTACTAGTGCAAATAGAATGATTGTTAAAGCTTACTCACAAGAAAGCATAAGTTCTGAAATCAATGATCAGTGAGTTTTTATTAGAATATGGAAGTTTATTTACATTTTTATTTTATGGTCGAAGTTTATTTACATTTTTATTTTATGTTCTTTAAAAGCTGAATTTTAATTTTCATTAAAATCTAATCACAAAATATAGTCATTCATGTTTATATTTATGTTTTTGATTTTTCCTACTTAAATATTTGCTTTAGATAATAATTTTGATCTACATCTTAGGCCTGGAACAGATTACTTTTAAATACATATATTTCAATGTAAAGTACAACACATGAATAATATAAGAAATGTGCTTCTAGAATCAATAATTCATCATACAGATCTCATTGTATTTTTTCAATAAGATAGTTTTAATTTACTTTCAAAGAGTAAACAAAACAAAAAATCATGTCACTGCTTCAAATTTGGATTGCATTATAACAAATTCCAGAACACTTGAAGAATAGATTATGAAAAACTAGATATCAGATTCTCCAGCAGCTCTAATTACAACCTACAATCAAATCTACTCTTGTTAAGAATTTATATCAGAGAAAATCCATTTTTCTGATCAACAGATGTCTAAACAACATTTCTAGTTTATCAAATAACTTAAGGAGATTGCAATGTCCAATGCCATATCTATATACTTATCAACATTATATCATATATTTATGTTGTTTACACTATTTTTTCACAAAATGCCTAGATATTGTGGTATTATACAGAATGCATAAAACCCATAACTGTTTCTGTTAACTGAAATAAGTATTTAATTAATAAATATGGAAATAAATTCCACAAAATCCAAGACCTTCATTGTTTCTAAAGTCTTATATTCTAGATAAACTGCATATAACTTTTGTTACAAGCAATATTGGAGTTATTTACTTTCTTTTTACAAAAACTATTTCAGAGATGATAGAATAGTTTTTTAAAAACACATGTAATGACAATCTAATAACTTCCGTTTTTTTTCTTTCTTATATAAATCCCATCAGGAATTTACTTTAATTCAGAAGTTTCAAACATATTTAATGAAACCCTTTTTACTTGGATAAAAAAAAAATTGGAATAATTTTTATTGCTTATAAATAAAACAACAAGTGAGAAATAATATATATATAATTGATAAGGCAAAAGCAAATATTAATTTTGAATGGTAATTAATATAAAGAATTAAACTTATTTTCTTTCAATATTCTTTCAAAATTTAATCTACTTATGAAACATTGAATTCTAATATCAGGAGTGGCATTCAACTTATTCTGTATTTTGTTTTTGTCATAATGTAGACAAAGAGTCCACTTTCATATAATATGCTACATAAACTCTTCTTTTAACCACATCAAGCCGCATTTAATAAAACTTCACTAAATTTAATTATAATTTGGCTGTTTGAAGTCAGATCAATAAACTTTCAAATTCTGAAACGAAAAGCTTCTCCAATCTTAATACTGACAAGATTAAAAACCGACATTATTGTCACCTTTTAATAAAAAAAATGTTCATTTAATATCACGGTTATTGTCTATAAAATTCATTTTCAAATTTCCTTCTCCATTCTTCATTGCTTCACAATTTGGCAGATTGCAAAGTAAATCATTTCACAAAAAGAAGCTTAGGAAAGAACCCATGCTCAAAAAAATATGTGTGAATGATTTTAAAATATGTCATTGTAATCATTTCAGCATAAAATAGATGTAGTGTAGAAGAATAATTTTTTTAATACTAGCATTTTGATTATTTTGAAAAGAAAAGACAGAATGGATAGTTTTATAAATTAATAAAGATCGCATAATTTTTATTGTTATTTAATCATTTTCTGACAATATGAGACTGATAATAATTTTTAATTGTCCGCAAAAGATATTGTTTCTCAGTATTGGACAATACTGCCAGGTTTTTCAACTAATACTATGTCTTCAATATCATCAATTCTTTTAAAAAGAATACTCCAGTTATAGCTTGAATTTAAAACTTTATTTAAAAAAAAAAAGATGTCACAATTTAGAAATACAATACCTGAGTCCATTATCAAGGCTTACATAAAAAACAGTAAGGAGTTGAAATTTCTACCATTCGTCTGATAAATCAGCACAATAAAGTGACAACATTATAAAGTTAACGGAATGACAATTATCTAACTGGATTAAAGATCTCTGCCATTTTCATATGCCTGTTAATTTATCTTTATTCAAGCAAAGATAGTCTCTCTGCATGCAGCGTTCTCTAAGAATTTCATGGTCGCATAATAAAATTTTACTTTTTTTCTTCTCTAATGAGTTATTTTATCATTTTTAAAATAGTTACAAAACTAAAAATATAAAAATTCAAAAGAAAATACAAGTGCTAAAACTTCCGCATTTGAACTTGTAAAAAAACATTACCAAACTATAACTCCCACTTGCATAATGGATCACTGAGTTTCATCTCACTATAGATGATTTTGACAGATTATTCAAATGCAAATATTCAGTTCATTCATCCACAACAAAATTCAACAGATTTCATTTTCCACAAATGCAGGCCCTCTATTTTGAAATTTCAACATTTTAAACTATTTATTAAAGGCCAAAAAATTAATTTTATTGCAAAACACTAAGCTTCTGCAGAATATAAGTTAGAAAACCTTTGTGATATGCTTAAAAACACACATGATATAAGTATAAAAATGTCCTCTGGAGGTATTGCATTTTACATAGATACCTTCAGCTTAAGTAGCTGCTCTGAATTAACAATTTTGAAAATAAAAGCATTGCCTTAATAAAGTAATACATATAATAAAATATATTACAAATTTTAACAAAAACTTCATCTAAAAATTTTATGACTGGTCCAACTGAACTATCCATTGCCTTATCATTATATGTGTGGATTGAAAACATAACAAGAATTTTTGTACATTCACTTAAATGAACTTCAGTTATTAAATAATTAGACAAGTAACCAATTAAAATGGCCAATTCCAAACTGAAATCATACTATCTAGTAATAATATTTTTGTCTGACTTTAAAAAATGTAAATATTACTAGCTGACACAGTTTCAACTTGTAATTATTAGTTTTAATGGATTGTTTGATTAATTACGTTATAGATGCTATAATAATAATTATAAATAAAATAAAAATTCATACAACATTACATAATAAATGTAATAATGTTCAAGATTAAATGGATTTATATAAATATATTGGATTATAAATAAAGGTGAGATTCCCCTGTTATGGTTAAATGGAGGTTGCCTTGACAACAGATTGGGATTGTTGATTGTTATTGATATTGGGATTGTCTAAGTATTGACTGATTTTAATATAACATAATACTACCCCAAAAAACAAAATTTTATTAAAATTCTTCCACAACCATAATTACATCTAATAACAAATAGATCTTTTCAAGTGAAATTCAACTAAATATATAACATAAATATATATACAAAATATAATAGCCTTCCCATCATTCACTTCAAATAATCAACTTCCTTCAACATCAAAAGATGTCTGCATAAGATTGATGACCTCAGATTCAAAAAATTTTGTCATCAAAGTTTCTTTTACTCTTCTTTTTAATTCACTTTTTTCATAAAAGATAACCTATGCAATATAACAGTGGTGAGAATAAGTAAAATGACCTATGCATTATCAAATATTTTATGACTTGTACTCAATTCATGAATATACAAAACTGAGTTGTGATAACTATTTTTAACTCCATTCTTATGACCTTTAATTCTTTCATTAAGATTTAATTTACCCTGACTTATATAAATTGTATGATAACTGCAAGGAATCTTATAAACTACCCCAGGAATAGATGTGCAATTAATTGACTGTTTTGAATTATTTAGTATTGAATTTAAATTCAGGCCTTTCTTCTAAGCCACTTTCATACTACCCAATAAAAACTATTCTTTTAAATCAATTTACTAATTGATGACTTATGTGGCAAAAAATAAACTCTTTATGCTCATTAACAATTGAATATCATTAACATATTTATAGATATTTTTATTAAATATAATATTCCTAATAAATTTTTGATTGTATCCTAAATCAGTATAGTCAGAAGCAAATTGACTCATTTGAATATAACTATTATTTTCAAAATTATTAAGCTTTCTAGTCCTATAACAAAAATTCAATAAAAAAAGTCTCTTATGAGTAAAAGATGACCTTTTGAATTATGTCTAAATTCATATATATTTAGGTCAATCTAAAGCATTTAGAAATGAGAGCATGAAAGCTTTAATCAATCACTTTTAATTCAATTTAAAATAAATATTAATAAATGACATTTGGAAAATTGTTACAATTTACTGCATGTCAGTATTAGATGTTATATTAAATATATATATATATAATTTATTTATTTATATTAAATATATATATATATAATTTATTTATTTAGCACCATATTTTATTTATAATAGTCAAGGGAATCACCCCAATATATGTGCTGTATGAATTTATAAAACTTTATAAATTCATATACCACATGTGTTGGGTCATTCCCTTATAACTATTACAAATAAAACACTGTGCTAGATAAATAACTAGTTATATTCTTGAAGTAGCATACATTACTCCTTGTTTTTGTAAAAAAGTTATATATAGGTTAGAGTAGTTTGAGCTTAAATGAAAGAATAAAAGTATATAAAAGTAGAGTTAGAAATCAATATGATAGTTCTGCTTTATATATTATGCATGAGAGAGATACTAGCCACACTATTAGTTTTGATGAGGCTAAAGTTATCTTCTTTGTAAAAAAAATAAAATAAAAGGAATTAAAGAATTTCTATTATTAAAAAAATTATGATTCTGAAGCAATTAAGTTAAGAGTTCTTTTAATATTAAGGGTGTATGGGATGTAATCGGGAATTGTGGATATTTAATATATATTTATTGATATATACATTACAAGCATAAAGCTAAACTAGTCAATATATAATTAAAATTACCCCAAATCCAAAATTCAAACAGATCAGCCAAGAAATAATGATAAAACACAACCAAAGGTTTCACTGCTACAAGCAGACTTCTCAAGTGTAAAGAACAACAAAAACTACACCATATATGTAATATTAAACATTAAAAACTACACCATATATATAATATTAAACATTACCACAAATCCATTTACTTCCCATCCATCCTTAATATTAAAAGAACTCTTAAATAAGTTAATTGCTTCAGAATAATAAATTTTCAATAACAAAGATTCTTTAATTCTTCTTTTGATTTCATTTCTCTCAAAGAAGACAACCTTAGCTTCATCAAAATTAATAGTGTGGCTTTTATCTTTTCATGGACATACAAAGCAGAACTAAGATATCTATTTCTAACTCTACTTTTATGAACATTTATTCTTTCATTTGAACTCTATTCTGACCTATGTAGACCTTCTTACAAAAACAAGGGATAAAATATACTACACCAGGAATAGTCCTCCTATCAAAAATTTCCTTTATATTATTTAATAAATTATTCAAAGTAATACCCCCTTTCCAAGCAATTTTCTTATTTCCAAACAAATTGCTATTCCTACATACAGTTTTATAAGAAGACAATTTAAATGGCAAAGAAATAAAATCATATTTTTCTTTATCTTTTACATCCTTACAAATATTACTATTAAATAAAATACTTTTACCAAATTTATCAGAGTACCAAACACTCAAATAATCTTTATAGAATTGACCTTTCTGAAACAAAGCTACACTACTAGAATTGGTTAATTATATACCTATAACAATAATTCCTTAAAGCAGCTACTTTATGAGATACAGACTGATAGCTATCAGGTTTATATTCCATAATTCTCTACTTTTAACAAAATGACTGCATAGTAAACAATTAGTCTCTACATTTCTAATCACCAAAAGATCTAAAAAATTTATCTTAACAAAATCTAACCCCCCCCCCTTCTTCTAACACATATCTTGTAAAAGGATCAAAACAATTAAACTCATTTGCAAATTCCTTCAATTTATCATTCTGGATTAAAATAAACAATCATCTACATATCTAACAAATAACTTTAAATATAAACAATTCTTTTTAATAATAAGTTCCTCCTCCATATAATTAATATAAACTGAACACACTAAAGGAGAAATAATATAACCTATTATCCACCATTCCTTAATTTTATAAAAATTACTTTTATAAGTAAAATACATAGAATCTTCCAATAATAAAAGCAAATATTTAATACTCTAATTTTATTTTTTGATAAAGAACCTTGCTTAACCAACACAGACATAAGAAGAAAATAGTAAATTTAAAATTTTTTAATAGAGTAATTATTTAAAATGTTATCCAAATGATTTCATATCAGCTAAGATGTTTGTGAATATTAAGACCCATAAAGATGGTTTTTCTTTAAGAGGGTATTTTTAGATTCTTGAATAATTTTTTGTTAATTTTGGTTATTACACAGTTTCTTCTTCTTTTGAGGCTTTTGATAAGATTAATAATTTTAAAATGGAAAGTAATTGGGTATTTGGCAGTTTAGATATTGAGAATATGTATCAGTCTGTTAATAGGGTAGTTACAGATAATTCAACTGATGACGTATTAGACTTACCGATTTCCCTTCCGGTAGACATCGTCGTTTTTTACATGACAATGTTGTCATGGCAACCAAGTGACTGGCGTGATTAATCCATCAGAGAGTCCTTTTTTTTTTTTCACCCGTGAGATTTAAAATTCGTAGAGAGGTTTGGGAAATTTTTTGATTTTTCTGTCTATTGTGATTTTGCTATCCACGGCATCACAGTTACTTTTTTGAGCTGTTAATTTGGGTAAAGTGTTTTATTTATCTGTTTATTTTAAATTTACAAAAAAAATTTAATATTTCTACAATTCTCAAACTTACATTGAATTACGTTTTAATTTAATTTCTGAATTATATCATACAGAAAATTATTTTTCGTAAATTCATCGGCAATTATAAAAATTACAGCTATGAGAGTAATACAATGTCTGATATAGGTATAGGTGTACGCCGAGCCTTCGGCTCATCAAAAACAGCAGAGGCCCCCCCACCAACTCTAGCGCTACGCGCTGTCTTTTATAATTGAGCTTAATATAGGGTGGCTTTATAAATTATAATATAGTTTTTTCTAAATTATTTTGACGCATGCATGTACATTTTTTTTTTTAGTATTTGCCTGACCTGCGTCAGATTTTTTTAATTTTTGAATAGTTATTACCATGTGACCTGGATAATTCAACCGATGACATATTACCCTGAAGGCATATCAGTCTAATCTTGCGATTTTTAACATACCGTATTCATGTGATCTGCGGACACATTTTAGCGATTACATGTGTCCGCAGATACCTTGGAGACATTATCTTAAAAATCGCAACAGACTGATACATCATCAGTTGAATTATCCGTGAGAATCTTTAATAGGTTAAGCAGTATTGATGTTCTTATGTCTGTTAGTTAAGCAAGGTTCTTTATCAAAAAATAAAATTAGGATAATTAAAGATTTGCTTTTATTATTGGAAGATTCTATGTATTTTACTTATAAAAGTAATTTTTATAAAATTAAGGAAGGGTAGATAATAGGTTATATTATTTCACCTTTAGCGTGTTCAGTTTGTATTAATTATATGGCGGAGGAAATTATTATTAAAGAGAATTGTTTATATTTAAAGTTATTTGTTAGATATGTAGATGATTATTTATTTGTAGTTGAGAATGATAAATTGAAGGAATTTGTAAATGAGTTTAATTGTTTTGATCCTTGTATAAGATATGTGTTAGAAGGAGGGGGAGTTAGATTCTGCTAAATTAAATCTTTAGATCTTTTGGTGATTAGAAATGTAGAGACTAATTGTTTACTATGCAGTCACTTTGTTAAAAGTAGAAAATTAAGGTCTCTAATTAAATCTGGTAGCTGTCAGTCCATATCTCATAAAGTAACTGCTTTAAGGAATTATTGTTATAGGTATAAAATTAAGTAATTCTAGTGGTGTAGCTTTGTTTTAGAAAAGTCAATTCTATAAAGATTATTTGAGTATTGGGTACTCTGATAAATTTGTTAAAAGTATTTTATTTAATAGTAACATTTGTAAGGATGTAAAGGAAAAAGAAAAGTGATTTTATTTCTTTGCCATTTAAATTGTCTTCTTATAAAACTGTATGTAGGAATAGCAATTTGTTTGGAAATAAAAAAATTGCTTGGAAAGGGGGTATTACTTTAAATAATTTATTAAATAATACAAAGGAAATTTTTGATTGGTGTAATATATTTTATTCCTTCTTTTTGTAAGAAGGTAAATGAAAGAGTAAAGGTTCATAAAAGTAGAGTTAGAAATAAATATCTTAGTTCTGCTTTGTATGTCCATGAAAAAGATACAGGACACACTATTAATTTTGATGAAGCTAAGATTGTCTTCTTTGAGAGAAATGAAATCAAAAGAAGAATTAAAGAATCTTTGTTATTAAAAATTTATTATTCTGAAGCAATTAACTTATTTAAGAGGTCTTTTAATATTAAGGGTAGATGGGAAGTAAATGGATTTGAGGTAATGTTTAATATTATATATATGGTGCAGTTTTTGTAGTTCTTTATACTTGAGAAGTCTGCTTGTAGCAGTGAAACCTTTGGTTGTGTTTTATTATTTCTGGGATGGTCTGATTGAATTTTGGATTTGTGGTAATTTTAATTACTGATATATTTATAGTCCTTCACACTTGAGAAATCTGCTTTTTGCTTTTAATGTTTATATATATAAATGTAAAAGTATAATACCCAATGAGTGCTTCTGCTTCTAAAGAATTTGAAATATAATATTTCTTTTACCGTTAATTATTTAAGTTTTATATATATATAATTGCAAGGAAATCAAGTCATATATTAAGTGACTTAATTTAATAAGCTTGTATTACAAATGTTATACAATGAATGTGCCAATAGCTCTTAACAAGCATTTCAGAATATCCCTATCTTCATATATATATATATATGTATAGTGGTACACATAAAAGTAAAACCAATAATCACCATCGCCATATTGATTAGAGAAAGATAGGTAATGTTATTGGCATATATAAATTACCTGTACAGTATATTATTTAGCAATTATAAGTCAAATAATATGATGTTTAGTATATTTGCCAATCTGGTGTTTAAATTCAAATGAAACTTGATTTTTTTTTTTTCATTTAACTGGGTTTATAACTAGCCATTCTACTATTGGTTAGGAAAAAAAGTATGACCTTCCTTTCCCCAATTAGAAAAACAAACATATTTCAATTTTATTTTTTATTTAGAAATATTGACACTCATCTAATCAAAACCATTCTTATTTAAAAAATATAACAAGGCATAAAAAGAAAAAAACGTGCACACAAATAATATTTGATTAACTTTGAAAACATTATTTTTTCTTTTGCTGTTTCTTTGTCAAAAAAAAAAATGCTAATAAGACCTTTGCCCCTGCAGCAGACTATTTAAGGATATTTTACATTTTATAGATTATTTAAATAAAGTATTGTACTTTATTGCTTTTCTTTATATATCTGTTCTTAGAATCATCTAATTATTGTAATGTAGATTGTGTAATATGAAAGATTTGATATCATACACATAAACATATGAAAAAAATCTGAAGAATTTTGTAAGAAGCAGTGCTTATTATAACACTTTTATTTACTATGCACTAAAAGGCTAATATATATATATATTCAAACTGGCATTTTATATTTAACTTGAAATAGTGTGGGATGTCCAGAAATTAATTAATTCAATCATTACTGTCACTCCAAGCTTTTATTTCAAATTAAATATAAAAACCTAATAGTGGTTGAAGAAAACAATTATTATTTTTTTGCATCTTTTAATGCTTAGTAAATAAAAGCAACAAAAGTATTAATTATAAAATTATATATATATTGTATTACAATATATAACCTACTAGTGGATGGATTTACTATACAGTAAGAAAATTGAAAAGTTTAATATACTTTGATTTCTTACACCTATAAATGTAAACTGCAGTACTTTCATCTCTATATTAGATCTAGAGGAGCACTCGAATGAGAATCTTCCTTTTGGATGCATCAATCTGCCAGTTTACTTTAACTCTTGGCCTGGGCCAGTTGTTCTAAGTTAAGTGCTTTCTAATTAAGTTGATTTAAATGGCTAACTCTACTCATGAAAGATTTTCATATATATATAACTATACTGGATGATCAAGCAAGAATTTACAATTGAAGAATTATGGCATAAAAATGAAATTCTTATGAGTTCCAACCATAAAGCCAGATGAATTTGCTATTGTTAAATATGTATTATTATAAAGTGCAGAAAAGTATTTCTAAATGAGTTCTTTATTAAATTCGACTAAATGATTAAATTCAACTTTCTTATAATAATTAAAAAGTTATCTATTAGACAAGATTGAAAGTAAAAATAAAAAGAGACAGGGAAAAAAGAAAAAAAGGAAATAAATAATATCAAAATGGATGGACAGAATATCAACAATAAATATGCCAGTGAGAAGAATGAATACCTTAATATGGCATATGCGGTTTGACTTAATGGTGGGAGTGGTAGATTTGAAAGTTAAAAGAATCGAGATCAAAACTCAACGTTTTTTGGTGCTCAAATGGCACATAACCTCTCATGCAACTAATCAGTCATAAACAGAAAATATTCTAAACAAAGAAATAACATTATAGAGGCACGGTAGTTACTTTAATTTAATTATCTCTACTTCAGAGTTCTTTAAAATGTTTCAAATTATCATTGAGTATTTATAGACATACTAAAAAATTCATAATAATAACTATTATTATTTTCTATTTTCATTTTTAAAAATGACGAAAATATCCGGAGGTAAATTATAAACGAAACTAGTTTTTAAAAAAAAAATCAACTCCATTAATTTTTATGCTATTTTAATCTAAATATAAACTGGGCTAACGTTCCTCACAAACAATTTTATGGATTATAATATATATTACTGAATATATACTAAAATTCCAAATGACAGATTAAAAAATCTTAATCTATTATCCTACAAAAATGAACTTAGATTACTTTTTCTTTCAATTTTAATTCAGCGGAAGAATACTCATTAACAAAAAAAAAGGTTAATCATATTAACAATTGCAAGATGAACAGAAAACGCTAAATAGTAGTCAAATTTTTACTTTTAAATGAAACAACTAATTGTGCACTTCCTCAACCTTAAACTTTATGTACGTGTAAGTTTATAGGCATGCTTGAGAGCATATACATATATGTAATGCGTATATTATATTTTTTTTGATAATTTTGAATAACACCACCCAACATTTTATTTAAGTATAATTACTTAATTCAAATAAATATTACGACTAAGTAACGTATTAATAAAAATAAAATGCTACATATTTGTCCGGCGTAACCTAAATGGTAATCAACATATCAGTTTATTGAGTATATACAAATAATCAATGTAATACACACCTAAAATGATTTTAAACATTTAATATCTTATTGAAAGCTTTTAAATTAAGACAGGTTACGCTATCTTTACTGCAAAGGAAATGGATTCAAATAATAGTGAAATAAGATATAAATATATGATTTTATCATAAAGTATTACTTGTATTTCTGTTTATTAACAAATTAAAATATGAACAATAAATAATTAAATAAAAACTGCATACCTGTTGAACACCTGCCAGGTACTCACCATGCAGTTAAAAAATATGTACATTATAGACGGCGCTAATATTACTGGCTACAATTGATTTAATTATAAGATAATCATTTTGCATTCTTATCTGAAAATAAAATTTATTTTTTTAAAGAATAACATGATGGTAATAAAAAATTTCTTCCATTTATCAAACTAATTTATATATAAGAATAAAATTATAAATAGGGAATATGCTAATGCGTTAAAATATTTGATGACAGAAACTAGATACATTTGAATAAGATAATATCATTTATATAAATGGGTTTATTTTGTCATCTATAGGAGTATTGTAAGTCAATATTTTTATGATTCTGTCTTTTCAGTGAATTATTTTTATGAATTATTTATTATAGTTTTATTTTTTACTAATTTAAAAAAGTTTTAAAAATATCTTCGCGTGCCCTAAAGTTTCAGCCGGCTTACTCACAATTCTTATAAAGTTATAAAAACCTACTTCTAATGTATCATTGGCCATCTAATCCATATAAACAATAAAGTAGTCTCTTCAAATTTTTGTTTGCATTATAAAATAATAAAGAGAAAATATTCACGCAATTAGAAAAAAATGAATAGAAGTGCTTAAAGTAAATTTGAAAAAAGTCGTAATAGAAACAATAGATTTAAGTGTGAGTTGAGAGAGTATATAAAATTTATATACTTACTGTGTACATTAATAATGAGTTGTTTAGCAAAAAGATAAATAATGTAAAAACTCTAAACTATGTTATCAGATTACAAAAAAGAGAAATGAATGCCTGTCCATCAAAATTTTCCACTTATTGAGTGAAATATACTCTCCCTCACTTTAAATCCAGATTGTGTTGACCAAACAGTTATAGTAAAAACTCCAAATGAACAACAGAATTAGTTCTTTAAGAAATGAATGTTTTAAAATATTCAATAATTATTTTTAATGAAAACATTTTGTCTTGAGGATAAGTTGTTTAATTTAAAATGTCTTAATCTTGCTGTTATAAATATATAATGAAAAGATTTTGTTTCTCAGAAGTTTGTTTATCATATGTTCAAGCACTTGAAGTAACAGAACTGGGTAGAAAGTATAGCAATAAACTTATTGAAAGAGGGGTAGAAATGAATTTAATTTAATAAAAATGAAGGAAGTTTTATGATACTAAATGGGAAAATCCTATTAAATAATCAAAAAACATTATTTAGACTAGTTAGAGAATAAACAGTTGAAAAAATTGGCCAATTCATTTTAAAGTATCATAGATATTATTAAGAAAGAATAATCAGACATAGCTAAAAAAAAAATATGAGAAAAATATTTGGTAAATATATATATATATAATATTGAAACATGTCTTTAGATTTATTTGCAAAGACAAGGGCACAAAAATATTGAAGATAAATTTAACAAATAGTGAATAGAAGTGATAAAATTTGTAGTAAATTTGGGATAGATGTAATAAAAACTATGGCTATAGATTTAAAGCGTAGAAGATGATTATACAAGAAATAAAGCATCACATAATTTTTCCAGCTTGTATTTAATATCTGTATTAAAAACAGTAATTCACTTTGTAATTCAACTTTAGAGCCATCTATTGTAAGCTTGATGAATTAATAAGTATTAGATACTAATACAAATCAAATTTCTATGATAATTTCTGAATACTGATATATGCTCCTCATTAACATAGTCAAAATTATTATGAGACTTAATAGCATAATACCATGTACTTATTGAGCTATAAGGTATATTAATAGAGCAGATCAAAAATCATAACAAAAGGTGATGGGGTGAATTAATCAACATTAGCAGCCATTTGTCAAGGAGCATAGACATTTGAACACCAGGAATACTTTTTTCCATTACATATATTCAGTTAGCTGTTGTTTCTAAGAAATATTATATTTACTCTGTAATGCTTTTTTTATATATCTAAAAAGCACAAGCTGATAATTAGATTCTTGTTGAATTCATACTATGCTTTACCCGTAAGATGGAGTCACAATCCACTTAATAATGAAGGAAAGAAAAAAAAATGAATAACTCATATTTTTCATAAATATTATCAAAAATCCAAAAAATAAAAATAATTTAATATTTTTATATAAAAACAACTGAAACATGAAAATATTATAGTAAATTTACAAAATAAAAAGAAGATACATTCAGTAAGTGTGATCAATAATAATTCTATAACTTATTCTAATCCATAAGACAATAACCAATGGCAATAAATCCATAAGAATTTTACATCCAAAAAGATGTGCTGATGCTATAAAAAATTACTTAGGTGAAAACTTAGATTTATGATAATAACTGTATAAAGTAAAAACCCTGGAGGTAAATAATATTTTAGCAATGAGGCCAAATACAAATTCATAAAAAATTACACTCTAAAAAATGAAGAAAGTGGATGCCATAAATCATGCAAAAGCAAAAATCTACATTTATTAAAACTGTGTTAAACTATAAGTCTACTGCACCAATGGGTAACACATTTTTATAATTTAATAGTTCATGGATATGCATTGGTTAAAATTATTGGTCAAAATGTAACTTTTTGCTGGTACACTTTTTATGGTATCCACAGTTTTCATTTTATGTAAATATCTTTTTTAGATTTTCATTTCTTATTAGATTTATAACCACCAATCACTTTCTTATGAATTGTATGATTTGCTTTTTGTGTTGTGATTGCTAAGTGATTATTTATTTTAATCTATGCATGATTTTGTAATTTAATTTCTTATGTCATTGTATTAGCCCTTACCATTAATTTAATTCTTTATGAAATACACATATATTGGTCATACTTATTGAATGTATTTATTTTTAAACAAGGATTACATATTTTTAGGTTTGTTGTGACATTATTTATATTGTTGGGCTTCTTAATGCATGAATTGGTTTTGTATTTTTTTTTTTTTTTATGGAATTGTATTTGCCTCATCATTAAATTAAATTCTTATGGAATGTTTGTATTGATCATAATACTTGGATGAATATATTTGCTTTTTAATCATTGTGCTTTGTTTTAGACACTAAATATAATTACTTTCAGATTTGTTTTGTAAAAATATTATTTTCATTATTTATTTGTTTTTGATTTAAATATATTAAAATTATTTTGATGTTTTTGATTTTTATAAAAGTATGAATTTTAACACTTTTCCCTTCGTTTCATTGGTATGTGGAAGATAAATTGATCCTGCAGATAGAGCATAAGCTCTACTATGGATTGTGTATAAATACTTAATTTTCTATAGGAATTATGGGTATAAAATTTTCCATAAAATCTACAGTAATAATAAAGTACTCAAATCACCTTGTATGATCTTAAGATATTTCAGCAATGCCCTCTGTGAATAAATATAGAGTTTAACCTTCAAACAGCTAAACTATACTAGCCAAAAATATTAAACTTTACTAAAATTCTTCAACAAACACGGTTTCATCTATTAACAAATAGTCCTTTTCAAATGAAATTTAACTAAATCTGCCACCTATATATATCAAACAAAATAGCCTTCCCATCATTCACTTCAAACCCCAACTTCCTTTAAAATCAAAGGATGTCTTCGTAAAGGTATCTTTTTGAGTTTGGTTGTTTGACATCAGACTTTATAGTTATTCACAGAAGGTTTTGCCGAAATATCTTAACGTCATGAATGGTGATTTGAGTGTTTTCTATCTGTTTTCATCTAACAGTATGCATTATGATATATATGCTTATTTATTTATGTGGGCTCATAACTATGAAAAGAAATTATAGATAAGTATGATCTTTTTTTTATCTCCTAAATTACATCTTTTTTTATATACTACTGAGTTTCATCTTTCCTTTTTTACCAACTTTCGTAAAAAATAACTTTCTTCATTGATATTAGACAACAATAATATAACGGACAAGATTATGTGAAAATTTTACGAATATCTGCTTCTATATATTATGTTGAAAGATTTATAAATAAAATATGATTTTACTTCTTGAAAATGTATTTTTTGAATGAAAAATTGTTTAATATTTAGAGAAGAAAATACTAATAATATTGTTAGTCTATGCATCATAGCAAGATTAAAATCATTGAGATGGCTAGTTGATGATATTATTTTATAATATAAAAAAAAAACAAAGTTAGGCTTGGCATATTCAAGGTATAAAGAAGGGAGATTTTGATATAGTGAAAGTAAAAATGAAAGACTTACACATTGATATTTTAGAAGTTAGAGATGCAAGAGTATGAAGTGTAAGATATTTATGATATCTACTATTTAGGATAACATTTCCTTTTTTGTTTATCAACAACAAATAAGAAATCTGCTTTTCATTATAAAAAAAGTTATTAAAGGATTGATAATGAATATACTTGTGAATGTTCAAATTAAGGTTGTTTTTTTTTTTGCATACTCAAACAAAAACGACAAACTTGCAGATAAGATAAAAATTTAAAAAATGGTGTTGGTCAGTATAGACTTGGAAAAACATATAAAATAGAATGATGACTATTAAGTTTTTGTAAATTTAATAAAAAATTTATTTTAAATGTATTTTTTCAAATAATCAACTTGATATCATCTATTGGATTTCCCAAGAATTAGATTGCAGTTGACATACTGCAATAGAACAGTTTTATTAGTAAAAACATGATCTGAGTAGATTGTGAAACAGATCTCACACTACTCATGCAAATTCTGAGTGAAGCTTATAAGATGCAACTCAGGTACAGAATGATATTAGAAGTTATGGATTTAATTGTTGATGAACCAAATAAGTTACATATAGGGATAAAAAATAATAATCAAAGTGAATCTCTAAACAAGTTGCCTAAGATTAAATTGAAAAATAAATTAATATCATATGATGTAATGAGAATTGCAAAGATAAAAAAAAAAAAGCCAAATTCAAAATTGATGTGGATTTTTTTAAGAAACTTAAATAATAAATTACAAAAAAGTATTCAAGAAAGACACAGTAATACTATAAAATTTCCACTGACACTAAAATTGGAAGCACAATTGATAAACAATAATAGATTTTTATAGATTTTATGATATTAAAGAGAATAAATAATAATACTAATAACAATAAAAGAATTGCAACTGAAATTGAAATAATGAAAAGAATATTCAGAAATACTAAATTATAAAAACAAAACATTTTTGATGAGATTCTTAACAAATGATCTGAATACTTTACCGTTGTGAGCATTAAGATCCGGAGCATAAGGTCCTCACATTGACTACAATTCTAAAGTCATGCAATTGCTTATATTCTTAATCAATGAAAAATGATATCAGATTAGCCTTGAAATAATTGCCAACAAAAGATACCACTGAAATTTGGAGGAATAACAACAGAAAATTTTATAAAATAAAATAAAAAACTTAAAAAGAATCAATAAACATGCTAATTAAATGATTACAATGACTATCAAAGTCATCACTAATATCCTGAAGATTGATATAAAAGATATTTATTATTATACATTTTTTAAATATTAAATGCAAGTAGATTGTGCTGAAAATTATTGAAAAAAAAATCTCAGATGACTAAGAGATTTTGAAAAAGATCAAGAAATATTAGTACTAATATATATTGAATAATTTAAAAGATCAAGTAATATGAAAAAGAAGTCAATATTTGCTTATTGATTCAAGTAACCATGCAGCATTATTAAAGGTTTTTAGACAAATGAATTTTATACATCAAATCTTTGTATATTACCAAATAATATAAACAATCATTGTTTGATTAACAGTATGTTTTACATTGTAGGGCTTGATATTGTTACCCTACTCATTCAATATGTATTCAGAAATATATGCTTTATTGATTCAAACAATCAAGCAGTAGTATGAAAGATTCTTAGAAAAATGGGTGCATCAGAGTATTGATTTCAGACAGAAATTTCTATATGTGATCAAAGGATATAAATAATTATTCTATGATTAACAGTTTGTTTTTACATTGTCAAAAAATTTGGTCAGGGCATCATTCTGTAACCTACTTATTTCATATATATTTGAAAAATTAACAAATGAAGCAGAAAGTCAAGTTAAAACAAACATATATGAATTCAGGGTTGGTAAAAGAAGCACTACCAAACTTAGATAGCTATGACATTACACTTACAGCTGAAAACAAAGTAAGCTGAATAATAAAGTTATAGTTAAATAATTAGCAGCTGTTTTTAAATCTGGCAGATAATACATCATTGACAGTTTTTATTCATTGAATCATTTATCAATAACAAAGCTTGAAGCAGTCAAAAGGTTTATCACATCCAAAGTTACAATAAAAAGCCTGAAAAAAAATATGAGGAAAGCTAGAATATTTCTTGTTACTCTCTACGGATGTAAAATCTAGACACAGAACAATCAATGTTGAAAAGGCATTGCTGCTTGCAAAACTATGATTGTAGATAATAATAAAAATATTCAAGAGGATATTCAAATGGATTAAAGCCATACCTTCTTTTGAAGCCTGAAATTGCACTATTTAGGGGTATTATGTATCTAATAAAAATATTGCATAACATTTAAAAAATATTATCAATGGTATATGAATATACTATTGGGGAACCTGAAAAGCAAAAAAGATGATAAATCTTTCTGGAAAAGTAGTATAAACATGAAGTTGATTAAATTTAATCCATACAAAGTTGATTAAATTTAACAATAAGAATTATTTGTTTATATAAATAACATAGTCTAGTTATAATTATTTTTTTTATTAGTGAAAGAAACATAAATGAAATCATTATAGAAGAAAATTGTATGTTAATATCAACAACAATAGCATATGATTTTTCCATAATATTGAAGTGCCATAATCTTCACCCCAAAATTATATATTTTTAAATGATTCCAATGCCACAACAGTTTAAACTGTTTCTATTTAATTAAATTTTTAAACACTAATATTTAATTTTTCTATATATTTATATTTATTAGTTATTTTTTAAAATGTTCTACCTTTTAGGGACAGTGCTATATCAATATTTCAATGGACTTGTATTAATCAGAAATGGTTTATATTCAACTTGTTCTGTAATTAATGTCTCCCGAAGCTATAAAAATCTAACCATTGGGTTAAGATAGACATTAAGAGCTGAAATGTTATTAATAAAAATAAAGAATTATTTATATTTAGCACAATATTTATCATACTTCATTTAATAAATATAACAGATTACTGAAATTTATACACTATTATTTCAATTGTGTTTATGTTTGAGTATTTGTAAAAATCGTCTAAGATATGAGATAATATATATTGATTCATATGTAAGTATAAGTGTGTAAATGATTGATATAGTGAATTTTCTTGGATGGTAATAAATATGCTATAATGTTTTTATGAGATTTGCATACACTCCTTAAAAGCTGTAAATTGCTGTCAATCCAAACCATTTTATGTTATCAGTCTATGCTGAGAAAAGCAATTTTTTGACTGAACATTTGAGAACAAAAATTTTTTGCAATTTACTTAAAAATATTTATTAATAAAGCAATTAACATTTATAGTTTGCATTCAAACAAAAAAAAAAGCTTCAAATCATTTACCATTTAGATTATATCATGATGTTTTCATAAAATCAAATGGCGCTGTATGATCTTAACTTATTATGCAAAGCATTTTAAGAGAAAACTTTGTCTATTCTAAACAGTGCACTTATTAATCGGATTTTTAGACAATATTTTTTAATTGATTTTAATATGCAATATATACAAAGTCACACATTGTCTACATGATTTTATTTGTCAATATAAAAATAATTGTATGGTTATTTGTTTGAGATATGTGTATTGGAGACCCCAAGGGGCAGTTAGTATAATCATCTCAAATTTGCTATCTAATCTGAGTTGTTTTTTTACTTTGCTTATCTGTAAATTGATCTAGGAACCTTTAGCCCTTAAGCTAACATTATTACTATTATGATAAGCCACATAGAGCTTATTAGTAAATGATATACTATGTAACAGATTGCTTGTTATTTTGTAAATTAAGATATTTTTTTCTTTAATCTGTTCAACTTATTAAGACCACTTATGAAATAAATAAATAAAATCTATATAATACTAGAGCGTGATTAATTGTTGAAGGTGATTTTTTATTATTTGTGATTATTATTATGAATAAAATCAACTTCAGTATTATTTTCAGATAAATGAAATTTCAGTAAGTTTCTTAGTGTAATGTTGCCATTTTGTAGATAAATATCTAAAGCCATATCGCAGAAAGATAAACAGTTACAAATTTAATTAAAATTATTAGGCTTTTAAACAAATTATAATAATCTTTAAAAACATTTAACAGATGATTTCAGTAATAACTATATAGTACAAAAAATCTGTTTTGAATACTAATAATTATTTAGGAAACCTTTACATAAACGTGATTTTAAAAAAATATAGATTACTCTTCATCAATTTTTATCACACACACACAAAAAAAACATCAATAGATTATTAGCACTTATCATAAAAGTTTGTAGGTTTAATCTCAGTTTATTTTTTCCTGTTTATGACCAGCTTATTTAAAATCACTTGGACTGCTTATCAGACAATATTTACTATTTATACTATATGAAAAGATTTTTTCGTTTTTGAAATATTTTTATCATCAGTGCGAGTTTGAATTTTTAATAAATATATTGTTCACCATATGAAATAATAGAGTGCACAAAGCAATTTGCTGTTAATGAAAAGAATGACAGCTTCTATTTCTATATGATTATTCATACAGTAGACAGACAAGGATGATTTATTCATGAACATATATCAGTCTGCATGTTGAGTTTATTGTTTTTTTTACTACAATCTTTTCTTCTTAGTTGCCTAAAAGTTTTTAACTGAAATATCAGATGAGTTTTCTTGATGGCAGAATGAATATGTGTTTTTTAAAATAGATATTTACAATCACGACAATCAAAACTATATAATAGTCCTTATTCCTATAATACTGTAAAGTTACCAGATAAGATAGTGATTGATGGCCAAAGGATGCTAAAATTTCATTTATAATAACCTTTTACTTAGGAATCCACAACTGAGTTGGAAAAATGGAACATTGTTGGAGTTTGTAAAGTTAAACCACTAAACATCACATGATCACCTTCTCTTATGCTAGCATGTAACTGTTATTAAACTGGCCAAACTCTTCATATAGTAGTGCCACCCTGTGCCAACCAGAGTAATCAACAGATGCCAGAAGGCTTATGCATAAAATTCCCATCTAGTTTGTAAAGTTAGAAGAGAAAAGACAAATGATTTAAAAAGTGGACATACACTTTACTACAAAAGTACAAATATTGTAAGGACAAATGAAGTGGAAATCATTATAAATAAAATGTGGAAGAATAACTTTGTGAAGATTGATGGTATATCAGACAGAGTGGCTACATTATATATTCACATTAAAGGAAGATATTAAATGCTAGTAATTCAAGTTTATGTCCCAACAATTTCTTATTGTTATAAAAAATAGAAGCTTTTTTATGTGTATGTAAAAATGCTTTTGATCAGCTGAAACAACATTTTAAAATTAATGTAGTAGATTTTAATGTTAGAATTGGTAAACGATTGAAGGATGAAAGTACTATGAATAAATTTAATTATGGCAATAAAAATGAGAGAAAACACAGACTTGTGGAATTTGAAAAAAAAAACAAGAAAATAATATTATAATTATTTTCTTTTGAAAAAAAAAAAAAGCTAAACGAAAATTAACCTGGAATCATTCAAATAAAGATATAGCAGAATTGAATTATATTTTGACTAACAGAAAAATATGTATTTTATGAATGTAAGGATCTTAATAGATTCAACACAGGAAGTGATCATTGAATAGTGAGATGTAAGATACATGCTAACAGAAAACTAGAGATTAAAATTATTTTAAAAAGCAGTATTAATTGTTGATATTCCTACTCACAAGAAACATTCTACTGAATTTAAAATAGAAATTGCAACTTGTTTTAAAATATTAACAGACTATGAAAATGATTTGGCTTTTACTAAAATCAAATAAATAAGTAATTGATACTTTATTAAGAACTTGAAAAAAATAGCTGTTACAAATAAGCAACATTTTTTTTCTTTTTTTTTTTCCATGTGTCAAAGCATAGGCCAGGAAGCGAACCCGCAAACCTGGGACAACTGCTTGTAAGGCAGCTGCGCTGACCACTCGACCACCAATGCTTGAATAAGCAACATTTACTAGTAAATTTTCTACTGAGATGAGAATATATAAAGAGGGAGGGTATGATTTTTTTTTTATGATTCTTTAAGAACTATTGAATATCTATAATTGTGTAGAAGGGTATGAAAAGGAATAAATAATGATATAAGAAAATATAATTGTGAATTGATAAGAAAAGCTGTAGAAGATCTTGATATTAGAAAGAAAATTATTTTGCAATTAGAAGAAAAAATGGAACTATTACTAAAAAGAGAGATAACATCATAATAAAAAAATAAGAAAACAATTATTATGTGTTCTGAATTGCTTGTTTTTTAAATAAAGGCATGGGTGGGATATGTAATTGAATCTATAAAAAAGAGAAAAGCTCCAAGAAATGATGGAATTATAATCGATATTTTAAAAGAAGCAGGTGAATAAATAAATAATACTTCTGTATATAATAATATAAATAACAATTCGTGTCAATTGTTAATACAGAGTTTAATGTAAATAAATAAAAACAAATAATATTTCCAAGCGCTTTCAACTCTTACGAGTCCTTATCAAGGCAGTGTAAACAATTCTATTTTCTCCTAGGTGATGAATCTAACATTTCATTGTATTGGCCAGGAACAACTAATCGGAAAGCTGGTTAATTTTGAATATATAGCACAAGATGAATTTTGTATAATATATGATTCTTTAATCTTGCATTTTTTATCATGTGTTTCATTCATTAATATTGTAAAATCCTTTGGACTACATATATATATATATATGAAGAAATAGAAAAACTATAGTCAAAATTGTATATTAAATGTTGAAATAATAAAGGTGTACTAAATGATTGGAATAATGCTGTAGTAATAGTGGTATTTAAGAAAAGTGATAATTACTTTGATACAAATTTTTTCCCAAGATTATCACAACTTGCTTATATCCAACTTTATGGTTTTAGTATCATAGATCACATTCAATTTAGAGAGAGAAGTTTATAGAAAAGACAAATGAATATAAGTTGTCATTGTGCTTTGGATTTATAAATTTGAGTCTATAATAAGCTTAGGCCTGAGGTAATATATTCGAAAAACATTTATTAAAACGCAACACCAATAATTAGATTACTTGATAATACTAAGAGGTTAATATTGATAAGAGTGCATGACAGATTGATTACCTATCACACAAACGTTTTACAGCAGCTTTACAAGAAGGGTTTTACATCTTAAAAGGTGAAATTAAAAGAATAAAGTAAATGAGAATGTTTAAACCATCTATATGTTGCAAATGATGTGGTTGTTATTGCAAATAATGCTATAAAGATTTGAAGAAATGCGAGAGTTATCAGAAGAAAGTAAAAAAAAGGTAAAGTAATGTTTAATAGATTTTCTCAGAAGGTATAGAAGCAGTTAATAACTACATACACCATTAAATTATTAATACATACAGACACATAATGGAAGAACTTAATCATAGAATTGAACTTTGTAGATATAATTTAATATGCCTATACGTTTTAAAAGGAAGTATTTTAACAAATGTGTTTTACCAATTTTTAATTATGTATCTGAAATTTGGACATATAACAAAAAAAAATAAATTCACAGACCACTATTCATTCAATGAAGTATGGAGAGATTTGTGTTAGAAATAACTAAATACATGGATAAGAGAATAATTGGTATCAATAATATCAAAGAAAGAATTAAGAATCTGAGATGGTGCTGGGATGATTATATTGCTAGAAGAGATAACAGCAGATCGATTGTTGAAGTCTTAAACTGGATCTCAAGATATTGTAAAATATTTAGGAAAAAATCGCGTGGAAATGATTGAATAAAATAGGAATGTTTGCTCTTACTATAGGGAAAAGAGGTTAAGATTAAAAAAACTGGACTAAAATTAAAGAGATCTTCATTATGCAATTGATTAATAATGGTTTAAAATAATGTTGATCAAATAAAAAATTCATGGTTAGTAATCACTAAAACATATAATTAAATGGTTCATTGGTCAAGAATTCATAAGAAGTTTAAGCACCAGAAATAACAGGTTGAACTTTCATCCATCATGTAGGATATAATATCAGTGAATCTAGAATTTCAATTTGAAGGAAGCTTGGAATGTATTTTATGTAATTGATAATTTTAATCTCAATATTAAATTTTGGCAAGTAACCAGTCCCCAAGCTAACTACATAGCTATTCAATACTGATGATTAAATGATCATATAGATATTTTTAACTGTAAGGAGATATCATATTTTTATCATCAATTACTTATGAGCATTTAAATAAATAACTTTCAATCTAGGATATGTATACACTCAGGACTTTTAGGAGTATGCAGAATAATAATAATAATAATTATCTGCTTGCTACTGTTTCCCATGCAATCATTTTACTGGAGATTTCAATATGTACTATCGTACCTTTACTTCCAAATGGCTTTATCTCATAGTCTTCCTGCTTATGAGTGCTCAGGGCTTTTTCAATCTAGGATATGTTTACCAAACAGGACTTTTAGCAGTCTGCAGTATAATAATAATTATCTGCTTGCTACTGTTTCCCATGCAATCATTTTACTGGAGATTTCAATATGTACTATCCTACATTTACTTCCAAATGGCTTTACCTCATAGCCTTCCTGCTTATGAGTGCTCAGGGCTTTTTAATTATTGATTCAATAATTTTTCATAACCAGTGATATGCTACACTCATAACCTTCTGTCCCCCCCTCCCATTTTGCATCACCCAGCTCAGAATGAATCCCACTCCTTTCTCTGATCATTCTGCACAAACTCTCACTCTGAACTTCAGTGACTTATATACCACTCCAATTTACCTTAATGAAACCATTCCTTCATTCACCACTGAATTTTTGTTTTCTGAAACTTACAGTATACTGTGGAAGCTAGAACATATAGCTCAAGATCCAGTTCAAAAATATATAGGTATCATTAATGTTTTATCCTTTAATATATAACATTTAATACACCACTTTCCCCCGTCTTCTAGTTTTTTAGCATTAGCCAATGAGTTGCATGCATTATCATTACTAAACCCAATCACCACACACATCACACTTACAAAAGCTTACCCATTCTAATCAAACAAAAAGTACTAGGTGGGTTTAGAAATTATTTTAGCACAATAAATCATATTCAAGTATTGAGAGAAGTTATAGAAAAAAAATAATGAATATAAATTGCCATTATGCTTTGGATTTGTGGGTTATGAAAAGATATTTGATTCTACAGACATTTCTATTGTAATTTAAGGTTTGGATTATCAAGATGTAGACTCATAATGTTGTCCCATTCTGGGGAATATTTATTAAAAATCATTAGCAGTGATTAGATTGCATGGTTATATTAAGAAGATTAGCATTGAAGAAATGTATAACAGGATGATTCCATATTTCCAAAACTATTTAAATTTTACAAAGAGCTAAGAGAGAAAAAGTAAATAGAGATTATTTAAGTTACTCAGATTTTATACATAATATAGCTGTTTTTTTTTTTTTTTGGAAATAATACTTCAGAGCTACAGCAAATATTACAAGAATTATCAGATGAAAGTAAAAAAATAGAACTAAAGATAAATAAAATGACTAAAATAATGTTCAATGGGTTTTCTCAAAAAATAAAGATTGATGATAATCATAAATTTAAAAAAAGTTAAAAACCATAAATAACATGATGATATTTTTAATATAGATTAAAACATAACAGAGGAAATTATTTATAGAATTAAAATTTGATGGTGTTCTTTTGGTAAAAATAATTTAGTATTAAAAGAAAACATGACTGTATGTTTGAACAGGTAAGTTTTTAATTACATTGTTTACTAGTTCTTATTATGTATTTGAGGTTTGGAAACTTTACAGAAGAACAATATAAAGATATCAATCCATTCAATGAATATGAAGAGATGTGTACTGGAAGTAATGAAAAGGGATCAAATATAAAATCTTTGACATCATCAAAATAATTGACTGATGTGGATCTGGGTTGGAAATATTTACTAGCAGAGATGATAACAGATGATAAGTTGAAATTTTAAATTGGATACCAAGAGATTGCAACACCCTTTTAAAGAAACTACATATGATGTGAATGGATGAAATAATAATGTTTGTTGGTATGATTTTGTAAAAAGAGGCTATACATCAGATAAGGTGAATTAAATTTGAAGATACCTTCATCCTGAATAGGACTAATAATGATTGAAAATTATGATGATTTGTTAAAAGAAATCATTATGTTAACCCAAAATGTAATATTATGACACAAACTTTGGCTTATCTGAATAGAACAATAGTATAAATCTTTCACATATAATCAGAAATCATTGCCCATCATTAAATATTATTATAAAATGCAAATAATTATATGATATGTTACATTATTTTTGTATTTAAATAGATGAAATAAGATCTAAAAAGTTATTTAATAACAACTGTAATATAATGTAAGTAGTTGTAGATATTAGAAAAATATGCTAATATCCACTATTTTTAATAGCACATGTTTAAAATATAAGAATACGTTCACTTCTAAACATATTAGAATAAGTCATAAGAAGCAAAGGGCAAATAGTTAAAAGATGAAGACTGCCATGAATCTGTGCAATGAGTATTAAAGATATAAGTGAACTTTATTAAGTTTAAGTCTATATCTAAGGTTTAAAATATTATAGTTTTTAATTTGCCATGAACTTCACTGTATCCAATTAAATGATTTCAATTATATGGCTATCTAAAGAAAAATGTAAATAAACAAACAAAATTGTAAAGAATGTGTAAATTTTATGATATTTAGGCAGCCATTTTTTCCCTCTGAGTGTCATACACAATCATGTTTAAAAAAAGAACATTTGGAAATAAAAATTTTAATATGTCAGTAGCCATTTTTTCATCTCAAAATAACGTTCACCATTATATATATATATTAATAAAAAAAATTCAAATTATGTTGAAAGTATATATTTTTTATTTTTCCTTTATTATCTTTTCTGAATTTGATATGCAGTATTTTGTGTAATGAAATATTTTCTGAGTGTAAACTTGTAAAATATATGAAAAGTTGATACTGATTTTAAATTGTCAAAACAATTACAGAGATTTTATTTCTTAATAATAAGACAATTACTATGTTTTTATAAGAAAAAAAATATTGAAAAAAGGATACTGCCCAGAGTGTATTTAATCATGACAAAAGTCTGACATTTCACTATTTAGTTTATTTTAAAAATGAAAATACAATAGTAATTTTTAAATATATCAAATTTATTAAGCGCAAACAGATAACATTGTAATTTTTATTTGTATTATTTCAGTGAATGCATTAGGGAACACAAATTCAGTGAAATGTATGTAAACGTGTTACCATAGTTTGCTATTAATAACTATTTTAAAAATTTAGTTATACCCATATCTTGATCTATATATGCATACTTTACAAAAAAAAAAACAATACATATTTCAATTCTAATCAATGTTTATCAACAAAATGTGAGCTATTATGCACTTTATATGTTTGAACATGAGAAGGAGATTTGGAACAAAATATAATTAAAACAAGCAAAACTCTCTTACAGTAGTGCCACTCAGTGCAAACCAGAGTAATCAATGGATGCCATAAAGACTCGTGCATAAAATCCCTATCTAGTGCCTACTCATCCAATAGATAGGAATGTTATGCACAAGCCTTCTGGCATTCATTGATTACTCTGGCTTGCACTGAATGGCACTACTGTATGGAGAATTCTGCCTGTTTTAATAACAGTTATGAGCAAGCATAAGAGATGGTGATCATGTGATGTTTAGTGGTGTAATAACAAAATATAATGTAGTTTGCAGCTTCACTGTATTTATATTGTAAAAGTAAAAAAAAATCATATGGTTAGTTACTCATTTTAAAATCAACAACCCATATGCTTGATTCAACTGCCCCCCCCCCCATTTGAAAATCAATCCAAAAAAATTCAACTCTCTCTCTCTCTCTCTCTCTCTCTCTCTATTTTAACCAGTGTATTAACTGCATCAAGTTAACTATAAAAAATAATTCCTTAAATACTATTACTAAATTCTTTATGAATATTATTTATGGATCTTAAATTTTCAATTATTAAAATATTATTTAAGTATTGAGAATAATAAATTATTTCTTTATTTATTATTTTTAATTGTAACATCTTTTAATTAAATATAAATATTGAGAATATTAACCCAATAAAAATGAATTCTATTAACCACCCTCTCTCTATATATACTGTTTCAATATTTATTGCTGTTTTTAAAATATAAACATTATGATTTATCACTTCTGGTGTTTGAACTTTTTATGGACTCTTGAACAATAAAGTCATTATATTATTTATTTATAATTATAAATTTTATTAAACGCACATTATTATATTAAGTAATATTTAGTAAGGCTGTAACTTTTAAGAATAAGCGTCTGAAAAATTCGAAGGTAGGGACCTCTACAGGTCTTAGCCACAAAATTTATTTTTTATAATTTTAATTTTTTTATTAATATTTGTATACAATGTGTAGAGAAGGTATATTTGGTCAAATTTTTATCTATTATATTTGGATACTGGTTTCTATATTTGTAATAAAAATTCTTTGTTTAGAATATGTTTGGATTATAATATTAGTTATAAAATTTATACCAAATGTTAGTGGTTGGTTAATAATCTGTATCCAGAGTTGTCCTAGCCATTATTCCCAGACTAGTTTCAAGTTTATGATTTTCAACAGTGAGACTTTTGTATTTTGGAACAGTGCACATGGACTTGTAGGATCTTGTGCACCTTTCTTTTAAAAGCTATTATTTATCTCTTTGTTTTATCTATCAAACTATCGGTCGATTTGAAAAGTATATAAATATTTTCAGTCTAAATCAACTTGCTTATATTATATAAATCTGAAATTAATTCCATATCTATATATCATAAATGTCCTTAGTTTTTTTAACAACTACAGACATTTTTATCCTGTGAGCAGGATTGGTATAAAACCAATAAAATATTCTATCATATGAATCTAGCTTATGAATTTTAGCAGTATATATTTTTCTTAGAGCTGTACTATCTAGTGTAAACTTTAGCAACTAATGGATGCCAGATTATAGTGCTTAATAAATCTCTACCCAGAGCTTCCCTATCTATTATCACCAGCTCCAACCTTATGTTGATAATTGTTAAAAAAAACATTGGACTGATAATTTGGTAGTAAAACTGAGAGGTAAATGATGGCTGCTAGAAGAAAGATACATTAGATCCCAAAGATCCTGATGCACTGTTCCAAGATGCAAATTTTCTCACTGATGAAAGTCATTATGCTTAAAACTACTATGTGAATAGCACTGATTAGGGATTTATTAAGCACCATTATCTAGTAGTTATTAGTTACTAAAACTTACAGTAGATGTTTAGCTGTGGTGAAAGAAAAAAGTATATTGTTGAAACAACGATGAGGAGATTACAATCATATGATAGTCATATCATTAAAATTAAACAATAACTTTAATAGATCATTCTCAAAAGAATATTATATTTTATATATGTTTAAATTTAAAAAATTATATATATATCCACATAGGTATTGTAATTTTATATATTTTATGATATATATGTATAAAAAGATATACAAATATATGCATATATATATATGTGCGTGCGTGTGTGGATATATATATAGTAATGTTAGAGAGAGTATAGAGATTAGTTTGACTTCTCCAGTTAGGATTACCAATTTAAATAGCAGTACTCAAAACTAGATTTTTTAATAGTCTGGTATAAAATTATATTTTAGAATACTAATTTTTATATAGTAATAATTATGATAAAGTATTTTTAATTGACTAATATACAACCACATAGTATATAATAATTATTGTAACTCTGGATACTAGGATCTGATCATCATCAAATTCTACAAATATAATTATCCCAATTTATACAATATTGTGGCATGGGTTATGATTCAGTTATGTATACTATGATATGATGTACATTTGATCTATTAACGTCAGTATTGGTACATAAAAAAGTTATTTGACAAAACCAAATTGATTTTTAGAATCATGAATTGATTTTGATTAATTCGCATAGATAGTATCATTTAGTATCTTAAGTGATCTAATTTTACCACTAATAATTGTCTTTAAAAAATCTTCACTTTTCAATTCTTTCACTGCTAGTTTACAAATGATCATTTAAAAATCTAACTATATGTAATTAACCAGTAATCATGTATATATGATTTGATAGTAAAATGTATATTTAAGAATAAAGACTTAGCTTAATAAGTTTAAAATAATAACAACAATCTTTAACAAACAAACTAAAAAAAAAAAAAAACCAACAAGGAAATGTTTATTCTCATCTGAATTTTTATTAAGGACAAAAATTTAAAAATAGTATATTTACTATATTTACATGTATATACATAGCATATTTTAATCAGAATGCATCTATTAATATGCATTTATACGATTTGTTTTTAAAAAAAAAGATTAATAATTAATTGTGTTTAAACATAATTTAACATGACAAATTGTTTAATTCAACTTGATTATTTCTAAAATACAAATGTATTTGAAGTCATTAAATGTTTTCGATATGCAGCAATCATTAAATAATAAAAAATAATATTAAAATCATTAAAATTAAATATTTAAAAAATACAAAAACATTATAACCTTGTATATTATACATTATCAAAAACACTGAATTTCCTTTTCACTTATAATTTTAAATGTCTGTGAACTCATCACTTATGCATTCATCCACTTCTATAGTTAGGTTCTGCTATCTTTGATTTTTAATTCCTGGAACTTATTGAATGATTTAAACATGGTGGTCTTGATATATTCTTAGATTTTCAAGTTATTTCTGTAAATATACTTTACTGTTTTCAGGAGTTTTTTCTGCAAGAAATATTTCATTGTTTTCAAATTATTTCTTCCATCAAATATACTTTAATTTCTTTCACCATGCATGTTATCTTGCAAAACAATAAAGTATTCACAGATATTCTTAGAAGGTTTTTTACTGGGAAGTTACTTACTTATCCAAAACTTACATAGTCAGAAGAAAGACCACATAATTCCAAAAAATGAGCTCACAAGTCATTTTAACATTTAAAAAAAACATATAATTATACATAATACCCCTTCCTACATTAACTAGTTTATTTTCAATAACTCCTATTTTTGATTTTGTTATTGCTAATAATTTAAAAGTCCTTTTAATGTAGAAGATAATAAATGACTTTTTTTCTTCAGCTACAATTATTTTAGAAACTTTTTTTTTTTCAGATCTGCTATATTAATTACTAATGCCTGTTGAAAAAAAAAGGTACTATATTTATAACAAAATACAGTAATCATTTAAAAAAATTATTAATTTTTAAGTAATAAATTATATTAAAATGAATTTTTTTACCTTAATTACTTTTTATGGGCACTTATATAATTTATTTATTGTATATTTTATTTATTATTTAATTTTTACTATTTCTAAATATTTTATAACATTAATTTGCTATATCTTTTTTACTTTTGAGCTTCAATTATTGATTCTATACAATACAAGGACTGTGTTAAGCTGGTTTTTATACAAATATAAGATTGTAAAATATTAAATTAAAAACGAAGTAATTTCTTATTCTTTTCCAGAATATTTCTCCTTCTATTAAAATGAAATACAAATTTAAGTTTTAACTGAATTTCTAAATATGTGTCAATAAAACTAGAAAAAGGAAAATTGCTTCCTTCTTCTATTTGTTTCTGTCTGTATTTACACAATAAACAATATGTATATATATTAAATACTACCTAACGCTATACTAGTAATAATAAATTAAATAATTCATATAACATTACCTTACTAGCCAAAAAACTAAACTTTATAAAAATACTTCCACAACCATGGTTTTATCTATTAAAAAGGTATATTTGTAATAGATGAACCCATGATTGTGAGAGAATTTTAGTAAAGTTTAGTTATTTTAGCTAGTATTATAATGTTTTATATATATATATATTGCTTGGTTGCATCAATTTATTTATCATATCACATAATATCTAAACATTTTAATGTATATACAATTGACTAATCAGACCCTGTCATGCCAATTCAACCTATACACTTAGTAGTAAAATTCCTTTATTTGATTATTTAGCATGTGGATTTTTTTGAGACAACTGATGTTTGACAAACATTAGAAATGAATCTAAAATACTCCATCAAGAGATAGATTCTCTAATAGCTTTATTAATTCATTCAATTCTGTTATTTTATGTATAGATTGGACAATCATTAATTATGTTGGTCAAAATTGTTTATCCCATTCATATAATTCAGAAATTTAAATTTTACTTCTTATACAGGAACCACAAGAACCATACCCTGAAATTGATGATGAGACTCTAACTGATTTTGTCATTAGAGTTAGAATAAAAAAATTGTTTGTAACTATACAAAACATTTTTTTTTTACCAGAAATTTTCAATTATTTGAAAGTATTCTTGGCTAAACATCCAAAAAAGTATTTATTTGAAGCATATTTACATAATAGTTATCTCTTAAGTTATCAATAAATATATTCTATAAATAGTTTTTCATACATTTTTTGAAAAACAATTTGCATCTAATATTGTTGGAGAAATGTATACAAGATTAATAACCTACTGCAAATAAGTGAACTTGAGTGTGTCTGTAATATTTTTCATGGAAGTAATTAATTGTATTTTCAAAGGTTGAGTCTGAGCAGTTTTCTATCAATAGGCATATACTATTTAGCAGTAGAATATATTAATGCTGAGGAATCTATTTTTAAAGTATTTGCATTGCAATCCTAAATAATGCTACATAGCTTCTCAGAAATTGTTTTAGATCTAACTTTTGCCAGACAAGTGAAGAAAATAAGATAAGTTACAGTCTAAGATTATTCCTAAATAGTTTGGATTAGGGTCATGTTTCAATCTTTTATTGCAGAAAATTTTACATTTTTCCTACTATTTAGATAATAAATTGTCATACTGGTTTTATACAATTAGAATAAGACTTCAGTGCTTTGAAAAAAATTTCCCAATTTTTCAATTCCTATTAAAATAATTATTTCTGGGAAGGATCTCCTTTTTGTGTGACATTAAAGCAATATTATCAGCATAGATTAATTTTCTTTTATTTTGATTCTGAAATATCGATGAATACATTAAATAAAATAAGTATGAAAATTGTAAAGCAATCTTTATGAAAAATTTTATATTTGATATAATTATCTTTCAAAGATTCTTATAATTTTTTATTGAGAGTATTTTGTTAAGTAAATTTACAATTTTCCAGCACTTCTAAGAATTGGAAAAGCTTATAGATATTTTTTTAAAACATAGTCACAAACTAAAATTAGATAATAAAGATAACTTTAGTTTTAAATATATTTAGCACTCTTCTTTATAGTATTTTGAAAGCTTTTTTAATGAGAATTGTTAATGATAGAATAAGCTTTTTTAATGTGAATGGGTAAAGGTATAACAAATTTATTTTGATCTAGAGATAGGTAATTTTCAATTATTAATATAATTTTTGTTTATGTTATTGTTTTAAAATAATCTGTAAGAAAACATAACAATATTTGGCAATACTCATTATTAGATTTCATACTAAAGTTGATGAATAATTTTGTCAACAATGATTTGGCTTTAGATTCTAAACTTATAAAAACTCTGAAAATTTGCTATTTTTATTTTTCCAGGATTTTTTTCTATTCTAATATAATGAATGACTAGTTCAAATTTACTAATATTTATTGTTCTTATTATGTTTAAATTAGAGAAACATTTGAAAAAACAGGCTTGTATATTGATATATATATAAAATTAATTGGCAGTATTGGTGGAAATTCTTTTATTTCTACTCCCAACAAGTCTACATAGAAAGGATAAGACTTTTTGAATGAATTCTGCATAGTTTGATTTTATTTGGTCTTTTTCTATATTTCTTGTCCATTATTATTGAATTATTTTATAATCAATTTCTGGATTCTTAAAAGAGAAATATTAATTATAATATGTACTCTTTGGAAATTGTTTTAATGAGCTTATTATCCTATCATAGCAAAAAGGAGTGAGTGTGAATTATTTTTTTAAGATAACCAATATATTAATTCTAGTCAGGTTTTCTTAAATTCCATCTTGGGATTGTGTAGCTTTTACTTATAAAAGTTTGTGTGAGTAAAATGGCCTAATATTAATAGCTCATCAGTCAATGATAAATTATTTTTGGTTAAAAAAACTGACAGATTGTCTTTTCTGGGTTGCATATAGATGAATGGAAAGTTTTTTGTTGCTTGTCATCATAAAATATGCACAAATTATTTAAAACTTTCTAATCTAAAAATTGAAAACTTCCTTTTTTTTTGAATTCATGTCCCAAAAGGCAATGGGAACTGGAAATTTATGACTATAATAGATATGAGCAGGTCTAAAAGAAAAATGTGAACAGTTTATATTGGGGCGGTTGTAAACATTAAATACATAAATATTATTTATTCAAATAATGGTTGCTATATAATATGAATTAACTTATTAGAAGTCACTTGCATTTACAAGTTGATTTGAAACAAAAATAACCATATCCTATTTAATATGACTTTAGTCAAAAACTAATGTAAAGCAAAATCCTTTAACCAGATATATGCCCATATGTTGTAGTACTGCATTAGAGAGTCAGAATCTGGGCACAAAGTCTTTCAGATCTGGCACTTCTGACATTCAAACTTTTTATGAACTCCTATCAGTCCTTCTATTACATTTTTTAAAGGAACAATAGGTCTTCTGAGAAGAAATTTGATCAATTTTGAACTTCAATATTATTTTGTAAAATTTTCCATTTTCATTTAGATATTCATTTATTTAATGTTTAGTTAAAGCAATTTTATTGCATTTTGCAATTGAAAATATTGATTTTCAGAGAGTATTGAAGTATTTCATGATTGTTTAATAATATATGTTTTTATTTTATTTTGAAATTTTAACAGCTTCATTTTTAAATATATATATATATTATACATACTTTTAATATAAATGTTAATTAGAGAGAATTTGAACCCAAACTTCTAAACTCCCTTTAGTTATCAATTCCATCTTATACAACTGATACACATGTCCATATATATGCAAAAAAGATAATTGATTTCTAATATGTGTATTTTGTGCTGAACCAGCACTCATCAATTGGTTCAGATCATCATCTCCAAACACATATATATATAATCAGTGCTTGGTTTATATTAAGATAGCAGTTCTTCAAACATTAATGGACATGCTTCAATCCTCTTGACACTATATGAATAAAGGGATCTTGAAAGTCTGGGTTCAAATCCTCTCCAACGACAGCTTAATTTTTGTATTTTTATCTTGGTTATTCTTCATTATATTATTGGAATTAATAGTAATACCTTTATTGATTCCATATTTTTTTAATTAATCAAAGGTTCGCATTGAACAAAGTCTATTTTCCAAATGGAGATATTAGTTTCACATACTATTGGCAATGTAGATTATAAGAAATCTATTACCAATCCATTCCATTAAAATTTTTTTCATATACAGTATTTATATCCTATTAAAGTTTTAAGAATATAAGTAAATACATACAAACACAGCCCATTAAAACATAGATACTTGTTTAAAAAAATAATCCACCCCCACCCCACAATAAAATTCTTTTCATTTTATCATTAGATTATAATGCTTAACATATAATGTTAAAAATATATACTTGGAATAAAAGATGATATTTTAACTAAAAAAAAATTTAAATGCCCATTTTTAGATTTCTTTTTCTTTTTTTGCCCATTTATTAGGAACTGACCCCAAATAATTTATTACAAATAATTATGAATGATAAGCATTTAAAGTGGGTTTTTAGAGAAAGCAAACAGAATCACATTGCTAAAGTAATTATAAATGTATAAATTATATTATATGCTTCAGAATCCAGTAATTCAAACTAATGAAAAGATACTCATCAATCAATTTCACTAAAAAACAACAACATATAATTGTTATTTAAATAGACAATTATGAAAGAAATTAATTATTTCCAGCCTAAGTTTAAGTAAATGTAGTTCAGTTATTTTATCATATTTTTTTACAAATAAATTTCACAGATGGCTTCTATTTGGAGAGTAGTTTCTCATGCTAATCGCTGCTTGCCTATTATGAGAATGTTCACATCTGCATGATATCTTATCAAGAATCTTTGTTGTTCCTTATTTATGAATACGCCATAAACATTAAAAAACCATTAATTCTTTATATGAGCACGGATCACGGCCTTTAACAAGGCTATTAATTTTCTGATTCTCTTGCTCTTTAACTAATCTCTAGATAACAAACATAAGTTATTTATTTATTAGTGAATTGATTTACCCTTACTCTAAAAATAACTGCTGTATTCTCTTATTATTCTTTACAAATGAACACGTGAAACTCGATTATAATTTCTGCTTAATTATTAGAATTAGACTATTCTACTGATATCGATTTAAGCTCAGCCAAAAGCCAATTATTTGAACCTGTTTTTCTTACACCCAGATATCAATTACATGCTTTCTATCTTGACTTATTGGTACAAAATAAGTTAATCACTATTAGCCTGCTTTACATTATCACGTTCTAAGATTCTTCAATAATAATGCTTTTTTGTGGCACAATAAACTACTACCATTAAAAGGCAGACAGGGAGGTGGATTAGAGAAAGACTTTGACTTTATTGACATGATTGACCCTTAAATTTTCACAAAAAGTAAAACAAACTCCTATATTCTAATATGAAGCAATTCGAATAACTCTCTCCAAGTGGGCTGCTTTCACCCAGATCTAAACAAAAGAAGAAACATAAAGCAATTTAAAGGAAGGAAGCAAAAAATTAACACTCTACATTAATCTGATGGTGAAACACATTTACAACGTTTTGCATATATTTATCGGAATAATTTATCAATACAAAAACAAAACAAAAAAAAAATAGCATTTGTTCACTAAGTCACGGAAATAATAATAATAATTAATAGCACTTCCTAATTCACTTAACATATATATATAGCATACAATAGTCTTTTCAAATATCAATAGACGATTAGATTTTAATAATAATAAAAGATGAATACAAATATTCTTAATATATAGTGTATTCATCTTATGGAAATGAATTTACTTTCATCAATATATATAATATCATTTCATTCACAAAAACGATCCAGTGCTCACTATACTTATTACTTACTTGTACATTAAATTTTTTCTATCGGCTTAAAATTATCATGACTAATATATTTTGAAAATATTGTACAACATAGTTCAAATAATGGTGTAAAGTATAGTTTTCACCAATTGTCGTTTTCTTCATCATATGAATTAATTTATAATATAATACACCATATACACCTTAACTGACACTCTACAATGCAGTTTAATACAGTTTCAACTGTCCAGCAGTTATCATCAGAGCTTAAGAAAGAGAATACAATAGTTTTACTCAAAGAACGAAGATTGAGCTAAAATAGTAATTATTATTTTTATTCGTTTGAAAATTAATATATATGCTGCATACATTCTAAATAAATGAGAATTATATATATAATAAAATATATTCTACAAGCATATATAGATAATTATCAGCTAGATAATTATCAACTATTTACCGTAATAGCTGATAATTATCTACATATTCTTGTAGAATATATTTTATTACATATTATCTATGGTATACACATATATTATAATTTATTCTTATATATACTATAACGATCCGGAGAAAGATAGCTGAATGTCATCTGCACTACAGGGTGCCATCTAGGCATTTGAACCTAGAAAAATTTATAAAGTAGGCAGATACGTAAGTCAAAAAAAAAATTTTATTTTTTATTTTATATATTTTGATATCCGATCGTTAGCCCATTGTCACTAGCTCAATGGAACAGCAGAGATTTATATTTACAATAAATTCTTATCTAAGAATATTTTAAAAAAAGAATAAAATAAGCAACTGCCAGTAATTAACATACAAACATTTATGTACGCACATATATATAAAATTTAACATTTTTATTTTAGTATGTTTATTTCAGATTTTAATTTGATTTTAGAATTTAAATTTACATTTTAATTTTTATAATATTATAAGTTTACATTTTAATTAAGTTCGCACAGATGGATTTATGAAAGTTTGTTTTATAATGTTGAGTTTAGATCGGTTACATAGATTACACGGTTAAAAACATTTCAAAATAAACATAACCGATCAAATACAAAGTCATTGATAAAGTCAATTGCAGAGGGAAATTTATAAGAACCCAATAGCATTCATCATAAGATGCCGCAAGACACCAATAACTTAAAAGACATCCGACATAAATACATCTTACATACTCACCGTAAGGTATCAGTATTTACCGAATGTCTATATATTTTGATCAAATATGAAAACCAAAAACATAATTAACCGGTAACGAACCCATGCAAGCATCTATACCCAACCTAAATTTAATGCATTTTTATTTAGAGTGTCGAGTATGAATAGACTACACAGATTTGCATTTGAAAGAAAATATTCTATCCTTATTTAACCTTATGCCAAAAGTTCGCAGTCAAACCGGCTCCAATCCATCTGATACATTTATGTATTCAATGTAGCATGAAAATACGACAACACAAAATACTATACTGTCAGGAATGTACATCTGAACATTAAGTAGAGTTAGAAAAGACATTGTCTCTCTACCAACAGGAATGCTACATCTGTTGGCGAGTAGAACAATAAACAAAAAACTCCATAGGAATGGACTGTGGTCCTTTGCCGACTTACAAACCCATCCATAGGCAAACAGAAGGTGTGTGGTGTATATATGCAATCCTGCCCATAGTGGATCTCATACTACATCTACTAATTACACCAATATATCCAATCCATTGACCCAATTTAACTACGAAACAAATAACCTAAGATTACCCTCCCCTAATATAACTTTACAAATCTATATAGCCATTCACGCCTGACTTAAGTTTAACATTTATATAATTTAATTTATCGCACAACAAAAATCATAAATAAACTTAAAGAACAACAAAAAAAATGGAAATGATTTTACAAAAGAAATACATTAAATAAAATTATAACTAATTAATAAATAACGTTGGTCAGATAGGATTCTATTTCTTATAAATTAAAGACTGAGAAAGTTTATATTTTAAAGTTCTTAGTGTTTCAAATGTTTTTAAAGTTCTTACGATTTTTAAAATGTTCCTCTTTATCCATTGCATGCCATTTGGAATCCACATTAAATCCTCGAGGATCTTGTTGTCCTCAGTATAAGAAAAGTGATGTTTCATTTCTTTTATATATATATAAAACAACTGAAGGGATTGAAGAGTGCGTCTTTTCAATCCCTTCTCCTTCAACTCCGCAGTAACACATATTGTCACATCTCGTAATAATCTATTATTCCACTCACTTTTTATAGTAGCCTTTCAGATCCAGTGGACATTACATCACGCCGGTGTGATGGTCCTTTCGCTGAGGTCTGATTCCATTGTTTTTCATTCATTGGCTATTAGTTTCTATTGTTTTCCTATCTGACCGATGCTTATACATTTAAATGCCCAAGGCTAGTTTACATTTGACTAATTAAATTAATCATTTCCATTTCTGATTAATTAATGTGTTTTCCAAACTTAAAGATATATTTTTATCTCTAAATCTTTTTATTGAAAGATTTAGTTTTTCTATTTTTAATAAAGTTTTATTTTAATAATTTTTTTTATCTGTGCGATTTTATATATATATGAGTTTAAGATGATTTTTTAATTTTCAATTTTTAATTCTTAAAAAAGTTTTTATTTGTGAACTTTTATTCTTTTCACGTTTAATAATAAAAAACAATGAAACGTACGTATGTGCCCATTACAATACTGTATATATATATCACCCAATCAGTTCTGAAAATGGTACAATCTTTTGGTGCAAAGACTTCAAATAAATCAATTTTCATCTAGTCTTTTCAGACCAGCACAATCCTAAATATTTGATATCTACTCACAATTAATAATCAAAGGTGAACTATGCCTCAGGATTTACCACTGATTTTTCTCTTCCAAAAAAATTTTCATTATGCCATTATAACTTGGAACAAGACACATCTATTGCAATACTCTTGTACCAAGTACATGATTTAGTGATCTTCATCCAGACTTTTCAGGATACCAACATTTAACTTTCTACCCAGTTAATTGCTTGTTTTTTCCCAAAGTCACATCACACATAAACTCCAATTTTTTGATATTGGTAGATTAAAAAATCTCTGTATCTCAGCACCATACAAAGTCACTAACCAAACATGTAAATTTCCTTCTTGTCCATAACTTCAAATTTTGAGATTTTAAATGTCAATAGATATAACTTTTCACAAAAAGTACATTTCATCATTCCAAGCCAATATATACCTCCTATTCACAGTACATATTTTCTGTGATCAACAGACTAAAGTATTCAAAATGATTTACTTGATTTATCATTTAATTTTAAGAAAAACAATAAACAATGTCATTATATTACTATTGTTTTAGCCTTCCACATTTATAAGATTTAAAATTTATTAGTGACTTTATTTATCCTTTTATGTCATCATTGTCAATGTTTTTGCTAACCCTAATTCACTTTCTCTTTTGATGTGTATTGTTTGAGACAAGCCAAATTTTAGTATTATCCTAGCACTCTGCCTCATATAAAAACTAAAAATAAACCTTACATTATATATTGAACAACCTATCTTCTCCAGAATTAAAACAATTTGTATTAAGACACTTGATGAAGAGTCTTTTCTTAGTCCACAACACAAACATATAGAAATATATCCAAGTTTATCATTTTTCTTCACAAAACAATCTTCTAATTGGATCCTATCTAGAAATAATAAAATAAGTAATCCTATTATTTATGTAATGCAAAAATTTAACTGCATGAAGGATCAGACTTATTTTATAATACTTGTAATATTTCACATTATATTTTGTAGCCTTTGCAACTATAAAAGACAATGTTTTTCAGACAATTTTTCATGTTCATATGTACAAACATTAAGATTGTATGCAAGATTTTGGTTGAATTTTCACTCAGTTTTCAAATGCTAAAGACATATTATCAATATCAGAGACCTACTATTAGATTTAGTTAATATTTTTGTTGAATTCCTCTAATGTAATAGGGTAAAAAATCAGTATCATCAGTTAGGTCCTTATGGTAATTCTGATCATTATAAAAAGGTTCATTATATAGTTTTTTCATCTAACTCATCCATAACATATGTTGATCATGGATTGATACACTATTTTATTTTAAAAAAACCAAAATGTATTCTTTTCATTCTTAGTTGGTCAATCTTTTGATATTCTTAATTCATTCTGTTATTTTTATGTAATTTCTCTTATTTCTTGCTAATATGCATTCCATTCCATATATATCACATTCATATAAAATTTATATTCATCCTTATTTATTTTAGTGTTACAACTTTATCATTTTATATTGTTCTGTTTTCTTTAAAGTTTCTTCCATAATCCATACTTTTCTAATACCTTTTATTTTTGATTCCAGAGTGTCTTCAATCTTTAATAATATCATTTTCAATATATTCCATTCAGAACTGAGTTTCAGTGTGAATCCAACAGAGTTTTTCATTAAACCATCTAGAAGATAAAGAACTTCTAAGCTCCCACCTAGTGATTCTCTTCTAAATTATTATCATTTTAAATATTATTTCAATTTTATGATAACCATGTTGTTATCAAAATCAGTGTCTATGAAAAGTGATTTTATATGAGCACCTGGATTTGATATCCAGTATTGAACTAGATTCAAACATGTTTATATCTCTGCAGAATTTAAACCAAATATTAGTAATGACTACATTTTTTGATTGATAAATTTAATAAAACATTCTACTTACCAAGTGGATAACTTTCTACATCTTAACCACTAGGACTGAAGTCATAATGCTAATAGTTAGAATAACAGTTAAGATAGTTTAAAGGTAGGTGACTATGTTGAATTATATGTCCTGTACTTATATCTAAAGTCAATATACAGTTATGGACTATTTTATTAATTCATAATTTATTCAGATTCTTTATTAAATCCTTAATATAAAACAGGAGATTAGCTGCTTTTTGAACTATGTTTTATTGTATATAATAAAATTAAATAATTATGTGATTTTAAACATATAATAGCAAATGATGCTGAACCAAAAATTTAATTACAAATTTCTAAATATTGCATTAAATGGTGGCATTATGAGATTGGAAATAATAAAGTATGCACCAAATTTATATAGTGAAAAAAAATTACACAATAATTCTTAAAATTTTATACCTTGTAAATCTATTATTAAACCAGAAAGAGAAATCTTTTGAAATGTAAAATAATATTGAAAGATTAAAAGTGTTTATCAAATACCTTTTGGATAGACGAGAAAGCTGGTTTGTGAGTTTTAAAAAATATGTTTTCCAAACAACAGATAAAAGAAGACATGAAAATGTTTTAAAGAAGAATTCTGTAGCAGAGAATGTCTTAGACTTGAAAAACCATAAAACTGGCAATTAAAACTGCTGATTTTAACATTAAGTGTTAATTGTGATAATGGGAAAGAAATAGCCTAAAACTAAAAAGAGTACTTTTAAATATATTTCTTAATTGAAACTATAATTTTCCATATTGATGATATTTTTGTCTACAAAACATCTAGTTGAAGATCCAATAGAAAAATAATGGTTATTGCTCTCATGATATTTAGTCTCTCTATGATATAATAATGTTATGCTAAAAAAAATCTAGGAAAATAAGCCCTGAAATGGTAGTCTGACATGTTAATCTAAAAACAATCCTGATTTTCTAAATTACCTGCTTAAAATAAGTAAGATAACTCTGCCATTAAAATATAGTATATTAAAATAAAACTAATTCCTTACACTCAGAGAAAATATTGAAAATATTAAATGCAATCTTAATGCATTTTCAATGCTCAGGACCTTTGTCAAAGACAACTGTTATAATAGTTAGCTTTGACAAATGTGCTAAATATTAATAATGCATTGAGATTGTATTTAATGTTCTTTTTAATGTTTTATCTGGCTAAATAATTATTAATATTTTAATTTCTTATCTGCCTAGAATAAAATGAGAAAAGTTAGCATTGTAGTTAATTTATAAAATAACAAATCTACAAGTCATGTAATAAACTATACAAAATTTGTGGAATTTTGATAAGCATTTAAACCATATTAAAATATCTTTGAATAGTTCAATCTAAGAAAAAATCGAACTTTTCAAGTATGTTGCAGGATGTTTTCGATGATGTAGTTATATAAAAACTACCTATATGTATTTTCACAAAATCTGAAGTCAATTTACTATCTATAATTTATTATTATTTAAACTAGCATATGGATTTATATTTTTTCTTCTAATTTTGTCATTGTTATATATAACCAAATATATGTTTCTCTATGAAAATTAATGCAAAGTTGTTTTTTTCTCTTATAAAATTTTAAAAGAGATTTATATTTTTTCTAACACTACAAGAAAAATGGAATTTGATATAAAGGAGAAAACTTCTTTTAATTTCTTAAAAAAATTAATGTATTTTTTGTCATGCTATTACATATAGAATAGAGTGGATTGGATATATATTTTAAAACTTCTGGATTATAAAAATAGTAATTTTAAGAGAAATTAATGAATATTCAAAAACTGATATTAAACAATTGTTTTATGAAAGAATGAAAATATGTCTAAAGAATGCACCTATTGAAACGTTATTATTATTGTAATATGCATTTAACATTAATATCCATGACATGGTGATATTAATATTATTTGTAATTATAATAAAAATAATAAATTTAACGGTAATAAGCTATTAAAAACAATCGTTAAATCTGCAGAAGTACTTTCCGTTAATTTCTTAAATCTGCCACAACAGTTGAGACAGGTTTAAGAAATTAACGGAAAGTACGTCTGCAGATTTAAAGACTGTTTTTAATAGTTTATTACTGTTAAATTTATTATTTTTATTATAATTACAATTTTGTTTTAATTAACGGATATTTTATTTATATTATGTATATATATTTATATGATTATTGTTCTAAGTGTCTATATTTTATGTTCAACTTGAACTCAGAAATGCTAACAGAAGAAAAAAAATTGTGATATATAATGCCTTGAGCATTAATATCTTTATTGCCTAAATAATATATGGTTTCTATGAAATTTTAAAATTAAAATTGACTACTCATTAGTCTTATTTCAAAAACAAGTTTGCCTGAATAATGAGGTTTATTTAAACTGCTTTAAATTATAAGTTTTAATTTCTTTCAATCAAGTGTCAATCTTTAGAGTTTATATAAATAAGTTTGTTTAACCTCCAAGTTAATCAATTTTAGATTATTGTTAACAAAACAGTGTCCAACTGGCTCTGAACTAGATAATGTTCACTCTATTTCAACAATTAATTTATAATACTAGCCGATAATTCTTGGCTTGAACCTTCAAGTTGTAATCCAGAATGCCTAGTTCATTTACACGCAAATACATAACTTATCATTACGAATCCATTTATGTTAGCAACAACGAATACTCCAGTGATTATTGTTGTTGTAAGTACTAATAATTTTACAACCAATTTCTAGCAAATAATTATTTTAATAGTGAATAATGTTACTGAATACCTCATCAGCCGATGTATGTATTGGGAAAGAATGTCTCCCATCCGATCTGCGCACTTCAATTGTTCTGGGTAGTATCTCATGTCAGGTTGTAATTAGCCATTAGTCTGCTAGTATATCACAATATTAGACCATAGACAAAGAAGTGTATCCACCTTTATCACAATAAAAAAGGTTGTCTTGACAATAGATTGAGATTCTTGATATTGTTTGGTAGATATGGACTGCATTTATTGTATATATTGTAACCAACAGATTCGGCAAGAGTTTGGTTGAGAAAAGTGTGTTTATGTATAAATGCATTTGCTTTCAAATGTAAATTTTACAAAAATTAAATCTAAAATGAAATATACTTATTTACTTATCTATTTGATAAATAATAACTATATTACTATCTGATATTATATGTGACTGTATTGCTAATAAATATCTCAAGATACTATGATAGACTCACAGTATAATCTTAGAGTATTCTTTTGTATACAGATTGTATTGTACTGTACAACAAGTAAAGAATTATTCTAATTCAAACAAATATGTTTATTCATATAAGGCTAGTAATTTAACTCTCACATTTCCATATTAAAAGTTTTATTAAATCAGTAATTCTCTCAGGGTTCTTAATTAAATTTAATCAATCATTATTATAGAAATTATAATCTTAAAGTCAAAATTATATCTGTTCTGGATATGAACTAAGATATCAAAAGGATTTGGTTGTACCTTATCATATTTTAAGAATTATGTATTTCAACTATAGAAGGAAGGAAGAGTGGTGCAAATAAATAAAACAAAGAATATTAACTTATTTTAATAATATGTAAATATGATCAAATTGTATTAAAATATGTAGATGATGCTAATTAATGAAGTGATGCACATAAAGATTTATACAAAATTCATCTACTATCTCACATTAATTAAAAGTGGATATGAGAATATTTTATTGTGACCTTTAATACTTTTACATTAATATTTGGCATAGCAACAATCTCATTTATTGGTATCAATATAATTCTTTAATTCTTTTTGGAACAAGTGAATTGTTTACCTGGTAATAGTATTAATTCTCTACCATCATATGATTCCATAATGTCTGACAATTATATGTTTATGTGGCAGGATTTGCTATGATTTTTAGCTTACCCTAGCTCTTAAAATTTAGTAGATGGTTAGGAGCCTATTTCAACTAATTCATAATGTTTATAATTATCAATACCAGGAGAGTACTTTAGTGTATAATACAACCTTTATTAAATCATATGCACTCTCTCCTAAGCATATAGAAAAGATAACATATCCCATGGTTATTTATTTACCTACTTAGAATACTTTTGGTTATCAAAGAACATGAGGCTCAAAGCAAAGACCCATAAAACACATAAATTAAATATTTACAAGTTAATGGAAAATAATATGTTAACATAAGCTTAATACAACATTTCCAATACAAAATATAATAACAAATGTTATACTTATACTAGTCTTAATAATAAGTTAAATAGTTATCTGTATCTGTGCCATTCTAGCATTTTATTGAGAACTCTATTATAATAATATATATCAATTTAATTACAAATTAGCAGCTATCATATCCATATTTTTATTTTTAGTTACGAATTTATTTTTAGTTACAATACATATATTATTAAAACTCATTCAACACTTAGACAATCCCAATATCAACAACAATCAGCAATTTCAAGCTTCTTTTAGTAATAAAGGTGGAATCCCACCTTCATTACCTTTATTAATGGTCTAATATACTTATATTAGACACTAAAGGTTGAACAGAGATTGAAATTATTGATACAAAGATGTTTAAATAAACGTCTTTAAACATGTAAATATAATCTATTCTGAAAATAAACTGCAATCATAAATTTCAAATTGCACCCAATGTATTACTTAAATAATAAATGTAATAATGTGCAAGGCTAAATGGGTTTGTAATTAATCATTAAAAACCAGTTAACATGTAGACAATCCCAATATCAATAACAATCAACAATTTCAAATTATTGTCAAGGCAACTTCCTTTTATCAATATATATATATATATATAATATTATAATTCGATGTACAGTCATCTTATAATTGAATATTTATAAATATAGTGAAACAGTAAGGTCTGCTTTGCAGATCTTCGTTTCACATTTTCTCACCTATTTCCTACCCTCATATCTTAGTTTGAACCCCAATCTATCGTAGTGTGTCTGCAATACGCTTATATACTGAAAATCCCGCCTAATTTTAAAACCACGAATACAATGCTCGTATTATATATAAGTATAATTCATTCCCAAATAAATAAATATTATGGATTATGTATATGTTCACATAATTTAGATTTATTTAAAAAGTAGGTTATATAGGTCATAATTGCGCACACACTATGATATGCATTTATAAAACATATCAAAATTATAAATTGTTAAAGTTATTTTGTTTGAATCTATTTACAAATATATATTACCGTCGTAATATATTTTGATTTAAAATAAAATTCATTTAGTAAATATTCGTTTAGTAAATAGATTCAAATATTGCAATTGAAAAGTAAAATAATTTTCATTTAATTTAATAAAAGTCATTCCAAATATTTCTGTTAAAATAAATGAGGAACAATAGTTTAATTAGTTAATGTTCTATAAGTTTATCTAAAAACAGCAGATGTCCACTTAAGGTTTTCTTTAATTAATAAAAGTAATTTTTAATTAAATCTAGTTTGTAATTCGAATGTCGACAGGGAAATTAACAAAAGAAATTAATTAATGTTGAATTCCTTTAGATATTCGGATAGATTTGATTACAGCTGATAAGTCCGATATATTTTTGTAACACTCCAGGGCAGTTCTATTGTTAATTTCTAATATAAAAAGGAGGGTTTTCTTTTGTTCTCCATTCGAATGTTTCTAAGAGAAATCATTCTGAGTTCTATTCTAATAATTTGCTAACCTTGACATGAGAGAGTAGAGGCGTCAAGATGGCTATGTCCCCTTGGAATAGCCGGCCACTCCTCCAGACCATCGGAAGCTATCACATAAGGAACACCGGAACTGCTGCTGCTGCAAAAATATGAACATTCCAGATTTTGCTGCTGAATTCTAAAACCTGCCGAACATCTACCCAAAATGCTTCTCCAGAGGTAACCCTAAATTAACCCAAGAGCTCTTGTGATAACTAACATGCTATAGCTATTTTAAATTGTTTTTCTTATATTTCACATAACTTCATTATGTATTTCTTTAACGTGTTTAAATATACTCAACATTTTGCTCTCTATCCTTGGGTTAATATTTTCTATTGATTAAGCTTTCTGTTATTTTATTATGATAATGTGTCAGAATCATCTTTGACCGAGTGAATTATTCCCTTTGATGAAAATAAGACGCTGCTATGAAGGCATATTTTAAATTTCTAAATAATTTTTCAATTTTATTATCTTGCAAATCACTCGTTCGAGGGCGATTCTTTTCTTTAATATATAATATAATCACATAGTTTAAAATCTACATGTTATTGATTTTAATCTAATATGAGAGTATGTGCGAGGTCAATGATTAAATGTGTCCCCTAATGCATGATTGCGTATATAAATCTATACTTAATTTTCAAACCCGCAAGCATGCATTTCCTATTTTAATTACCGTGTTCTACTTTAATTACAAAGTTCATCATTGACATCGAGAATGTACGGACCCTTTTAAATGAATTTGGGGGAATTTGATTGGGCATTTCTCTTAATCCAAGTAAAACCCATTCAGTATGTTTTATATACACTAGTCTCGTATTGCCGGTAAGTGAATTGGTTGTTGAGACTGCTTTGTTTTACTTTTCCAAGGATTCTTTACACGGCCAAGTCCATTATCTTCACTTATTGCAGTTTCCAGGCAGAGTGTGTCCATAAATGACACACAGGGGAATTAAACGCAATCATCACCCAGTTGCTAAGTTTCAGCTGTTCATAAAATACTTCCTACAGGTTAGCGGCAAGATGCCCTCCATAATCATTCCCAATATTCCATTATTGTTTTATTTTATATTTATTTTACAAAGCATCCATGACTTAAATATGTCACACCCTCCAACTTTAATAAATTCATTATCAGCAATACTGACCTCCCAATGTAACTTTATTATTATTTTTATCGAATAAATGCTTTGATCACATTCCCATTTTGTTGCTTAGTAAGCTTTTGTCCGTGCTATTCTCGAAATCAATAAATATTTTAGAACACTTAATTTTCAAATATTTTCTTAAACTTGTATAATTGCTCAAAGCACCTCACACATGTTCCTATCTCATCAAGCACATTATCGTAATGCTATTAGCCCAAGGAATAGAATATATCACTTTGCTTTAAAACCCTTTTGTTATATAATGCCCACAATTATTTAATACGCGTCCCTGTCTCATATAAGCAGACAGTGGCATTATATATATAATTTATATAAATAAATTTTGTGAAATTATTTAAAACTAAATTTGATCTCTTATTTTATTTGATTTCTATCACTGTCTCGGTCTATATATATATATATATTTTCTGCATTTCTTTTGTAAATCCATAGATGTTAATTAGCCACCCAAGCTTCTTTTAGTATAGAGTCTTTTGTTTCTCCCTGACCACCAGGCACTGGTCAAAGGTTATACTAGTAGTGGCATCAGAAGCATTATCATGTAGATGGCGCTGTGAAATTTGGACTTTAGATTCGAACTTAGTATATCTAGAAGGCAACCCCTCCTAGAATGTTCAGTTTCATGTCTGGGGTTTGAATTCTACAGTGTGTTAGCGAGATAGACGATTCTGACTGTTACAATAGTAATTAGATATATGTAAAGTATAACTTTAAAATTTTTTATCCACTTAGGGTAATCTTTGTCAACTAACACTTTGAAAGGCTAACCTCACAATTCTGTGATCTTAATATTTGCTGCTTGTCTGTTAATTAAGCCATTTATATTGTGACAGTCAGATGATGTATGTTGGTTTAACCCAATTCGAATACTAGGCGAAAGTACCTCGAGGCCACCCATATGTGAGATATTAAATCAAGAATACTATGATCTCTGCCCTATTCACCTATTCTTGAGGCTAACTACAAACCAACAACATTATCTGAGACACGCATAAATTATTTTCTCATCCGACCCAAACTTAGCATCAGCGGAGAGAAACATGGACGGGAACACCTACGGAGCTAAATAGTTAAATGTGCATAAAAGTGCTAAGAAATATGTGTTTTGCGTGCGTGGATCATTGGAAAAATAAAATAAAGCATTAAAATAAAATTAGAAAACTGAAGCTTTTTAGTTAAATAAGATATTTAATTAATGACTTTAAAATATTAATAATGAATTAATGGGCCTCTGCTATTCCCCTGAATTAATGAAAAACTAATTAGACAATAAAAACAGATTAAACAATATAATATTTTTGCGGTCTAAGTCTTTTTTTCCCAATTTTAATAAAATTGTCAACTCGAATCTCCTTGATAAAGTACAATAAAAAAGATCTTTCGCAAAGCATTTCTAATTGCTTTGCACTAAAAACAGTTTACAATTATTTAAGACGTATATAGCTAAATCAGATATATGTAATGAGACTAATGGCAGACAAAAGAGGCATTATTGAGGAGATCAAGTTGGCAAAGAAAGGAAACTTACTCGTAGTTATTTTACAACACATAATTGGAATTAGGAAGATATTTTAAATGAAAAAATTAACTTTTAAACTTAACCGCAATGGAATACAAAATATTTATACATGTTAGTAATGAAAAATAGCGAAGGAAAAAGGTTAAATATATATATATATATAGATGATCACTCACATATATATATATATCTAAGACTAGTCTAATAAAAATGGTTACATCACAAATATAATTAAATAAAACATTTCAGAAATATACAACATTAAGCATTTAAGAAAGGTATGATCAAAAGGGTGGAATAATAAATAGTTCATAAGGAGAGATACAATTACCTTCCTGGTTCCTTGGTCATGTTCTGTCTACCTGCATGGCTTCATCCGTCCATCGACAGGTATTTGCTCAGACAAGGAAAGTGGAAATACATAGCATGCTTTTACAAAAAGTCCTACAGACACGGTACAAAGTTCAGATTACTATTAGGGTGATACTATGGCATTTTGATGGTATTTAAAAACCCCAGTGGTAGGTAAAGCTTTGCCTAACCACATAGCATGGTAGAATCTTTCAAATTCATATGACTTTTAGCTTGTAGCAGGTTCAAACTTCTCTGTGATTTTGAAGACAACAGTTGAATAACTTTTTTGAGCAAAATGGAAATGAGAAGCAAAATCTGGGAGGTTCAAAGCACAGGAAAAATCTGAATGAATTCTCTACAGAGAAATCTCAGCAAACAAAAGCAAAATCTGACAAAAGCAAGCACAAGAAAAAACAAACTCTGAATGCAATCTCCAAAAGGAAAATCTGAATGCCATCTCCAAAAGGAAAATCTGAATGCTATCTCCAAAAGAAAAATCTGAATGCCAAGTCTTTTGTTCTCACTCCTATTTATACCTTTTTTGTAAGCTACCTTCTATTGTTTGTATTATCTTAGATCTTGATAAGCCCCCCACGCTCCTTTGTTTCAAGGTAACATTTTCTAAAAATAACTTTTACTTTTTTATTCTAAATTTCTTTCTTTAAAGTTTGAATTTTTATTAATTAAAAAAAGAAAGAGAAGGCCATCTTTAATTTGCCTTGAATGGGCTAATTAATTACAAACATACATTCTCAAAATAACAATCATACACCATATTTTAACAAGATTTTAAAAAGAAAAATATATTATTTCTTTTAATAAAATAAGCATTTTATTTCAGCAGAATTTTGCATTAACTCATATATATATATATATATATACGCTTGACATATATATATATATGTTTGACTAATAGGTTTTACAAGCAATTTTTATTAACAGAAATCTAATCTTAGAATGGAATTTATTTAAAACAAAATATTTAAATGCAATACCAATTTAATAAACATAATTAATTTTAGCTTTAATGCAAAACCCTGCTGATATTGGACTATAAACTTAATTTAGGCACACTATACTAATTAAGTTTATAGGAGGCTGTGAAGCATGGATTGGACTTCAGATCCATTGCTTCAGTATTTGTATATTAGCATAGCTTCCTTTATTTTCCTTTTGTTGTTATTTTTTTCAATTTGCAATATTTTTACATTATTATAATTGAAGTTAAAACCATAAATACATGATTTATTATGGTCATTAAAAAATGGATGCTGAAACATTATTATTTAATTTGCAATTTTGTTTTGTTTTCTGAATTCTTTTTAATAACAGCAAATGCTCTTTAGTTCTTTTTTCCAATGGGCATCTCGATTATTCCACTACCACACCTACATGTCCATTTGTAAATGGTGCAATTTTTGTTTATAAATGAGATTTTATCTTTAGAGTTATTTATTAATTTGTTTAATGTAGGAGGTGGTAAAATGCAATGTCACATATACCTTTATAAATTTTCCTTATAAAATTAACTTGATCATTCGAAATATATGGCATTGATATCCATATTTTTTTATTAGCAGGAGAATTGTAGCCAACATTTAACAATTCATTCAAATACATTTCAATATTTTTAGCTTTATCTGATGAATATTTACAAAGACTATTATTTCTAAATAAGGACATTAAACCTGCCATTTTATGTGACACATTGGCACTCTTGATTTATATGGAATATAAGCTCTTTTTACTATTGGTTTAATGATCATACAGTAATCCAGCTTTCATTGATTATTAGTTATTTTAAGATCAAGAAACTGAAATAACTAGAAATCAATGTAAGCTGGATTACTGTATGAGCATTAAGCCAATAGTAAAAGGAGGTTATATTCCATATAAATCAAGAGTGCCAATGTTGCATAAAATGGCTGGTTTAAAGTCTTATTTATTTGGAAATAATAGTCTTTAAAAATATTCATCTGGATAATGCTAAAAATATTGAAATGTATTCAAATGAATTGTTAAATGTTGGCTACAATTATAATCATATATATGATGTTATTAAAAAATATACGAAATATAAGAAAAAAAATATTAATAATAATATTAATTATCCTGCTAATAAAAAAATATGAATATCATTGCCATATATTTCAAATGATCAAGTAAATTTTATAAGGAAAATTTATAAAGGTATACATGCCATTGCATTTTACACACCTCCTACATTAAACAAATTAATAAATAACTCTAAAGATAAAACCTCATTTATAAATAAAAATTGCATCATTTATAAATGGATATGTAGCTGTGGTAGGATATATTGGAGATTGAGATGCACGTTGGAAAAAAGAACTAAAGAGCACTTGTTGTTATTAAAAAGGATTCAGAAAACAAAACAAAATTGCAGATTAAATAATAATGTTTCAGCATCTGTTATTTACAACCATAATAAGTCATGAATTTATGCTTTTAACTTAAATTATAATAATGTAAAAATATTGCAAATTGAAAAAAATAATAACAAAAGGAAAATGAAGGAAGCTATGTTAATATACAAATACAAACAAGACTTAATTAACAGAGAGGCAGCAAATATTAAGATCACAGAATTGTGGGAAAGTTTGCCTTTCAAATTGTTAGTTGACAAAGACTATGAGGATAGTTAAAAGAGGATAGTTGAAAGAGGATAGTTGAAAGAAGATAGTTGAAAGAGCTCTTAAATGAATAAAATTTTTAAAGTTATACTTTACATATATCTAATTACTGTATTTATAAATATTCAATTGTAAGATTATATATATTTTTATATATACACACATGTAATATAAGAATGGTCTGTCTAAAGATTTATGTCCTTCCACATGATTACACACACACATATATATATATATTGTTACCTTATATTTTACTGTTGGGATTAATAGACATAGCCATAAATTGTAAAAAGAAAATGTTGGTTTGCTTTCATTATTATCAAATGAAGTAAATATTGCTGTTATTGGTATAAGGTCTGATAAGATGATCAAATATGTAATTAAAATGTCTCATAATATTACCTAGTATAATAGATTAGTTAAAAATTATCTAAAATATCAGACTGCTCTCTTATTTATAGCTTGACTGGTTGGTTTAGCTTGTTCCTACCATTCTAAAAGTTATTGCAGGCATCTGTGATGAATACGAAGAAACTTTAAAAAAACTGATTTGTAGGATAGTTGAGGTTGGTTGTGGGGCTTTTATGCTACATCTTCTTTCTTCTCTTCCTTCCTCTTCTCCCTCCCATCAAAGATACTGATCCTTTAATAGGGCAGGAGACAAAAAGTATCTCACGCAGCATATGTGGTTAGCTTTAAACTTGGCCATTATAACATATATATATATATATGAATCCACAGATAGATTAGTGCATTAACACATGATGTTAGATCTCAGAGAACAAAATAACAAGATTAACAATGCATCTTCAGTGTCTTATAAATAGACCAATATATAAACACTATTTTATTTTTATTTTCTTCAACCTCTTTTAAGAGATTTAATCTTGATCCATCCCTTTAGATTAAATTAGCTGTGAGCTTATTTGTATAGCAGCACATCTTCTTTTATGCTGTTTAAAGTAAAAGTCTTACATTTTGCTTTCACCTTTTCTAAGAGAAAAAGAATCTACAGCTCATCCTGATCTTAAAAGAAAATTGCTCAACTGAATATTGCCTCTCCCTCCTTGTTTCTCTCTGCTCCTTTAAATATCAGCGTTTTTGTCATCCACTCCACCTCAACTTCTTTCCAGATGAAAAGTCTCTTGCACAAAATAAGTGTCAACTTCAAACAAACCAGAAATTAGTCTGGTCAAAAGCAATTAAAAAAGAAATTAATAGTTTTCTATTTATCAAACATTCTTCTTTTGGACAATTTAGAAACTCAGAAAATGTAAAAAGAATAAAATTTATGTTCAATTAACAAGATTGAAAATGTGTTCATTTGATACATTTATACTCTTTTTGTTTTTGCAGTCATACATGTGCCTTACTATCCCATTAATTTATTGACCTTAGTGACCTTTTTAGCCTGTTGTATTTTTAAGGAAAACAGCTAAATAACTAATTGCTTTTATTTAATAATAATAGACTAATATATTGAATATTATTTCTTGTAATGTTCCCTCTTTATTACTGCCTATTAATAATCATTATTTACTAACTATATATAACAAGTACACACATAAAGATATATAAATAATTTTTTTAAATTTAATTTCAGAATATATATGTGTGGGATGAAATCCTAAATGTATAATATATATATTAAGGGAGTGAAGCACCTACTTTCAAGTTATAAATTAAAAACATTTAAATGTTGAACAAAGTTTCAAGAATAAAATGAATCCACTTATTTTTGGAGTTCTGATATTTATAAGCATAACTTTGTCCACATTGTTGGTAATTCAGAATGAAATTAATATATAAGCCAGATAGAATGTGGGATTTAATAGTTATTTAAATCAATAAACAGTTATACAAGGTTGGAGAAAGGATGTCTCTTTTACATATAGATTATAATAATCAAATAAGATTTAATATGTAGATATTAAATTAAACATAGACCAATGTATATATAAACAAAAAGATGAATCATTCTCCTTTAGACAATAAAATAAAAGCACTCTAAAAGCTGAAAAAAGTATCAAGAATAGAATGAATTGACCTATTCTTGAAATTCTGATGTTTATAAGCATACCTTTGTCAACAATCTCCAACAAACCCCCATCAAAAGAGCTATTATAGGTTAATGGAGAAAATATGTTTAGCTTCAGGAGGGAGAAATATTAATTAGTAGTAATTGACATCTCTGTTTACATGGGTATAATCTCTTTATGTCCACTATTTATTATAATAATCCATGAAAATATTTATTTCAACATATATATATATATATATATATATATATATTGAAATAAATATTTTCATGGATTATATATATATATATATATATATATATATATAACTTTTAGCTTTGGCAGAGGCTAAATGTTAAATCAAATTTTGTGTGAAGACAACTCAAAAAAATTTTTTAATATAGTTTTTTTATAAATAAATTCTTACTAGTACTTTATAATGCCATAATTTTTTACATATAAAAGTTATTACATCAGTGCTTTATAGATTGTACAGCTGTAAAATAATTTTTACACAGCTTAAATTATAATAGTTTTAAGCCAAAATAAGTGTTTAAGATGCTAAAATCTTTAAATTTTTAAATAGATGCTAATTTATATAAATAATGCATTTTAGAGTTAATAATGCTAATTGTGTCATAATCTAATTATTTAAATATTTAGAAAGCTTATATTAATTTTAAAATTAAGAAACCATATTCAAACTCTATATTTTGGTTTGCTGGAATTTAAATTAAAGCTATAATATTTTAATTCATTTTAATTTTAACATATAATATTATAGTTAAATATTTAAGACTTATTTAATTAGAATGAGTTTAATAAAACTAGTAATTAAAAAAGGGGATTTTAAAGCAATAAATGAATAAATGATAAATGAATAAATAAATATATTTATTTTAACATTATTCATTTTTAAAATATTCTTAAAGGCAATTTAAATCTATTCTGAGATATTTGTCTAGAATTAAACAGTAATAAATAAATGTATTAAATATTATTTGTCTTATTAATAATGCAATGTAAATTTTAATTATGTAATATTTTTATTTTATTCTGGTTTTTGTAATTATTTTTATTTGCAACCAAGAAGTATTTTTAATTAATTTGTAATTATCTAGACAAAAATTGATTTTTATGTGATTTAAATATTAATTAAGTAAATTTTTATTTAACAATATTTCAACAGATCAGGATTTGAACTAATAAGGAAAGAGGTTATAGGTTAAAAAGATAATAAAATCTTGTAAAATGATCACATGACTGTTACTATAAATAGGTGAGATTGTCACCTGCTCTCACTTGTTCTCAAGCAGTTTTAATTTTATTTTTGTTTATAGCAGTTGAATTTTAAAAACTCCAGTTAAATTTCAAAAGTATAATTTTCTCTAAATTTTATTATTTTTTAAACTTTAGTATGTCAGGCTGAATTAAAACTCTCTAGACACATTTATCTGAACTGAAACACCAAAGGAACTAAAATTATTATACCTGCCAGCTTTAGTGTTATTATTTTATTATTACAATGTTTAGAATATTATCTTCTAAATTTTCTGCATTAAAAAACTTCAAAAGTTATTATTATTGCCATTACAATGATTCAAAAATGACTGTCACTTTTAAAATTCATTTAAATGTCTGCATTATAATTAAAGTTGTCATTGAATATTTAAATTTTTTATTGCAAGAACATTACAGAAAATATTAATAATTTCTTGATATTTTCTTTAAAATATTTTTCTATGTCAAATATTATCTAGAATTTATTTACTTTGAGTAAAAAACTTTTATTTCATTAGATAATAACTATATTTTGATATGATGAATATATCTATCAGCCATTTTTAAAAAAATTCATTGTTTACAAAAGAAATAATTAAATTAATAATTTTATACTTCAATAAATGTATTTGTGCTCATTTTAATTAAGACATTATATTGTTAACATATTAAAGCACAAATAAAAAATTAACTAATATGAATGTTGCTGTTTGCTTCTCTTTTTAAAGAAACAAATCATTTTTCTCCAGGTGGGATAAAAAAAATCAACATGTAATGAACTGTCAATAAATAGCATATGCAATTTAAAAGTATTTCACTTAATAAAAATGAAATATAAAATATATCTGCAAAAAGGACATTATATTTAAATGAACTTAAATAACTTTTCTGTATTTAATTATTTTATAATGCCTGCAAAATGTTTTAAAAACCTGAAAGTTATTTCTTTCCTTTGAATATTGGCATTTTTTTCCTGCAAATATTTGATGTTGGATAAATATTATTTATCAGAAGTACTATATTCACATTACTATTATAAATTTAGAATAATTTGTATAATGGATTAAGTTGGAAACCTGAATTCAAATACTGGTGAACTATTTATTTCAACTTAATGAATCTATATTGTAATTTATTTTCATGGATACTTGTTTGAATGATCATAAATTTATCCTATATTTTCTAGCTTGCATATTTGAAATTTTACTAAGGATATACAAAAGAAACAAGTTCTATATTTCATAGTTAAATTATGGATTTTAATATGTTATATTGTACTATATGAAGGATATGTTTGCTGACCACAGGATGTTGTTGCCAACATTCCTCTTCATGTTCCAATTTAATAGAGAATATATTCAAGAAAGAAGCAGGACTTTTCTTTAATTTATTTGATGATAAAAGAGTTGTTTTATTTGTTTATGATTTTGCATACCATATTTTATTTATGTGCATATTATTTTCATATTGTATATGCTATATTTTGAAATGTTCTTAGATTAACATTCTCAGAATAGTACTAAAAGTATTTTTCTTTTTACATATGTCTTATTTATTTATAAAAGTGTATTGTTATGCCATAAGATGAATAAGTAGATATAAGTTTCTATTATTTATTTTATGATTACTTATTGCCTAATATTAATAGTCATATTTGGCATTATTGTTTATCATATTTCACATGTTAGCTGTAGTATTTTTGTTAGAGATAGTAGGTATATTTTCTCTCTATTTTAGGAGTACTTATATATGCCAGTATATCTGAAGTAGGTAATGTTAGTTTCTATCATTATTTTTCTAGATTATTTTCAAAAGATGGTAGCATGATCTTTTATTATTTAGTCTTGTTAGTGTTTATATGTTCATAGCATATATTTTGGAAATTATGGCTTAGACTCCCTCTATTTAAAGGTAATTCATATTTAATGTTTTGTCTCTAATGTGCATTCTCATACTTTTCATTTTACCTTACTTATTTGATGGATTTTGTTTGTATTTTTCATAAGGTATGTATAATATTTTACCATGGTTTTATCTACCTTACATCTATAGAATTCTTGTTTGGCTTAAATGTGAATAATTCATTGCAATTGTGTAAGTCCTATATTTGAGCTTTGCTAGTAATGAGGACAAAATATGATAAATAATTAATTTTAAAATTTTTAAAGTATATTTAGGCATAAATAGGCAATATACATCTGTCTTATCACTCCTTCATCACTGGATTGGTAAGCTACTATTATTATTGAGTATGTTAAATATTTATAAAAGGGACACTACTTATATGCTTATTATCATTGTATGAATACATTGATAAGTGTGAACGTTTTGATAATTAACCAATATAAACTTTATTTTAATATGAATTTTTGCTTAATCCAATTGAATTTTTTTATTATAAAACATGATATAAATTTTTTATTCTTCTGTTATAAAGTTTTTTGAGGAAGTAAAATTGTAAAAGCCTTTAGTTATGTGGACACAAATATGGAGTATTTGTAATTTTGTATTTAATTTTATTGTAGAATAAATATTTGTTTTTGTTATTTAAGAAATTTATCATAGTCTTTTGTCCACATCATTCCACATATCAAACAGAAATCATTCCACTAATGAATAAAGTCTAAATACTTATAAAATATTATAAATTATTTTAAATGTATTTTTTAAAAGAGTACACGAATATTGAAGCTAATAAAAGTCACTTTATTAAATTATTTAAGCATTAGTAGAACATCTAAGAAAGATGTATTTGCTTAATAAAGAATTATAACAGGATTTATTAATTTAGATCACTTTCACTAATTTGATTTGCTTATTTCAAATCACTGTGCATATTTATTTTAATATCATTTTCATATTTGAAGATCATATTTATTATTTTATTATAGAATTTCATTGTACAATAACCTAATTCATATTTATAATGTGTTAAGTAGATTTATTTTAGGATGTTTAGAATGGCTCCAAAGTACCTTACCCATTCTTAACATATAGAGGCTAAACTCTCCATACAATAGCATCACTCAATGCAAGTCAGAAATAATCAATAGATGCAAGGTTTATGCATCAAAACCCTATCTAGTGCCTACTCATCTATTATCCCCAGACTAATTCTAGCTTGGGACTTTCATCAGTGGTTACTTTGGTTTGCACTGAGTGGTGCTACTGTATGGAGAGTTTAGCTCTGTATAAACAGCTTGTGTAAGTATAAAGAATGGTGATCGTATGCTGTTTAGTAGTTTAATACCATTCTTAATATTCTTAATATGAAAGTATTCCTAGATTATTATCTTATTCTAAAATTAAGATGTTTTATTTTATTTAATTTTGCAATAGTGTTATTATCATAATTATGATAAGACCCTAGCTTAGGGGATGTGCATGTTTTATTTATTTTGTTAACTAGGATTTCATTCAATATTGAACAAATATGAAGAGTCAAAAATAATTTATTTTATAATTTAAATGAGATTATCTTACTCTGAGATACCCTGATTTGTTTCACAAACCATATTATTTAAATTTATTTTGATAATGAAATACATTCAAAAGATGGATCTTATGGGCATAGATTTTAAAAGAATACTTATAAATTTTATAAGTTAAATAATATTTTATTTGATCAGAATAATAAAATGCTTAAAATATACTAAAGAAATACATTAAGTGATAGTTGTAGATGTTTATAGAAGAAATTTAAATGTAACCTCAATGACATATGCTCACAATATTAAGACTTTATTATTTATGTGTGCTAGAGTGAGTTGAGATTTCTCCTTCTCTTGATTTATTAATAATGTTGCTTCATATTTACATAATATTTTATTATAAATGCTTTTCTGTACATCTTCTTATTGTATCATATGGAACTTATATTATAAAACCACTGAGCTTAGCTATCACTTTACAATTTTAACTGCATACAGTAGACAGCATTGTTGTTGTTTATTCATTCTCTTTTTCTTTGGGTTACAATATATATAAAGTAATCCCACATTTGTGTTAGGTGGTTTAAAGATTAAAAATTACTAACGTTTAGTTTCTCTTTATATAATAATAGTAAAACATATTTGTTTGTAGCAAAGTTGAGATCATTGCTTGTTAAAATTTCAAGTTCTTTGTTTGTATTTCAATATTTAAGATCTAATAGCAGTACAGTTCCAAGTGGTATCATTTTGAGCTGGCTATTTTGAAATAATAACTCTAATGTAGTTATATTTTAGTTCACAGAGGGTGGTATTGGATATCTTAACCATTTAAACATGGTGATGTTAACTACATAAACTTTTTATTAGCTTATTTCTTTTATTTTAGTTCTAAGTTTATCTAAATTAATTTAAAAGTAATTAAAATAGTTTACCTTGTTATTAAATGCTAATAAAAGAGTAATAAAATGCAGTATGTATTTTTTTTTTCAGGCAATGTATCAAATATTATTTTTATTTTATATCACAGCAAAAAAGAATTGAGATTAAAATTTTTATTTTTAGGATGATGTAATAAAATTAATAATGTATATATTATACTAAGGATATATTAATAAAAATATATAAATGATTTTATATGATAGTAAAAATAAAATAAAGTATGTATTAATAAAATTATTTATTATTTTATTTATTGCATTCATTGCAAAAATAAGAATTAAATATAAACAAAAAGATATTAAATTATTGTTAAAGTATGTGTGTGCATGTATATGTGTTTATATGTTTTGGATAATTTAAAATGTTGATTTAAGTATATAAAAATAAATAAATAGTTAAAAGGAATGCCTATTTTGTTTAAGATATAATTTTAAAATATACACAGAAAGGAGTTTGCTATTAACTGAAAGGAGACCCTTTGATTCCTCTTGGAGGCCTTAAAGGAACCGAGCAGGACAAATTTCCTAATGTCCACTCCATACGTTCTTGTCGTTGCAGCTATTATTACTATGTAATTATTTATATAGTATACGAACATGGATGAGCTGCTCACTAACACGCATTAGCCAACGTGGTGACTTTATTGGCTTGTTACTTCTGAGTTTAAGATCAAGAAACACCATGGTCTTTCTTCTCAGTGCCTGATAAGGCAGAATGAATGTTTGAGTAAATGAAAAATATTTTTCCAATACATATATACAAATATGACAGACAAAAATAAAGCATGGCCCTTATTCCCAGGAGGCTGTAAAGTCACCAACCAAGACAGCCGTTGGTGGCCAAAGGCGAAGGGTGCTAAGAATCCCCTGATTGCAGACCCAGGCTGCCATTTGATGACAACTTTTTATTTAGGTACTTATAACTGCAGATCACTTTTAAGTGAAGGAAGATTGCAAGAATTAGAAGAAGAACTGTCTTATATTAAATGGGACATTATTGGACTTTGTGAAGTTAGAAGAAAAGGTGAAGAGACAATTGATTTAAAAAGTGGACATATACTCTATTATAAAGGCACAAATATTGGAAATACAAGTGGAGTAGGATTCATTATAAATAAAAAGTGGAAGATGGAGATTGATGGTGTATCGGACAGAGTGGCAAGATTAGTTATACAACTTAATAGCAGATACCAAATGCAGATAATTCAGGTTTATGCCCAACAAGTTCTCATAGTGATGAAGTAGTAGAAGATTTTTATATGGATGTATAAAAGACTTTTGATCAGAGTAAACAACATTTTAAAATTGTTATGGGAAACTTTAATGCTAGAATTGGTAAACAAATGAATGATGAAAGTGCTGTAGGTAATTTTGGTTATGGTAATAGAAATGAGAGAGGACATAGACTTGTGGAGTTTGCAAAAAAAGAAAAACTTTATATTATGAATTCTTTTTTTGAGAAAAATGTTAAAAGGAAATGGACATGGAAGCATCCAAATGAAGGCACAGCAGAATTGGATTACATTTTGGCTAACAGGAAATACATATTTCAAGCTTGTAATATTATTAATAAATTTAACACAGGAAGTGATCATCGATTAGTAAGGTGTAAGATATGTGTTAATGTAAAACTAGAGAGACAAAAATTATTAAGAAAAACAATATTTACAGTTGATGTTCATAATCTTCAGAAACATTCTAATGAATTTAAATTAGAACTTACAAATCGGTTTTAAGTATTAGTAGATTTTGAACATGATTCAGATTTGAATAAAATTAATATGAAAATAACTGATACCCTTTTAAAAACTGCAACAAAGATAGCTGGTAGAAAAAAGCAGCAATTGACCAATAAAATTTCTACTGAGACTAGAGAATTTATGGGGAAAAAAAGGAATATGAAGATATACAAAAATGATGCATTAAAAAGAATTGAATATCTTGAAATGTTATAAAATGGTGCGGAAAAGAGTTGAAAATGATATAAGAAAGTATAACTGTGAACTAGCAAGGAAAGCTGTAGAAGAAAATAAAAGTCTCAAGAATGTAAAACAACATTTTGGTATTGGTAGGAAATTTATATCTGCAATAAGAAGAAAAGATGGAATTATTACTAAAAAGAGAGATGACATCATAAAATTGGTAGAAGATTTTTATCAAGAATTATATAGTAATAAAAAACGAGTATCTCCTATACCTATTACATTTTCTGAATTGCCCAGAATTTTAAATGAAAAAGTGAGACATGCAATCAAATGTATGAAGAAAGGAAAGGCTTCAGGTAATGATGGAATTATAATTGATATATTAAAAGAAGCAGGTGAAGAAATAAAATTTATTTTAGCAAAGTTATATGCCAAATGTCTAAATAATAAAGATGTACTGGATGATTAAAAGAATGCAGTAATAATATTAATATTTTAAAAAGGTGATAAAGAAGATATTAGAAATTACAGACCTATCAGCCTTTTATCAGTTTTATATAAAAATTTTATCAAAATAATTACAACTCGTCTACAGAGAACATTGGATTTCCACCAACCAAGAGAATAAGCTGGATTTAAAAGTGGTTTTAGTACAGTAGATTATATCCAGGTATTGAGAGAAGTTGTAGAAAGGACAAATGAATATGAGTTGTCATTATGTTTTGGATTTGTAGATTATGAAAAGGCATTTGATTCTATAAACATTTCTTCAGTGATTAAAGCATTGAATCATCAAGGTATAGATCCAGGATATTGTCATATTTTAAGGAATATTTTTAAAAAGGCAACAGCATCAATTAGATTACATAATGATACTGGGAAAGTCAACATTGAGAAAGGTGTAAGACAAGGTGATTCCATATCTCCAAAACTTTTTACAGCAGTACTGCAAGAAGTATTTTGTGGATTAAAATGAGAAACTGAAGGAGTGAAAGTAAATGGAGATTATTTAAGTCATTTAGATTTTGCATATGGTGTAGTTGTTTTTGCAAATAATGCTTCAGAGCTGCAGGAAATGTTACAGGAGTTATCAGATGAAAGTAGAAAAGTAGGACTAAAGATAAATGTTAAAAAGACTAAAGTAATGATTAATCGATTTGCTCAAAATATGAAAATAGAGATTGATTATGATGAATTTGAAGAAGTTAACAGTTATAAATACCTTGGTCAGATTATTAATACAGATGGAAACATAATGGAGGAAATTAAATCATAGAATTAAACTTGGTTGGAGTGCTTTTGGTAGAAATAACTTGATACTAAAAGGAAGTATGCCTATGTGTTTGAAAAGAAAGGTTTTTAACAAATGTGTTTTACCAGTTCTTACTTATGTATCTGAGACTTGGACACTTAATAGAAGAGAAATACAGAGACTTCAGACCACTCAAAGAAGTATGGAGAGATGTATGTTGGGAGTAACAAGAGGAGATCGAAAACACAATGTATGGGTAAGAGAACAAACAGGTGTTACTGACCTCATTGAAAAAATTAAAAGATTGAAGAGGAGTTGGGCTGGACATATTGCTAGAAGGGATGATAATAGATGGAAAATTAAAATTTTAAACTGGATCCCAAGATATTAGAAAAGACCCAAAAAGAGAGTACATGTAAGATGGATGGATAAAATAAGAAAGTGTACAGGGGTGATGTGGAGAAAAGAAGCTAAAGATCGAATAAGATGGATTAAACTTGAAGAGACCCTCATCCTGCAGTGTATTGATAATGGTTGATGATGATGACCCAAAAATAATCTGAATTTTATAATAAAAAATTGTTTATTTTTAAAAGTTATAAATTTAATCTCTTTCAAATTACTATTGATTTGATGCAATACACCAGTCTAAACTTCATTTTTTTAAAGTAGTCCAAAAATACTTTCAAAGTGATGCCTTTTAATATCTGTCATTTTCTCCCCACTACTTCTAAGTCTGTGAAAAAAAAATTTTTTTTTCATTCAAGAGATTTTTAAAAATCATACAAAGCAAGATTGAGTGAATACAGTACAGACAAGGTGGATCATGGTGAATTTAATTAAAAAGTGTTTCATACTCAAGGCTTTGAGAGATGTCACTTTGTGGTGAGAAGCTTGCACTCTTTTCTTTGTCACAAAACAGGACATCACATATTTCAGAACTTGCATTTAAAATGCCTGAATATTACAACTAAATTTGAGAGAAAAATGCCATTTGCATAAAAAAAATCTGCATTGTTTTGATTTTGGACTTCACTTTAATGCTTTTTAGGAATATGTTAAATTTAACATTTCAATTAAACTACTCATAAACTTGTGTTTTTTTATGAGATCAGTTTTTTTGTAATCTGTTTCAAACATTACAATTATTTCCATTGTTTTCTGTAAATGAAAACAGAATTTTATATTGTCAAACTTTTCAATCATTATAAAAAAATTCACAAAAATACAAAATGCACTTTACAAAACAATGGGTTATATGACTCCATGAGTTCACATGGCAATGTCATTTGGCAGATTATGCGAAAGGATCTCTGCAGAAATATGTAACAGCTGAAGCATATACTACAACAGGTGCTCAAACCAGAGAATGATTCGAGTTATTTTTGGGTCCCCCCCCCTTCGTATTTTATGTTGTCAATTTGTAAAATTATTATTTTTTATTATTTTTTAAACATATTGTAATATTTATTCTTATAAAGTTTTAAAAATATATTTTAATGTCATAAACACTGGATGTTAGAACTTTTATTGAATGGATATATAAATCAAATTGACTCTGAATAGAAAAGACTTTGGAAATGAGTTAAAGTAAACTTGATAAAATAAAATGCCATAAAAACAATATCCTAGAATAATGACATAAGTATGACATCATTGGAAGAAAAGTATTTACACCCTTAATCTTAGATTAGACACACTCTCTCATTTTTTTGTCTCAATAGCTAAACTATAAAAAAAATTGTGTATATATCAATAATTTTATTTAAAGTTTAAATGAATAAGATGAGATAAAAATATTACAAACATCTGTTCAAAAGTCTTCATGTCTTTTGAGAATCTAAATAAAATATTGGATAAAAAATCATTTCATAATAAATATGAGTTAAATACTGCAATATACTTTGTAAAATTATTTTGAACAAATTGACAACTACTGTTGCTATTACATAAATAAAGCAGTATCAAACATGGTAAAATGTTAATTATGAAATACTTCATAAAATAAAATAAATATTATCAAAATGGATTTTATGGAATGCTAATAAGTTGGAATAAATTGGGATTAAATATAGCATCTATCTACACAACAGAACACATCACGGGATTTTCAATACAAAGACAAAGAATTTGAACTATAAATTATTATTTTTTATATATGTTTGTGTAAAATGTATGAAACATATTGCTTTTCAATAGAGGTACAATTTGATGGGCATTCCTTGTAAGTATAAAAGAAAACTTTAACAGATAATATATATATGCTATAAATTATTTGTTTTGATAATTTTTTACTATACAAGAAAGTATATCACTATCAAAAAAAAAAAGTTAATATAAATAGTAAACAAGAATAAAAACAATATATTTCTTAATGATAATAGTTTGTTTAAATAAAAGTATATTTATTTGTATTCTTAAAAAAGAAAATAGGTTTACATATATAAATGTTAATGAGTTACATTAATAAAAGTTTATATTTAATAAAAATTTATATTTTTATGAATATGATAAGAAAAATTGTGAACAAATTAAACATACTAATTAAATTTTGCAATAATATATTTTTATGTATTTATTTATCAATATTTGTGCTAATATAATCTTTTTTTTTTGTTTGTTTTTGTCTTAGTGCATTGTTCATAACATATGATAGATACATTTATAAAATAATACAATAAGTATAATAGATAAATGGCAGTTAATTCAAGTGTAAAGTATTTGACAAGGAATATTTTATTTGCTTATTAATTTTACATATATTTTTTGGTAGTTGTGGAGATACTGTAGTCCCACCGCTAGAGGTGCTGTTTCTGCATAAACATGCAGAAGTATCCATAGTAGGGGCCAAAAGAAGCAATGTCTGCTTCTGCCGCTAGGTGGCGCTGTTCACCATGAGATAATTTATTTGTAGTTACACAACTTATGGATATGAGTAGGAATGCAGGTAAACAGTTATATATGAGTTTTATGATATAGAGAAGGTATATGATAGAGTAAATAGAAATAAATTATGAATAAGTTTAGCAAATTTGGGAATGGATGAAGCTTTAATAGATATTATTAAGAAATTATATGAAAATAATTATTATATATATCAATTAGAGAATATAGAATCAATTAAAGTTAAAAATGGTATGGGACTAAGGCAAGGATGCCCTATGTCACCTATTTTGTTTGTGTTGTATTTGGTGAAATGGAAAGAGCAATAGAAAGATTAGGAAGAGGGATAGAGATACCGTTAATAGGTAGTAAGGGAGTATATATTTTGTCAGGTCTTTTTTTTGCAGATGATATATTTTTGTGCGCAGAAAAAAGAGAAGATATGGAAGTTATGTTGAGGACATGTGCAAGGATGGGTAAAGAGATGGGGATTAAATTTAGTGAAGAAAAATCAAATATAATGATGGTTAATACTGGGGAAAGAGAAGATGGCGAATTTTTATTGGGAGATATTAAGTTAAGTGTGGTTAATAGATATAGTTATTTAGGAATTATTTTAAGTAATCAGAAAAATTATTTGGATGAATGGAAAAAAAAATTAATAAATGAAGCAAAGAAAAGAAAGGGATTGATAAAGAAATTAACAGTATTTTCATATAATAAATATGATGTAGCTAGAATTATATGGAAAGGAGTTGCAGTAGCAGGGTTAACATATGGTAATGATGCATTATATGTTAGTAAAAAGATATTAGATTATTTAGAAAAAGCTCAAAGGGAAATAGGAAGACATGCATTGGATGAAGAAGTATGGACAGTAAGGGAGGCATTTCAAGGAGAAATGGGATGGTCAAGTTTTCATATGAGAAATGCAAAAAAGTAAAATGAAAATATTTGGTAGATTGCAGTTTATGGATAATAAAAGAATAGCTAAAATAGTATTTAATTGGGTTATGAGTAAAGGGCAGGTAACAAGATGGGTGAGAAAGGTAATGTGGTATGCAAAAGATTTGGATAAAGAATTTATATCAATATATTTGTACAAAAGATGGGATGATTGTGTTAAGAAGATTATTGAGTGTTATAGTAGTAAGGAATGGGATAAAAAAATAAATTTATTAATAAAGACTAGGAAGTTAGAGAGATGGAGAAATAGTATGGAGAGTAAAAAGAATTTAAATATATTGTACCGGGTTGAACCGCTAAAAACCACTTACTTATACGTATATATAAATTTTGGCCAGTTTCAAACTCCTTTCTAATACATTTATAATCTTATAAATGTTACATGAATAAACCGGCATGTTCGAGCAAAATGGGAGATATTATTGATAGCTTTAACTATCAACAATGGCCCACCTCGGCTGCTAGATTCAAACCCCTACTATCCAAATACTTTATTTGTTCCAAAGTAAACCCTGGGGCACCAGCTAGTCTTGATGACTAACGTATTCGGGCAGTAGACTCATAATCCAGTGCTCAAAACATTCCCTAAAACTAGCTCAGTCTAATTTTAATTCAATAACAAATTATACAAAATTGGTGGTGGAAAGAATTAATAAAAGGTTGGTAAAAAGAATTGACCAACAAATGAAGTTTAAGTTTAAAGACAATTTATTTTAATCAAAAATTAATTAAGTTTTAAAGATAATTTATTAACTAACATTAATTTACTAAATTTAAACATCTTGATAATCTAATTTAATACACGCACATTTTTAAATTAACACATTATAACATATATCTGGTGAAAAGCATAAATAATATGTGACATCGTTAAATTATCTCACATTCCCACACACGCACATCAATAGTTCATTTTATGCATGCTTAAGAGTTCAAATTACTTTACTCAGTAGGATTGACAAATTACAGTGGTGGCTACTACGTATAAATGATAATAAATAAATGTTTACCTAGGATTTTTGGAATGTGGATTTTGCTTGTTGTTGGCTGCTTCTGCTGCTTCTGATGGAGTATATCTAACTGGTTAGATTTGGACGTTTCTTGAAAAGATTTTATGCGAGTCCATTGGTTTTATTCTTGAAGACAGTTGAACATTTGATGGAGGATTTCTGAGTTGTTATGCAGACATTATTTCACAGGCAGGTTTTGATGATCTTGTTGAACTAAAAGGCTGAAGCATGAGCGTATATTTCCAAAAGCTGCTCAACAATGCATTTTTGTTTCTGAATACATAATAGAAACTGCACTGTTATCTGAATGGAAACAAGACTGTCCCTGCAAACTAGACTGAAAAAACTCTCTCAATTAATTGTCCTATAAAAAAGTCTATTTATACCTGCGACATGTTGTCCGTGTAATATCCTCCGGCAAATATCTGTTGTCGAATTCCATTGGTAATTAATCCTATGACAACGTGTTTTTGACGATTGTTTAATTAGTAGTAGCTTTCATAAAAGTATTGGTTTTTTATATCTTTAATTAGTAGCCCACCGCTAGTGTGGTTTTTTAAAATCTTTATTTAACGTAATAGCCATCGCTACGTTTTCCAAATATAATTTCTTTTTTAACTTTCATTTACATATATATTTTTTTAATATTATTCTAACATGCCTATATTTATTTACACTCGTACGCACGTATATAATTTATTATAATAAGCTTGAATGAAAAGAGATTTATATTTTTTTTAAATTTTAAATTACTTATTTTTACAAATACTAATTTAGAAAAACTTTACTTTCTTTTATAACACTTTTAGTTTGACTTTAAGAAAAACCCCTTCCCACTTTTAATCTTTTATTTCAAACTCTTTTTTGAAAGATTTTTTTTTTATTTTAATAATTTTTTTAGACAAAATTATTTTATATACATGTGCCAAATTGGCCTTGGCACATTACACACCCCTCCGTTTTAGAGTAAAATGTGTCATTTTTGACCATTTTATCTCTTGCAATTTTAATTCTTGACTCTAAAGATTTATTAATTTATTATTTTTCTAAGTTAGCTTTTTAATATCTTTTACTTAACATACAAAGGGCAATCTGTTTTGACTATTTTTTCCTTCAATCTATGCTGAATACATTGCTCACAATGATCTAAATCATGGATAATGACCACCGGGACAAACTAATTTTGTGGCACAGGGATCTTTTGAAAACGACGTGGAAGCAGATTTGCTGACTTACACCGACTTACACGTGTATAAAATCGAAACTTCATTTGCCGATTCTCTTGATCAGACTTGGAAAAAGAAAGGGTCGCTGCAAAATGGCAGGAATTTTCAAGTGTCCATTTTTGACTTACGCTTTGGAAAGAGAAATGATCCCTGACAAGTCCATTACGGGTACTAAAACTTATCCAGTCGGCAGCTTTAAATGTATCTTTAACTAAATTTATTTCTATACTACCCTCATTCCCTTTTGCTCTAGATAATTCCTACACATGTGTATATGTGCAGCATAATTCTACACCTACTAGTATTCTAGATATTGAGTTATTACTGGACTTGCTTACAGGGAATCTATAATAAATAAATCCCTTTTTTCACACATCATGAGGTGCAGCAGTGCCAAGAACATAACCTAAAAGGATATCTGGATAAATACATTTAAGATATGCATCATGAGGTATCGTATTTACCGAATATTTCCAGTGTATGTGCGCGTATATACACATGTATACTTATACTCTCTTAATACACCTTAGATTGACTTTTATTTTTTTATTATTAATCTTACAACCTTATTTTTAAATTCACATGAACAATATCTTACACTATTTATTTATATTACAATATTATTTAAAATGCTTAAGAAACATTATTTAAAATATTTATTTACACTAATCTTATAATATTATTTTTAAATCATTACGAACATCTTTATTTAACATGCGTGTATTCAATAAAAAAAAAAATCGATTAGTTTATTACGAATCATTCTTCATTATTATTTACTATAGATTTATTTACGCTTATTTATTTAACTTGATTTTATCGATTTTATTTTAACTATTTGACCTACTTATTTATTTACGAACACTTTTCTTGATTAATATGTGCATTGATCACTTTTCCTAAGTATTGACCACTTTAAATTCTTATTTTTCTAGAGTGCATTTTTAGTTTTTATTTTCATCATTAGGTAATAAATGTAATATTAAGAGAAGTAGGCAGCAAAGTATAAGGCAATTCAACACACAGATAGATCTTGTGCTGATTCAAACTAACCCTCAATTTCTTGCGGAAGTGGTGACTACAGCATGGGCAACTGTTGTGCACAACAGATCCTGAAAAGGGACTTTGAGATTTGTGAATGGCAGGACTATCTCTACTGTACATTCGACTTGCTAAAATATTTATTTTATTTGATTCTACTGGGAATTTTTCCTCCAGATTTATTACTTTTTATATGCCAGGACTTTTCTATTGGCGGATCATCATCAGTATTATTTATTCTTCGCACTACCCATCTGTAGAACAAAGTCACCGCAAAAAAAAAAAACTCAGTCCAACAAAAGTCAGGCCTGAAATTTATATCTTTGCCCAAATACTCGCACACACCTCAATCATAATTTAATACACTTCTTTTTTTTTTTTAATTTTATTTGATAATGTTTTATTTTCATTAATACTTTCATTATACACTTATTTATTTCATTTTTATTTTTAAAACATTATTTTTACTTTCCCTTCTTTTTTTTTTTTTAAAAAAAAACATTTTCATTTTGCTTGTCTATTTTGATTTTACACATTTATTTCATTGGCGTCATGCTCCGCTATGTTCTAGACTTATGAGCTGGGATATCAATATAATCGATAAGACATAATCGAGGGTTTTGACATAAATCGTTTCTTTGACATTTTAAAAACTCTAAGATTGTTATTTTATTTTACTAACTTTAATCATTTTTAATTATTCAAACTGACTTGATACTTGTTTTTTCATTTATTTCATTAAATTTTGTTAAACATTTTTTATTATTCCGAGTCCATGGTTGTTAATAACTAGGTCAAGCTGGCGAATCTGTCAGATTACATATTTTTAATTTTTTGTCAGGCGGTTCTTTCTTTCTACATACTAACTCTATAATATAAACTACCTTTCCTCTCTTATCTATCCCGCTTTTATAATTTATTACTTTATCTCTTTCTCTTACCATTCTATTTTCAACTTTGTAAATCAGAAAACCTTGATATTTAGACAAACTCCGAATTACTTCAATCTGGGAATATTTTTTTCTATGCTTTCTTTTTTTAAATCTGTTTTTAAATCTACCAACACGAACATTTACTTTAAACCTTTTATTTTTAATTCTTTGTAAAAACTCTTTTACCTATCTTCTACCTTGAACTTATATCTCTCTTCTATTTCTTGGTCTACATTTGTTTCTACTTTATATGTTGCAATGCTATTTGATTTTAATTTAATTTCTATGTCTTTTATCACCTCAACTTCCTTTTCATCTTCCTGACTTTCTTTAACTAAATCTACCTTTATAATTTCTTGGTTCTTCTCTACCTTCCCTGTAATTTCACATCTTATTTCCTTCATTTCTTCTTTTATCTTATTCTGGCCCATTTCGATCTGGTCCTTTAACTTTTTAAGCATTTCAGCTTGCCCTTCCAATTTACTCTTCATTTCATTATTTTGGTTTTTAAGCTCTTCGGCTATTTTTTTATATTCTTCGGCTGTTTCTTTTTGTTTTTCAAACATGCTGGTTAGTAAAGCTATGATTTCTCTTTTTTCCTTGTTGGGGCTATTTTTTTATATTTTCACCTTGAGTCTCCATTTTGGCTTTATTATTATTTTTTTTATAATTTATAATTTTAAACACTTTTTATCATTATTTTTAATACCGTATTTTATATACTTCAATAAGTTTACTAATTATTATTTTATTTATTTCTTACTAAACTGGAAATACACACTGACTCCACCCCTCCTTTGTCCATTTTTGCTTTAACTCCGCCCAAACATCCAACTGTCTCTGATTTAACATAATGATTTATTTTAGATAACGTAAATAGCGTAAATCTCTTTTCATTTAAAGAAAACAAAGTTTTCGGTCAATTCTTTTTTTTTTTAAAAAAAAAAAATTAAAACGCTTTAACATACGTAATTTAGCTTTTGTATAGAAAAATTTTTTTTTAAACAAGAAACAAAGTATTTATTACTATTGTTTCTTAGGTCCAGTTCCAAATGTTGGGAAAGCCATTTATGTACCAGGTCGAACTGCTGAAACTCACTTACTTATACATATATATAAGTTTTGGCCAGTTTCAAACTCCTCCCTAATACATTTATAATCTTATAAATATTACGTGAATGAACCGGCACCTTCGAGCAAAATGGGAGATATTATTGAAAGCTTTAACTATCAACAATGGCCCACCTTGGCTGCTAGATTCAAACCCCTACTATCCAAATACTTTATTTATTTTGGAGTAAACCCCGGGGCACCAGCTAGTCTTGATGACTAATGTATTCGGGAAGTAGGCTCATAATCCAACGCTTGAAACATTCCCTAAACTAGCTCAGTCTAATTTTAATTCAATAACAAATTATACAAAATTGGTGGTGGAAAGAATTAATAAAAGGTTGGTAAAAAGAATTGACTGACAAATGACGTTTAAGTTTAAAGACAATTTATTTTAATCAAAAATTAATTGAGTTTTAAAGATAATTTATTAACCAACATTAATTTACTAAATTTAAACATCTTGATAATCTAATTTAATACACGCACATTTTTAAATTAACACATTATAACATATATCTGGTGAAAAGCATAAATAATATGTGACATCATTAAATTATTTCACATTCCCACACATGCACATCAATAGTTCATTTTATGCATGCTTAAGAGTTCAAATTACTTTACTCGGTAGGATTGACGAATTACAGTGGTGGCTACTATGTATAAATGATAATAAATAAATGTTTACCTAGGATTTTTGGAATGTGGATTTTGCTTGTTGTTGGCTGCTTCTGCTGCTTCTGATGGAGTATATCTAACCGGTTAGATTTGGACGTTTCTTGAAGAGATTTTATGCGAGTTCATTGGTTTTATTCTTGAAGACAGTTGAACATTTGATGGAGGATTTCTGAGTTGTTATGCAGACATTATTTCACAGGCAGGTTTTGATGATCTTGTTGGACTACAAGGCTGAAGCATAAGCGTATATTTCCAAAAGCTGCTCAACAATGCATTTTTGTTTCTGAATACACAATAGAAACTGCACTGTTATCTGAATGGAAACAAGACTGTCACTGCAAACTAGACTGAAAAAACTCTCTCAATTAATTGTCCGATTAAAAAAAGTCTATTTATACCTGCGATGTGTTGTCCGTGTAATATCCTCTGGCAAATATCTGTTGTCGAATTCCATTGGTAATTAATCCTATGACAACGTGTTTTTGATGATTGTTTAATTAGTAGTAGCATTCATAAACGTATTGTTTTTTTTTATATCTTTAATTAGTAGCCCACTGCTCGTGTGGTTTTTTTAAATCTTTATTTAACTTAATAGCCATCGCTATGTTTTCCAAATATAATTTCTTTTTTAACTTTCATTTACATATATATATATTTTAATATTATTCTAACACGCATACATTTATTTACACTCGCACGCACATATATAATTTATTATAATAAGCTTGAATGATAAGAGATTTATATTTTTTTTAAATTTTAAATTACTTATTTTTACGAATACTAATTTAGAAAAACTTTACTTTCTTTTATAACACTTTTAGTTTGTCTTTAAGAAAAACCCCTTCCCACTTTTAATCTTTTATTTCAAACTTTTTCGAAAGATTTTTTTTTTATTTTAATAATTTTTTTAGACAAAATTATTTTATATACATGTGCCAAATTGGCCTTGGCACAATATATAGAAATAAACAGAATATTAGGTGTGAGTTAATATATGATAATAGTAAGGAAAGTAGTTTATTGTTTAAGGCTTGAACAGGATCTTTAGCTACAAAAGAATATACATGGAAATGGAAAAATATGGGTGATTTATTTTGTAAATTATGTAAGGAAGGAATAGAAAATATTAGGCATTTGTTAATTGAATGTAAATGTTTGAAAACAGAAAGGGTACATATAATAAAGTTGTGGAAAAATAAATATGAAAAGAGTGATTATACAGAGAGTGAATTATTGGTTTTTATGCTGGGTTTGGGAAAAGATAAGAGGGATTTAGATATAAAGGTTATAGAGTTGACAAACATTATGTTGTGGAAATGGGTAGAGCAGATTATGGGTAAATTTAGAGTGGGGAATGTAAAATAAAATGGCTAACAGGTTTATCTGGGCATAATTGCTGAGATATTCTTGACTTCATTTAAGGAGAAGCCATAATACATCATATCACATCATCAATAGTTGTGACTTTTAGGTTATTTACACCTTTAAATTATATGCTATCTATTTCTTAAGTAATATGTGCATAGACATTAACCATGTAATAATATTGTGGTTAGAGTGTGCAGTTTCTCTGTGCATAGGGTGACGAAACAGCACCACATAGTGGGCTAGAATCTTGGTAGTTGCTGGTAGCAGACGACATAATCTAAATGGGCTTACACATGACAACCAGTGCTACCAAGTGGGAAGCTTTGGTGCCAGCTAGCTGGTGGAATGTTCCTGTGCTTATGCATGGTGGACAGTGCCACCTAGTGGTTGGAACAAACATTGCTGCTTTTGGCACCTACTGTGGATACTTCTGCATGTTTATGCGGAGACAATGCCTCTAGCGGTGGGAGTACAGTATCTCCACAACTACCATTTTTTATTGTCATTAGTGTTTGTATTAAAACATTTTAATTTTTGTTAATTACACTACTTTTTCCAGTAATCATTAATAATTAAATTAATCTAAACCTTAAGTATTTTTTATGTATTATTTTATTAGCTAGACAGAATATTAAAAAAGCATTCTACATGTTTTATTTTAATATAATTACATTTAGCAATCCAAGTAGATCCTGAATAAAACCTTTTACCTGATAGAAATACTATTACCCTTGGCATCATTAAATGTAAGGTTTGATTATTATATTTTTTTTCATACTATTACATTTGGCCTTCAAAGTTTTAGGCAATTTTTATACTGTTACATTCCAAGTGTAGCCTGCACAGAGCCATTTACTAAGATTATCATTCTATGTTGTGACAAACCTTGTTGGCATGAATAAATTTATTTACATGAGATAACTGTTATATATACTTGATATTGAAATATGTGAAATAATTTTTGATATAACACTGAACAGGAAGCTCATTTGTGGCTATAAATTTACTGTTCATTTTGAAGTGATACTAGCAATAAACACTTTTATTCTAACGTATGATGTCAATTTAATTTTTAAAAAAATTTGAATTACATAAAGTATTTTATGATTGAATCTTATAATTGTGTTATAAAGTAAATAAAGTAATTGAAGATATTTTAAAGAGTGATAGCGGTTATTAAATAATTTTGTTTCATGCACCTTGAGTTGATTTTTTTTATTTTATAAATTCTCAGCTGACTGTTGTTGTGACAAACAGATATTGATAAAAATATTAATTATTGACAGAATATTCATTTATATTATAGTGTTCATATTTTATATTGTAACGGTCATATTTGTACACTCACGCAACAAAATCCAGAGTTTTTGGTAAATTCCTCAAAGCTGATCTAGATGAGGAATTGAGACCCCGAATCAGATGGCACCTTAGCTCCTTCACCAATGCTCCATGATTTGCTACCCTATGAATGACATATATGAGACTACACTCAGACTCTTTTTAATTCGCGTGCTGGCAGTAGCAAAGGGTGGAACAAAAGACTCATGGATGAATTAACTCTTATAGCTATGACTCAACTAAATACACATATCTATGGCTTATGAGATGACTAATAATTGGATAAATCAACCCAGAATGATAATGCATAATTATATAATTCACTTTTAAATTAACTAGAATTAATGATTTGAATGGATTGAAATGAACTATGAAAAAATATGTTAAATTATATTATATTTTACATTTTCTAATAAAACAAATCAATTATTAAGACAACTATCCCTCTGTGCATTAAAAATTCATGACAAGTGTTACAATTAGATGAGTGAGTTACAAAATTTCATTTTATGCACTGGACAATTAAATCGGAACTTATTCCCTTATAACTTGATTACATTATAATCTACAGCGTTAATTATGCCTAATTCATGCTATAAGATGCCCATAAGATTACTCTAGGTAACTCGAAGTTAGCCTCAATTAGCTATCTATACAGATTATTATTATATAACTAGATCGTGCATTCAAATCAAAATTGAATTTATTAATATTAATGGCAGAATGAACTGAGATTTGTTATAGCGAAGTTTCTGATACTATGGGCTATATTAAGCAAAATTAAATGGTGTCTCAAATTGGTGTTTAATCTTGGGATTTATCAACACAATGATCGGTTCCTGTGGACCATATGACTTCCTATGAGAAGAGAACGTTTCATTCTGGAGGTCTGATTAGTTTCTGATACTATGGGCTATATTAAGCAAAAGTAAATGGTGTCTCAAATGGGTGTTTATTCATGAGATTTATCAACACAATGATCAGTTCCTGTGGACCATATGACTTGCTTTGAGAAGAGAACATTTCATTCTGGAATTCTGATTAGCTTGAAACATGAACAATCTGGACCATCGTGTTTCAGTTCTAAGGAAAGGCATCAGAACAAAAATACAGAATGGCCTTAAACCAAATTCCATTTAATACAGTATATGTATATAGCAAGATACATATGCATGTGTGCTTTATAAAAAACACATTGGCCACGCTAATGATCATCGATCATTATTAAATCTAAAATGCACTAAATCTATAGCTTCTTTCAACTAAACCATTGTATACCAGTTCATAAATTAGCATACTTGTACATACTAAAGAAGGTATTAATTAAGTGATCTAGCTTATATTTAATCTTTATAGTTCTTACTATAATTCTAGAGAGCAATAAAGCATAATAAGAGCTTACTTATTTAATCCAAATATGCTTTAAATTATCTCTCTTACATTAATCAACTAGGTATTTTCTTAATAATGAGCAAACCTAATTAGCCAACTAATATATAGTAACTATTTTATTATATATAATAGATTTTCATACTGGGAATTGTATGTGTATGCTTGGATGCATATAAGTTATTTATAGAGAGTTCCTAAGCATCTCTCTCACCCCTCCTCTACAGAAGCTGAGTATCAATCTCCACTCTGAATAAGTCATAGCATAAATTCGTAAAAAAATAATAAAATAAAAAAGGCATAACTGCAGATAGAAATATATTTAGAGTATAATTTAAATTTATCAAGAATTACATTATTAAGTTATTTTACTTTAAAGAGTTAGAAATATAAGGGATTTGAATACAGACTTTCAAGCACCCTACAACTATCCACACTATCTCATACAACTGATACACATGACCACACACATGTAGAAAAGATAAACAATCACCAATATACATTTTTTATGTGAAACCAGCACTCATCAGTTGGTTCAAACTATCATCTCTCTCACACATATATATAATCAGTGCTCAGTTTATATTAACATAGCAAATCTTCACACTTTAATGGACAGGCTTCAATCTACTCCAACTTTTCAGCCATCAATATCATTGAAAGTCTGATGATGGAAAGCCTAAATCCCATGCTGATACCAACATTATTGCCATACCCATGTTGACCTCAAATCACTCTGACTCTCATATATAAGACATTATCTATTAAATACATAGAAGAGGGATGAGCAGGATACAAGCTTCATATTAAAATGCATGAGGGGTCAGAGTGACTTGAGATCAACATGGGTATGGCAATAATATTGGCATCAGCATGGGATTTGAGCTTTCCATCAACAGATTTTCAATGATATGAATGGCTGAAAAGTTGGAGGTTAGAGTAAATTGAAGCCTGTCCATTAAAGTGTGAAAATTTGTTATCTTAATATAAACTGAGCACTGATTATATATATGCATGATGAGTGCTGCTTTAGCATGAAACCTGAATATTGGTGATTATCTTTTCTACATATGTGTGGTCATGTGTATCAGTTGTATGAGATAGTGTGGATAGTTGAAAGGTGCTTGAAAGTCTGCTCAAATCCCTTATATTTACAATTAAGCTCCAGGTTTGTGAAGAGTGCCAGGTTTTCAAATATTTTTTAAAGAGTTAGGTAAGTTTTACAAAGAAATTAGTTACAATTTAGCTTGATTACAGAATTTATCTTTCAAAAGTAACCTTTATTAGTAAAAGGATTACAGAATTTATTCAATAGAGAAAGTATAAATGATAAGTTTATGCACACTTATATACATCAGGCTTAAAATTATTTAAAAATTTCATAATGAGAGTTTATTACAGAACTCTACAGATTATTTTATCAATCTCTGCTGAGGTTTCTTCCCATGGCATTCACACTGCTATTCTTGGCTGGGCTGTTTCATCTTTACTTTCCGGGCAGGCTGCAGGTTCAAACTGCTCCCATCATTGTTGATTTGTCTCCCGCAAGGGTAAACAGCAATGGATCGGGTCGCCTTCTAGCCTTGGCTCTTCATTGTACAGGCGGGCATAGCTCCCGACAGCATTACAAGTTAAAATTATCTAGAGTCACCTATTTTAATTCAGATCAGGGTTTTTTTATAATAACACACTTCCCCCTGCAAAACGTCAGGATTTGTTTACAAATTGAAATAAATTTAGTCTTAATTTTACATCTATGCTATAAGCTTTACAAACAAAACTATTACCTCGGTAATTGAGAAAAATAAGTAATTGAGAAAAAATAGCATCAGTTATCTAGCTTTCTCTTTGTTACAAAACTAAATTTAATATCTTTTAAGTCTACTCTTGTTTTTACAAATTTTAACAAACCCAGGTGTGGTCAGTTCATTTCCAAGAAATACAAAAACATATTTTAGCTTGGTAAACTGTTGTACTTTTGTAAAAATTACATACAAGTTTGTGCACTCCAGAAAAACTAGAATTTATTCAAGAGATTGTTTTTAGATCGCGTACTGATAACTGAAAAATTTAATTAAAGGATTAACATAATGGTGATCGATAAATATTTCTAGATAAGAGACCTATGGGAATGGTAATTAATTGTTGCAATTATCAGAAAGCTACAAATAAGAGTATGTAACAAGTACGTCAGGCCATTTGAGTGCATCTCCAGTTGACTTTACAGTTCAATTCTGGTAGAAGAGATCTAGTGTCAGTACTTCAGTTAATGTCCAGTGCTCAGTGGAAATGTAGTTCACAGGCATAGCTGAATAGACCCACAGAGATTGGGAGACTGTAGACTGAGGAAACCATTTGGATAGCAGCTAAATAAAGAGTTGAGTTTCCAGCGGGGCCAAGGTGTGTGTAAACCTAGCCCATTGTGAACCGCTTTATAGCAGCCAGCCTGAAAGTTCATCGAGGGAATTGAACATTAGTGAACTGTAGAGATAGTCTTGTTGCAGACTATTTGCTATTATGATTATTTAAAACTGTGTTTTTTATGTATATATTCATTTGCTGGCTGCCCAGTCATAGTTGTAGACACAGCATAAACAGTTTAATATATAGGTGAGTCTGTCATCTTAAAAACTATAACTTTTAGGAAAAGAGGGCTAATTAGTGTAGGAGATTTATTGAGAAATAAAAAAAATCTCAAAGGAATAACAAAGTTTGAAATTCATAACCTTACAAGGCTTCTTTCATATGTAAGTATGTGTGAAAATTCACATACCAGGTAATGTTTAACTTTATTACCTTAAACTTTAGAATTATGTTTGCCTTATTTATAGAAATTAGTTAACATTATTTGAAGTAAGCATTTATAAGATATATGCACATACATTACCTTTTAAGTTGTTTTGGTTAATCATGAAAGTACATATTTATAAAATATATGCATATACACGCATATACGTACTATTATACCTTTTTATTAAACTCTTTTAGTTAATATATGCCAACTTGGGAGGTTTAAACTCAGAAAAGTATACTACTATGGAACACAGTAGGTGAAACAATATGATAAAGAATACTGTTTCAATAAGTTATTGATACATTTATGATTTTTGACTCACCTATTTATAATGGAGATTACTAATATTGAGATGATGAAAAAGCCAGAAGATGCAGTCAAGATATTTTAAAAGTTCCTCTCATCAAATTTACTGGATTTGATAGTAAATTTGAAGAGTTAAATAGTAAATTTGATAATAAATTTAATGAATCAAATAGAAAATTTGAAGGAATCTAAAAATGATTCCAATAATAAATTTAATGAGATAAGAGCTGATTTTAATAATAAACTTGACAAGTTTAATGCTCCAAATGTTAAGTTTGATTAATTTTAGATATGATTTAGATATCAAATTAAAGGAATCATATGGAATGTGATGATATATTCAATGAGCTGAAAACTGAATCAAGAAAACTTGAAGATAAGCTAGATAAGTCACAAGAGAGGTTTGAAAATGAATTCAAGGAATTAAATAATAAAATTAAGAGATCACAGAATAAATGTAAAAAATTAGGGAATAGTTTAATAAGTTAGAAAAACTAATAAGGATTTCCAAATGATATCTTGGACTGAAATGGGTCATTTCAAAATAGAACTTGGTGATATTGTATAAAAGGTAGAGTAAGTCAGGAAATGAAATTACAATAATACAAAAAGAATTTAAAGAAATGCAGAATAATTTACAATGTATACAAAATCAAATAAATGCTATTGAACAAATATGACTGGAAGAAATAAAAGATGTGAGGAAAAAGTTAGAATGCAACCATTTGGATAATCATATAGAATGTTGGCAAGAAATAGAGATAAAGACAGGAGGATTTCAATGAAAAATTGGAAATTCATAATCGAATCGTTCAAGAAGTTAAGGAATATTTAAAAGAGCAGGAAGAAAATGTTAACAATTAAATCTTGAGATTGACTGAGATTAGTTTAAACAAAAATCGGTTAAATAATAAGGCAGAAGAGTTTTATCAAATGATGATAAAAAAGAGGAGAAAATATTGATAATAAAAAATAAATTATCAGAAATTAAAAGTAGTAATTGTAATATAAAGGATGATTATCAAAATGTGGACTTTAAAGCCACACATATAAAAAAAGAACTGAATTTTGGAGACAACTATATAGTTTGTAATATCAATGAAATATCACTGTTGGCTGTAGAAAATGATACCAGACAATCTAATGAATTAGATGAGAGTAATAAAATAAATAGCAATATCTTTAAATTTATACAAATAAAAGTCTTTAAATAAAAATATAATCATAATCCAACAGAGTTTTTATGTGGGTTGGAAGAATTATTTTCATTAAATAAGCTATATGAATGAGGAAAAAATAGCTATGGCAAGCAATCATTTGTATTCCTCAGTAAAAAAATGATGGAGGTTCTTATTTAATAATGAAAAACTTATAGAGATTGTAAATATATTTTTTTGAATGGTTTTTGGAATGAGAATAAGCAAGATAATATTAAATATCAAATAAATCAAGATAAGTATAGCCATACAAAAGCTAATTATATTCACTTTTTTTAGAACAATAAGCAGCTAAATTAACAATGCTAACTACATTCCCTTTATTAGAGAACCAGATTGTCAGAATTATCAGGAGAAACTTGCTCAAACATATAGAGAAAACATTAATTGCAGCAGATAAACACATAGTAGAAGATGTGTCAGAAATTTTAGATGTATTTGAGGCAACTGATAGACCTCCAGAGAATATATATAAATTTTGAAGAGATTAATAATTGTGCTGTATTCAGCATTAATATAAACAGAAATAGAGGAAGTAGGGAAAATGTAGTATATAGACAGAATGCAAATAGATGATCTTGGAGATCCCCACATAATAATAAAAGCTAGAAAATGGTGCTCAATTATCATGAGGTTATCCTGTCAGTAATCAGTAAAAGACTTCTGTGAAAATGCTAGGGACTAGGCCTAAATCTAGTCCATTTAACTAAATCAGGCTTCATTGGAACATTTTTCACTGTGGTAGCCTATCATTAATTTGGAGAGCATCAACCTTATTTCTAATTTGTTAAATTTTACATTAGATGAATTAGAGTCTGAGCAATTACATGAATTCTATACACTAAATAACTGTTAGGAAATTAATATTACAATTCAAGGGATATCAATAAAGGTTTTATTGGATATGGGAATTCCGGTTCAATAATATCTGAAAATTTACTTATTAAAATAGAAATAGATTTCCAAATTCCTGCATTACCATTAAAACAGACTCATTATTTAAGCTAATGGAGGTTTTGTGTCATATATAATGAATGTACATTTCAAACTAACAGTTTAGATGATTTAGCATAAAAATTTAAAAAACAAAATGGACTGAAGCTCTAAATTAAAATATACCAGTAATAAAATAATCAAAAGACTTTATTGTCAGGGATTTATAAGAAGTTCAAGTGCTAGAAATGCCACAACTAGAATCACCCAAGAGGCTTATACTCCAGAGTCTGGCACTTTAGAACTAAATTACCATGGGAAAATAATAATAAAAAGTTATTAGATTTGGTTTTAAAGTTATTTTTAAGGTAAATAATAATTTCCCAAGAAAAGATATCATTTAAAGGCAATTTTATGTTGCTTGAATTAAAAATAGTAAAAATGCAATATGTACAAAATAAACCAATTTTTAAATAGCTCATTGAAAGTCAAAAGCCTCTCTTGTATTGCCTCATAAAGAAAAAATGAAGAAAAAGGTATTATTTATTGAGTTTTCCCATTTCCAGGAGGTCAGAGTTTGATCAACTTTGAATGGCTAGGTACATGGGTTATCTAAAAGAAAAAAAACCTATATTTGAATAGAACTTAAAAAAAATATATTTTTTCAATATTTATCAATGCCAGATTCGGATTTTTTCAATATTTATCAATGCCATATTCGGACCCAATTACATTTTCAATTCAAACTTAGTTACTTGTATGGTCATACAGATCTGAACCCAGTTCATTATTCATACATTTTGGTATCTTTGGTTATTTAATAACTAAAGTCCATCATCTTTTGCCATGATTGGTATTAAACAACTAAAACATCATAAAGTCACCATTTCTTATGTTTACATAATCTAATAAAACAGTAGCAACTTTCTGCAAATAGTAATGCCACCCAGTGCAAGTCATAGTTATCCATAGATGCTCGAAGATTTTTGCATCAAAATCCTTACTTAGTGCCTGCTCATCCAATATCCCCAGATTACTTTCTAGCTAATGACTTTCAACAGTAAGGTTTGATTAGATCCAAAGATCTAGGTGCAGTGCTCTCAGAACCAAGACTCTACATCGATGAAAGCCACAAGCTGAAAATGAGTGGATGAGTAGACATTAGATAAAAATTTCAATGTGAACCCTTCTATCATCCATTGAGTAGTATGTCTTGCATTGGGTTCCAGTATTTGGGGAGCTGTTTTAATGATTTAATATCATTTCTGGCCAAAGAATGATGGTGATTATGGTTATTAAAAACAAAGACACCAAAATGTATATATACAGAACTGAATTCAAATCTATAGTGCTATGCAAGTGAATAAATTTGCATTGAAAATGTTATTGTGTTTTCATTTTGAGCTCATAGCCTTATGGTATATCTAAAAAGATTAAAGGTGACTGGTGGAGGGTTGTATTAGATCCAAAGTTTAAATGCAGTGCTCTCAGATCCAATACTCCTCACTGATTTGTATTTTGTATAGACTTGTAGAATTTTTTAGTATTTATTCAAGAATATTTTGATTATATTTATATATACTTATATATTTTTTGTATAGTGGAAATGGATTTATATATAACAAAGCAAAAACTCTTTAACTTACAATTTAATTATATTTCATATCAATAATCTACATTTTCCAAAAGCAAAAGTAATCAACAGATTTAAGATATATCGAACATATCTCAGAGTAGTTTTATCTATTAATATTTTAAAATGGGAGTATTGTTTATGTATTAAAGCCATCTATCAACTACTTTCAATTTTTTAATGCTATTCAAATTAGGATCATAAATACTGTATATTCTAATACTTCAATTGTAAACTAGATTTTTGTTTATAATTTATTGTTTTGGCCCTGCATTCATAAATGGATATTTTTTAATGAATATCTTTGATCTTTTGACGATACCTGAAATCAAATGAGACGTATTATTGCTTTTTTTTTTTTAGCTTACGTCATAGCATCGGCCGGGACGCGAACCCACAACCGTCCGCAACCAACCACCCGCCTGCATAGCAGCTGCGACACCTCTCGGCCAATAACGCAAGACGACATATTATTGCTTTCATGTTCAGATTAAATATAAATTAGAGGTGTCATTTGATTTTCAATTTAGGTATCCATCATTTCCCCCCCCCCCATGAATGGAGTCTACAGTTAATTATTACCGAGAACATTAAAATATCCTTATAAACCTAGAGACACCCTTATATAGCTAGTTGAGTCCAAAATTCTTGAATGCTTGAAAATTTCAAGTTATTGGCTTAATTAATATAAATAAAATATGTTTCTAGAAAGTTTAATAATGATTCCCATTAAATAAAGTCAGTAACCAAAATTATATTCATTATCACTTACAGAGATGATTCTGGTATGAAGATAGATCACTGATGATGAAATGGTCGATTATAAAAATAAAAAAAAAGCTAGAATATTTACAAGTATGAAAACATTAGAAAAGATAAATGATAAGGAAAAAAGTTTTTTTTTGTTTTTTACTAAGAGAATTTAAAGTAAAATAAAAGACAACATAATTAAAATAATAGTCAGGCGTTGGTGGCCTAGCGGTTAGCATAGCTGCCTTCCAAGCAGCTGGTCCGAGTTCGCTTCCCGGTCAACGAATTTGACATATCAAAGAAAAAAAAATTAAAATAATAACATTTAATTCTGAAACAATTTCATATAATATAGATTAAATAAGTTTCAATTAGTAATCATTTAGCATTTTGAAATATTACTTTAGTATGAAAAAGTTAAGCAGAAACAAAAGTATATTAAATGTCTATCAATATGCCGATAAATAAAAAATATTGAAGTTTATATAGTCCTCTGTTGTTTAGTTATTTTTAATCAGTTCTTAAACCAAAACATAAATATGTAGCTAAAAAGAAAATAGCAAAAAACGAATAGTAACATTCTTTTCAGCCATCAATGAAAAGTTAACATTCACAAGAGGTTTAATAATTGGGTACTCAGAAATCTTACATTAGCTAACCAGCAAAGAATTAAAGATTTATATTGATAAATTAAGATTATAATTGAAGATAAATACTGTAATAATACTAAAATAAAATTAGATTGCTGTATGTAAAAAGCTCAAATTTATAATATATAAATATCAGAGCCATTCTCTACTAAACATATTATAAAATATTAGATGATACTATAATGATTAATTGCCAAATTGTCATAATCAGCAGCAGCAGCCAGTTGGAAGCATGATTCCAAAAAAAATTAAGGATACAAAAATAATTATTACAATACTACACAAACTAATCTGTGCAATATATGCACTTACATTTGTCATATGCTATTTCTCTAGTCTGATCACTGTATCCGACAATTCCCAATTTTATCTTAACTTGACTGTAGTAAACTTTATTTTTTGAAGTCTTTTCAAGATACAAAAATAAAAAGTAAAATATGGATTTTATGATGACCGCACAAATCCATTTATAAAACACAAATGACTTTATATATATTTAAACCACTAAACATCACATGATCACCATCTCATGCTAGCACATAACTGTTATTAAACAGGCAAAAACTCTCCATATAGTAGTGCCACCTTGTGCTAACCAGAGTAATCAATGGATGCCAGAAGGCTTGTGCATAAAATCCCTGTCTAGTGCCTACTCATCCAATATCCCCAGACTAGTTTCTGGCTTGTGGCTTTCATTGATTACTCTGGTTAGCACAAGGTGGCACTACTATATGGAGAGTTTTTGCCTGTTTTATATGATATTTCTTTGATATCTTGTGGTGCCATCTTTGAATTTCTATTACAGTAAATTTTACTTTTGGAAATACTTCAATATTATAACTTCCCATTGTATTCGGAATTCAACTATATTTTCCCAATGAAAGCAAAAGAATTAAAAATGTCAATCAGATGATTTAGAGTAGTGGTCTTCAACCACTGGGCCATGGACCGGTACCGGGCCGCAGAAGTTTTCTGCCGGTCCACGCGCTGGACTGGGAAGAAAGTTTGTAATAACAAAATAATAAGATTTTAAACTTTTAATTAATATAAACAATTTTTATTTATTTTTTTATCGCATTTTTACCCGATTAAAAAAAAGAAACAGAATAAAAACAGAATCTAATCAATCATACATAAATTAATTTGTTTTTCTATTTATCACAGATATTTATGAGGAGGGGGGTAGAAAAAAGTTTTTTATTATACAAACTCCGGTTGTCTTTTGATAGCCAATCACAGCCGCTTGTCAGCATTGTTAAAACAATAAAATGTAACGTGACTTTTTTTGATCTCTTAAATTTTTTCTACTCTCTTTTAATATTTCATTTTTAGTGGGTTTTTTTTTTGGCTATACGGCGATTTTTTTTTTGGGGATTTAACTTTATTTTTGAAATCAATTTTTATTACCTTTTTTAAAAAATAAAAACCAAAAAATAAGTTCTGTCTCTAACTTTTACAAAGTATTTTTCAATGCACCCACAACACCCCAAAATAAAGTAAGATCAAAACTTTTGACTTTTTCAAGTTTCGTTTTCTTTTTTTTGTTTAAAAATATGCCCACTTTTTTTTGGTCTATAAGGTGATGTTTTTTTTGGCTTTATTTGTATATTGCTAAAATATTAAAACTTTTATTTTTAAAACCAATTTCTGTTATCTTTTTTTAAAAATGAAAACAAACAAAAAATAACTTTGATGTCTATTTTTTGTCTCAGTGATGACAAAGAATTTCTCAAACCCCTCCCTCCCAAAATAATAAAATATGATCAAAACTTATGACTTTTTCAACATTCAGGTGAATAATAACATTTTATTCTTGCATGTTTTAACAATGAAATAATAAATGTAAAATGCAAGCACATTAATGAGAATGATTGTTATTGTACTGTTTTCTGTAGCAGTATGACTGCGCAACTCAAGAAAGAGTGTTCAACATGTGAAGGTAAGCAACACCATTACAATACACAATAACTAATATGCTGTTTTGGTCAGTTATAACAATTATGCTTATCTAAGGCTAAGCTGGTTACATCTTTAAGAAAATTTATCTGTAAACTTCTGCCGGTCCGCGAAATCTTATTCTTATTTTTGCCAGTCCGCAGGTGTGAAAAGATTGAAGACCACTGATTTAGAGAAATAAGTAGTATTCTTATAACAATGTAATTATTTACACTCTTTTCATATCCTAATAAAATACTCCAAAAAAACTCTATGTCATTAAGTTAGAATATATATATATATATATATATGGTTTAAAAATACATTTTTATAATGGCTTGACTCACCTCAAGTTTCTGGAGTACTTTTATAACAAAATAATATATTTATTATAGTTAGATAAATATTTTTTAATTTAAATTGTTAATAAATTTGACAAAAGTTATATAAGAATTCCTTATATAATATTTCACTTATTGGCATTTACTGTCTGCTAAGTATGACAACTAAATTTATCTAAATATTAACTCACTAAATTATAATCTCAAAATTGATTAAAGCTGAGCATTACAATATTAATAACACTTATATAGTTATTAACTTATAAACATTAACTATATTCCTTAATTATCCCAAAGGTGTATCAAAATAATATTTTGATGACCTGCAACATGGTCTAGATTATCTTTAGTATTTATAGAAAGCAGAAGCATCAAGAAAGATTTGCTTCTATCTTCTCTATTTGTTGTGCCCATGATCATTTTAGATCATGGTTCTCCATCAGATTGCACTCAAAAGTATCAGCTATTATCATTGGTGGATTAACTTTCTACTGATTCTTGACAGTTGATTTCTGGAGAGTAAAAGCTTGTTTCTACAATCCAATTAATCTGGATGTTGTTTAAAAATAATCTAAATTTAAAGACTTATTTTTGGTGAACACTGTCATTAATTATTGCTTAGATAACATCATTGTTCTAATGGAATTTGTGTTTTTTACATTTATATATAATTCACAGCACCAGAACTAAAGTTTAATAAGTCAATAGAATATTCATGATATTTTTTCATTTGGAAAACAATTAGTTTATAGCAAATTATGGTTTACCATAACTAATATATATATATATGATAAAGCCTTTCTATAACAATGATGAAAAAATAATAATTAATTTGGACAGGGCATAAGATTGCTGATTTATTTTAATCATACAGATTTTAATTTAAATATATAAATAGATTTCATTATTACCAACCATATATATTAGAATTTTCTTATCATCTCCTCATATACACTTTTATGCAATCCTTTTATATATATATCCTTCTTTATTTTGCTTACATTTTTGACTGTCTAAAAAAAGATTGCATTAAAGGGTATATGAGATGATAAGAAAATTGTAATATATATGAATATATGAAGAGAAATTCCAATAAAGTAAAGAAGATATTACCAACCAGTTATAATTTATTTTTATTTTTAAATAAATGTTTATATATATGAAATAAATTATGTCATATGTTTGGTTTATTAGCAATTCATTATTAAGGTTTTGTTAGTGGAAAACTATTCATATCAAGCCATTAAATCACAATATGAAAAAAATGCACCTTATGAGTGCTGAAATGCAATAAGAAGAAAAAGCTATAATTGAATAACAATAATATCAGGCAGCTAAGCACTTTCAAAGAATTCTATGTCCTCATAGTCATAGCATTAGAATGATCCTGAGAAAAAATGCAGTATATAAATAATCAAAAATATATTCATAGCTTGTGCAAATTAGAGCGTCCATTTCTTAGAGAGGGGGGAGCATGATTCCTTTCAGTTTATAATAATGCAAAGTGATCAATATATATATTAATTCAATCAGATATATTTATTCACTGTTTCATGTGAAGAATGCAACGATGATTTTTTATAATGACAACTAAATAATAATCATACATTTATAAATGTCTTTTTTGTTGTTGATATTAAATAACTATTTATTTATATTTAAATAAATTTACAATATATAATTAATTTTTTACAAAAATAATGAAAAAAATATTTTATTTAATTATCTCGATTAAAAATTTTGAATTTCAATTATTTGTAATATAGACAGTTTTTTTAGAGCATTGTAAAGATGTATTATACTAAAGTTGTTTTTTTTTTCTACGATAAAAATTATATAACATACGAATTTAGAAATGAAATAACCTGCTTACATTTTCTTTAAAATAAAGTGTACAACAGATTGGACTACATGTGAACATTCTCTTAATTTTAATCAAGTTTTGTATGTATTTACATAGTTTTTATTTCCTGATAGAATATCGAAAATGAATACAATCAGAAATTGAAATAGAAAGTAATGCTCAAAAGAAAAAAAAAAGAAACTTAACAGAAAATAAGAAAATCAACAAAAGGAGAGACTCCTTAAATTTTTAAAGACTGAAAACAAAGACAGGCAAAACTCTCCATACAGTAGTGACATCCAGTGCCAACCAGAGTAATCAATGGATGCCAGAAGACTTGTGCATAAAATCCCCATCTAGTACCTACTCATCCAATATCCCCAGACTAGTTTCTGGCTTGTGGCCATCATTGAGAAGCTTTGGATCTGAGAGCACTGCACCTAGATCTTAGGCTCTAATGCAACCCTCCAGCAGCCACCTTTTATCTCTACTTAAGTACAAGACAATGAGAATTAAATTGAAAACACAATATTTTCAATCTAAGCTCAATAACTTGTATAGTCATATAGGTCTGAACCCAGTTTAGTACTCATACATTTTGGTGTCTTTGGCTTTTTAACAACCATAGCCATCAGTATTCTATTAGGCAGGATTGGTGTTAAAGCACTAAACATCACCTGATCCTTATGCTAGCACATAACTGTTATTAAAACAGGCCATATCTTGAAGCCTTATTTTGGATGTTAATAACAATTCCAAGATATCAGTGAAATGATGACATAGCTGAGATATATAAAAAATGGGTAAATTTTGTAAAAATAGCAGGTGCAATGTATGAATATATATATATGTGTATAAATGCATATATATATAGTACAGGGTTAGGGATATTAAGTTTGATGAGAGTATATGTATAAATGCATATATATATAGTACAGGGTTAGGGATATTAAGTTTGATGAGAGTATTTCCCAAGTAACGCTTAGATGTAATCATGGGAATACCTAGAGGCTAACTAAAACAGACATATTTTGATATTTGGCTAGACCTTCATTGATTCCAATAAGCCTCAAAGGAGCATGGAGAAGGATGGCGAATAAATAATTTCATGTGCCTTCTGTAATAGTGACACTTTCTTGGTTATGCCTCCATTATAAAACCATCAAAGCCCTAAATCCAGCACACTATTTGAATTTTCCAAAACCAGCTGTTAAATAATACAAAAAAATGTTAAAATAAGGAAATTGATGTAGCAACCCTTCACCAAACCCAAAATAATCATACATTCTTAATGTACTTGTGAGTGCTATAAAGTAAAGAAATTGATGTAACAACCCTTCACCAAACCCAAAATAATCATACATTCTTAATGTACTTGTGAGTGCTAAAATTTAAAATCCAATTTAAAATTTTACCTCTGTTAAGAATGGGGTGTTGTAAGAAATGACTTACAACCAACCATCACACCTATCCTAGTTTTTCTTGCTGTTTGAATTCAGGCCAATTGATAGGTAAATAGTTTATCCTACATACTTGTTTATATACATGAAACAGACATATAAACTAATATTTTTATCTATTTTGAGAAATTAATTCTTATTTTTTTATATACACCTTGAAAGCAAACAGATTCATTATATACACATGAAACATATATATAAACATAAATAAACTAATACGCTTGTTCATTTGTAGAAATTATTTTTTCTTTTATTCACTTAATATCATTAACAACAAAAAATAATGGACTGATAAGACAGACATGACAAAGGTCAAAATATATGTGAGGTCAAAATAGTTGTTAGGTGATTGAGTTTAAATAATGAAGACTAAATAAGAAAATAATAATGTTTTATAAGTTTTTATTTTTTGATTAGTTTGTAACAATAGGTTCTAGCTAGCATGACAAAACAATCTGGTGTTTTTTTCACTTGTCGGCTAACAACAAAAGCATCAGGACATAAAAAGTCTGTTTCAAAAAAAAAAAAACAACTGTTTGGCGTTGTTTAAAAAAAACAGTAAGAATATGTATTTTAAAATTTAATGTTTATATTTAAAAATTAATACAAAATCTTTATTATTTGAATAGTATGAAGGTGGGAATTTAATATTAATTATTAAAGTGACAAACTGGAATATATAATGGTAAGAATGAACTAATGATTTAATTTGTTCTACAAGCTTGGAATCATTGCTTTGGAAATAATGGAAAAATGTAAAACTACTAAAAATTGACTGTTTCTTTAAGCTATTTTTATGTATTGAAGCCACAATACAAATAATAGTCAATAATAAAGGAGTCATTACAATGTATTTGGGGTAAAGCCAATACTGTGGGCATTCCAAAGCTAGCTTCGATGTCATTATAAAATTATCCATCAAAATGTCTATTTTACAAAACACTGGTGTATATCAATCTTCAATGGATTTATGCTGTATGTTCAGAAGAGATATCTGGTATGTTTGTTTTTAACCAAGCAGTATAAAATATATAAATATCAACAGAGTTGGTGAACAAGAACATTATGCATGGAGATTGACATTCAAGTTTACAAATTCTTAACTATGTACAAATGCTTGCTTTCCTCAGGACATGCATATATACTTGATTTATGTGATTTTAATTTTTTTTGTTTTTATTATTTCTATTTGAAATTTCATGTATTGTGATTTTTTTTATTTGTGTATTCAAGTTGCATTTTCAAATTCGATCACCTGCATTTTAAAAGTGGGAGCAGTGAATAGATAGATATGTATCATATGTTGATATATAAAGGGGAAAAGGGATCATAGTCAATAAATATGTATAATTATTAATAAAAGTAAATTTACAGATCCCACTGGAAATTCAACACTGATTCATCAAAGCGACTTCAAGTAAGATTTTTATATAATTAACAGTAAGTGCAAACTCTAGAACAAACAAAACTATATTACTTGCTAATAAGTTTTAATATCTATTTGTAATTGTTTTATTTCTGAGTGCACAATTAATCAACTTGAATACATGGTCTTTTATTATCTTTCATTAATTTTTACTATGACATACATACACATATAGATGGGAGTGGGACTATATATTTTTTCTTTAAAAAAAAGTTATAAATATATTTACCCCAACCTATAAACTTTATTCTAGTAATTATATTAATGAGATAGATTTAAAATTACTGAACTCTCATTTTGCACAACTTCACACCTGCCAACCCCATTATTTTATGTTCAGAGCCAAATGATTACAGGAGAAAAATAAAGGAGGCATTCTATATTAATAGAGACATCCATGCCATTAACAGAAAGGACACATGCTTCGAAATCTCGAAAAAATGGGCTGTGTAACAGTAGCTCATTTGAATATTTACATTTGCATATATTTATTACACTTTTCATGAAGGCTATGAGTATGAGGCGTGGTTCCTCGAAAACGTTCAGCCGATAAATTTTTAATAGTAAGTTATATTTTCTCTAATTAATAATTACAATTAAGTATTTTTTGTTTTTACATATAAGGAGAAATTAAAACCATATTTATTAATATCATTTTGTATCTACTGTACTTTGAATTATTTTGTTTTTCTAATATAAGTAAAGATTGATTGAAGACAGACTTCTATCATGAAATCTGAATCAGGAAAATTTATTGTGTTAAGCCATCAAAATGATAGAAGACCATTCATCTTAATTTAATTTTTTTGTTTTGTAAATATTTATTATTATATGTTATAGATTATTAACAAATGTATTGAGTTGTTTAAACCAATCTGATCTTTGTGTGACAATCACCACCATAATTATGCATTTTTATCAGTAAAAGTCTCATCATCACTATCATTATGAATTTACACCATTAAAGCTTTGATGATGATCATCATCACTATTTATTGTTCTCCTAAATGATTGATTATCATCAATATTTTTCATATCTATGCTTATATATAGGCATATTTGGTCAATAATTAAGTAAGTCCCTCCCTGAAGAGAGCTGACTGCAAGAACTACCCGAGTTTGAATTCTGTGGTGTAATGGGGCCCAAAAAGGGAGATGTAGTGAATATGCACTAGTCTAAATTACATTGAAATGTTGTAAGTAAATTATAAGTTAGCATACTAAATGTAGATGTGATTTGGAACTAGGTATTTCATTGTGACATCTTTAGCATTCTATTCAAAGGCCTAGGTGTGACAGTAGTGAGATGCGCTCCCTTTGTTATATGCCATTTCTCATTCAGTAATATCTGGCATACCAAAATGGGATGTCGAATCATGGATTTAGGATATGACTTATTGTAGGTTGTTTGACATTTGTATTCAAATCATCCAACTACTTAGTCATATTTATGTCATCTTATGGTATACCCCACAGTTCCGTTATAATATATATGATTGTTATAATATCCAATAAATCTTATTTAATTTTGATCAAACCACACACACATATATATATATACACAAGTCCTTGTCTAGTTGATACAAATTATGTAAATATAGATATTACAATGTGTTTTTATGTATTATTACTAGTCATTAGAGCAATCATTATTTCTAATATACTCATCATCATCATTTTCAATCATTACTATTGTTATAGGACAGTTTTCTAAATTTAATACTTTTTTCAATTCACATCATCTCATCTTCATATCATGAGTACTTCCAAATTTTTATCCATCCATCTCACCTGTGGTCTAATTCTAGATCTTTTATGATCTCTTAGGATCGGATTTAAAACTTCAACTGTTTATTTATTATCATTTCTTGTAATAATATATCCAGGACAGCTCCATTTCTGCTTAATTCTTTTAATTGTCAGTAATACGTTTGTACTCTTTCACATATATTTAATTTTTGATCTCTTCTTGTTACCCATAACCTCTCTACTTATTTTTTGGAGGTCTGAAAGGTTTGTATTGCTCTTCTATTAAGTTTTCAAATTTAAGATCCATAAATAAGAATTAGTAAAACATATATATTGAACCCCCATCACCCTTTTCAAATATAGAGGCATATTTCCTTTGAATACTAAGTTATTTTTATAAAAAGCACCCTATCCTAATTTAATTCTATGATTAATTTCATCTTTTGTGTTTCCATACATATTAATAATCCTTGTACTGCAGTTCTAATTCACTGTAATCAATTTTTATTTTCTTTGTCTATGGAAAATTTATCATTTTGAATCTTACTTTTTTATTTACAAGAAAATTTATCATTTTGAATCTTACTTTTTTATTTACAAGAACAACCATATCATTTGCAAAATCTATAATTTAAAGAATCTCCATTTACTTTAACTCTCTTAGTTTCCTATTTTAACTTAAAAAAATATTTATTGTAAAACTGCTGTAAAAAATTTTGGGGAGATATGAAATCACTTTCCTTCTCAATGTTAATCTTCTTACTATTACCACATAATTTAATCATTGCTGTAGCATTTTTATAAATATTCTTCAGAATATAATAATGTTCTAAGTCTATATCTTCATCTTTCAAAGCTTTAACAAATGTGGAAATGCTTATAGAATTAAATGCCTTTCATAATCTACAATTCAAAGCATAATGGCAAGTCATGTTCATTGGTCCTTTTTTTATAACTTTTCTTAATATTTGGATGTAATCCAGGGTGCTAAAAACATTTTAAAATTCACCTTGCACTTTTGATTGGTTAAAAAGCACCAAAGTTCATTAGAGATGAATATTAGAAGACTGATAAGTCTGAAATAGATAACTTCTTTGTCACCTTTGTTAATTTACAAATATTACTATTGCATTTCATCTGAAATATGTTTAGTATTTACATATTTGTTTTACAGTCTTGTTAAAATGAAATTATATATCTTCACCTGCTTCTTTTAAAATATCAATAACAATTCCATCATTTCCTGGATTTTTTTTTTCAAATATTTAATTACACATCTTATCTCTTCAGTTAAAATAATTGGCAATTTAGAAGATATAGTAATTATAATAGATATTTTGTTTTCTTATTCTTTATTAAGATATAATTCTTTATAGAAGTCTTTCACATGTTTCATGATGTCATCCTTTTTTTAGTAAATCCTGCATAGTTTGGCACAGTTGGTAGAGTTTTTCAACTTGATTCTAGTGCTCAAACATCTTATGAACATCTGAGCAATAAAGCCATAAGCATTTTTTTTTAGTAATGGTTCTATCTTTTCTTCATATTGCTAAAACAACTTTACTTGATTTTATTTAGTACAGTGATAGAATTAGGAACTCAAAGGCTAAAGATTTTTGAAATAAAGTTCAACCTACTACTTCTGGCACTTAAATGTCATATGATCTCCTAAGTCACTAATCATGTAGACACTTTTTTATTATTAGATTTTTTTTTCCATAATCTTTTTATACTGAAGGGTTCCATAATCATTTGAAAATTCTTTTTAATTTTTGTCCTTCTGTAAATACTGGGAGCAACAGTGTGAGATATACATGATGGCCCAGTCATTTGACAATCGAAATGATTAATCTGGCCTTTGTAGATTGTTCTTTCAAACTTCTTAACTTTTAACCAACAAAGTCATTCAATTTATTTAATTTTAAAATAGTGATTAAAATCAATACAATAATTAAAAAAAGAGAAATAAAGTGCACTAAGAAGATTACTATGTCTTCATAGGAACAATACCTAGTTTTTTAAGAACCAATTGCCTATTTATATATATATCACTGCCAGAAAATATTTCCAGCAATAAATAAATGAGACATGAAATAAAAATTAATGTTAACATATTTATTGTATCTATTTATAGTAATTATGTACAACAGTTAATAAACGAGTGCCTTCAAAATGGCAGAATTACAAATAAATAATTGTTAGCAGTAACAACTGCTGTAAATTTTTTTCTTGAAAAAGCTGACACTACAGCCATAATGATTGCCAGTTTCCTGCTCTAAGCTTGAACAAGCTTCAATGAATTCTAGTAAATAATAGCAAGTGTTATTAGCAGAGTAATTCCGGATCGTGAATTACCACCATAATTTGAATCAGTAATCCTAGCTTGTTGTTATTTGATTTCTCTTTCAAAGAGACCTCTGTTTTATTGTCAGATTTCCTTTCACGAGAGCAATTAGATTCATTGACCTAGATATATGATTAGTATGTTTATACAATTGGCTGTTTTAATTATTGCTTTATTGGTTAGCTGAATTGTATACTGAATCTGATCTTGATTGCTTTATATTTTGAATAAATCTATTATTTAAGAGTAAACCTAAATGAGACTTCCATACCTCCATTTTATGACAAAACAATAGGTATGCTTATTCGTCAATGTTTATTGATTATTCACAATTGATCATAAATGATTATAACATCATGTGCCACCAATTATTTTCCATGCACAACCTATTAAAGTACTAGCAACTCTCTCCATACAATATTACCACTAGTGCAAGCTATAGTAATCAATATATTCAAGAAGGTTTGTGCATTTAAATCCTTATCTAGTGCCCAATCCAATATCCTGATTAGTTTCTAGCTTATGGCTGTCATCAGTGAGAAGACTTGGAACTGATAACAATGCACCCAGATCATTGGATCTAGGATTTAAGTGCACAATCCTCCTAGCATCTACTGATTACTGTAGCTTGTACTAGGTGACAATATTGTATGATGAGAGTTGTTACAGTTGATGAACCCTATCATTAATCTTAATTCAGCATGACATAAACTAAAAACTTGATATCCATTATTATTATTATTGCTTTGTGTTTTAATGAGGTGGAAGTGATAGACTCAAGAACTAAAAATTCCTTAACTGACTCAGTTTAAATAAAAAACATTAACAATTAATCAAATTGAATGTATGATGTTCAAATATCACATAATTTCCAAGCAACTAATCATATTAATATTTAAAACAGTCACAAACATTTCATACAGTAGTGCTACTCAGTACAAGCCTTAATAATCAGTGGATTGAAAGCATAAGCTGGAAATTAGTGGATGAGCAGGCATTAGATAGGGATTTAATGCACAAACCTTCTGGCATCTGTTGATTATTACAGCTTACATTGGAAAGCATTATTGTATGCAGAGTTTGCTATTGTTTTAACAGCTTGTGTAAGCATAGGAAATGGTGATCATGTGATATTTCAGTTGTTTTATAGTAATATTTATTAAGAAAAAAATATATATTCATAACGAGTCATTTAATAATTGCTGGCAACTTTTTAATTCGTAAATAACATTAAATTTACTCCTCCTAATTTCTTTTTATACTGTACTTAATTTTCTTTTAGTTCATAACATTAACTCTTCTTTGCCAGTACTTAAGATTTGCCCATATATAAACATTTGGGTTCGGAAAGAATAAGTGGATTCATTTTATTCTTTCTTAAATGCTATATCTTGTATTGGCAGTGAAAGTATTCATTTATTATTTAACACTCGTAAAAGGCATGTACAATAGCTGTAAAAGGCTGATATTTAATGTATTAATCTTTTTATAAAGTATAAACTATTCCCCATTTGAGAAAAAAGAAAAACAATTAAAGAAAGTATTCATAGATAAAATGAATATCCAAGATTCTATTAAAACAATATTCATGACAGCAGTGACCTGATGAGGCCCTAAACTATATAAAGTCCTGAGGCCCCTACCATTTTGAATTGCACCAGATAATCTCAAAATTTTTTTTAAAAATATATACACTTTTTGAATATATGGATAAGGGAAATATATTGTCATTTAATTTTTAGTAAAAGAAATAATAAAGAGTGTTTGCAAAATCACAGAAATTATATTATATAATCCTCTAAAAGGCTTTATGCTCCAACTTAAAACAATTTTTTTTTTTTTATTTCCCAAATGCAAAATCATTGACTATGTTTTCAAAAAATATGCTGCATAATATATCGCTTTCTAAATTCATGATGCTAAGTGCAGACAATTTTTCTTGTGACGTAGTTGCTCTCAATTCATTTTTTATTCTCTTTAGCTGTGAAAATGCTTTCTCCTGAATAATTTGTTATCATTAGACACAGAAATAGTCATGATATTGCTTCAACATTAGGTAAAGCTTAATCTTGTCTTGAAAGATTATTTGATATAGATCTTTGTGTCAAATTTATTCTTTTTCAGGATAATTCTACTTGACATAATCATGGAAGTGCTTCAATTCACATCATGTGGATACCCTTTCATTAAGGTATCTACTGCCTTAGGTAGCTGTCCTTCTGAAGCTTCTAAATCAACTAAAACTGAAAATTTATTTGCAATGGAATTATAGACTGCTGCTCTTCTTGTTAAAATTGCCTCAAGGCTGTCGCTGTGAATGAAGGATTTCATTCAAAATTTGTCTCTTGGAGAAAGTTTCCCATCAGCATCATGTGCAGCTCCATCATTGGCTTATTTTTTTCTTACTCTCTTTCTTTTTGATGTAGAATTATATTGTATATCAGGCAAACAAGATTTAGCTTCTTCAATATCAAAATTTTCTGAATATTTTTAACATAAGTGAGAAAATGATGTACAGATTAGCATGCGGTAAGTGCAATCTTTGGATCCTGGAGTGAAATTCTTCCATAAGTGTAGTATAAAAACAAACTCTACTTCCTCCATTTTTTCAAAAGGCTTGTAGCTCCTTTTTCATTCTCATCAGCATAAATGTGCCTTAGAGCATCTATGATTGGCTTATAACTCGCATATACGGCAGACACTGCTCCGACATGTGTTCCCCAACTAATGTCAGACTGTCTCTTTAGTATTCTGGTAGCTGAGTTTGTTTTCAAGAAAGATAACATCGCAGACCACCTCTTTGTATAAGATGAAAAAAAATTATGTAGCTCTTGAATAATAGCAAAAAAGTTTACTGCGTTTAAACAGCAATCTGCAGCAGTATGACTGACAAGATTTAGTGAATGTTTGGCACATGGAACATATATAACATGCTTGTTTAACTCAAGGATTTTTTTGTTGTATTCTATTGCATTTACCAGCTATATTTGCTGCACTATCACATGAATGTCCTCAGCATTTACTGAAATCAACTTTGCGGTTCTTACTTAGATAATCCACCACCATACTTACATACCTTCATCACTGTGAATTTCCAATTCTAGGAAAGTTAGAAAGCATTCAACAGGTAAACCATTACCAGGTGATACATACCTTACTATAAGTTAGTTAATCTATATAGAAAAGATCTGGCATAGAGTCCACAGACAAACTGAAGTAAGCTGCTTTTTTCAGATCATCCAAAATTGATTCTCTTACTTTATTATCCATAAGCTGCACAAATTCATCACATATTGTCTTTTGATAAATATGAAGGTGATTAAGATCCTTTGTTTTCACAGTGTTTTATATGGTGGAAAAGAAATGAATCAAACTTAGCAATCAATTCTAACAAGCCAAGGTAGTTGCCATTATTTGGTGATTTGAAAGTTTCATTGTCTCCCCTAAAAGCCAGACCACATTCTGATAATGTGCATATCATTGCAATAATAAGTGCAAAATATTAAACATTTTAAACTTAAGAATGCTGCTAAATAAATCGTTGAAAAAAATGTTCAAATTAAACAAAGTTAAAATAAACGGACTCATGTATACATTAATTAATTGAATAGATTTTATAAATTACTCTATATGGAAATGAATTCCTAAGACACTAATTAATTGTATAGATCTAAAACTTTACAGATATGGAAATAAATTTGTAAAACTAATTAATTGTACAGAACTAAAACCTTACCGTATATGGAAATAAATTTCTAAGAGAAATTTCATTGTACAAGAACAAAGCAGAAGTAAAAATACTCCAGAAAAAGATAAGGAAACAAAAGAAAAGAAGTTATAAATTGATAGGGAAAAATGACTGAGCACTCTTTCTGTGATTGCTGCTACTGTCACTGCTCCACGAATTGTAGAGCAGCAGTTCATTATCGGAGAACTTCATTCCCAGACTCTCAGCTCCTGTAGGTCCCTAAGCTGACTAGTACTTTTAACAAGTCATTATTTTGAATGCCTCAAGAGGCTCTTAACTGTATAAACATTATTTGCAATTCAGTAATTATCCTGTTAATTAGGCTTGCTCAAATGCAGACTTTAGATTTATGTTAAAGAACCACATACTAATTCTTTTTCTTAATTGTTATTGCTAAATATATATGTGTTATTATCTGTTGAGTTTATTGTATATTTATTTGCTGGTCACCCAGTTATAGTTGGGGACACAGCAATATGCCCAAGCACATTCTTCCAGCAAAGCTATTCTTGTTTTATTTTGCTAGTCCTGAGTCTAACATTAAACCACACTTTCTTGTCAAGCATATATGCAAAGTTCTTTTATGATCGTCAGAGTTTTCATGACTTTGAACGATTGTAGGATTTTGCCAGTAAGAAAATCCATCAGAAGCTAGTGCTACAGTTGACACTAAAAACAGTTTGCAGACAAAGCAATAAACACAAACAGTTGTTGGAGAGCACACAAGCCATTCAAGAGCATATGCTTCACCATTAACTTTTCTGTTCTGAAAAAGGCCTTTTGAACAATATCTAACCTTAAGAGTTTTCAAATGGACCATTCCACTGTTGAAACTCTGATGGACCTTGTAAGACCCACAATGAGAGTTCATCCTCTGTTAGGATATCCCATTGATCAATATCACAATGAGAGTTCATCCTTTGTTAGGATATCCCATTGATCAATATCATTGAGTTTCGTGAATTTTATTGTTTTAATTGTAGATGCCGATTTTGCAACAGCAACCACACACACGCTGGAATCAATTTCAATATTAACATCAACTGAGATTCCAGATTCTATGATCCCAGTATGAGAGTCAATAGGCTGTTGTTGTTTTGGACTTTGCTGATCTCCTTAGGTTTCTGGATCATTTTCTGTTCCTAAGGTGAAATATCTGTCAAGTTTTGAGTTCTATTTCAAACTGCTGTTTACTTTTTCTCTTCTGGTATTCGCTTTCAAATTGTTCGCTTCATCGTATGGCTGAAATCAGAATAGCAAAAATAAATGCTAGAAAATAAAAGAAAAACATGAAAAATAATATATATATAATTTCTTATATAGTATAGATAACATAGAATACCACGCTAGCTGCTTGCCACCCTTGAATATAAAATATGTGAGGGAAAAAAATATTTTAATATCCATATTTTATCATTAACAGATGACAAAAGATACGTAATATATATTTATCTTATAGCTTACACTGCGAGTGACTGAAATGACCCAAATTAATAAAAGATGGAAGTTGACATATATCAAGATGATTATTTTATTCAATTTAAATAGGCTACTACAAGTTAGAATTAAAAAAAGTCTTAGATAATATACTCAAAATAATATTAATAAAATTTCTGGGGAATATTTAAATATATTAAAAAAAAATTGCATTTGTGGAAAAAAATAGGATTTTTTTGAGGCCCTAAGCTGTAGCTTATAGTTAAATCTAGCACTGCACGACAGGTAGAAAACTAATATGAGCGAACTTCTGTAGAAATTCACAAGAACATTTTTAAATCCCTCAAAAAATCTCTTTCTAATGATATATAAACGAGACTAAGATCGTTTTTTTACAAACGTCATTCATTGGCCGGAGCAGTTGTGAGAATTTTTATTACTGTTATTCTAGCCATTTTATTACTTTTACGTATAAAATTACCAATAATTGTATGCAATATCAAAAAGCTATATTCATTTTTACAGTCTTCTGAGTTATAGGTATCTGTAAATTCTAGTTCATTTATGCTATTCATTAAGTTTTTATAAATCATTGATTAAAAATTGTTCTTTGTATAATGCCGGTTCTTTAAATTAGCAAAAATTATATATTATAAATACTTTTTTTTAAAAATATATATATTTTAGTTTGGGATTTTTCTTTAAATTTTATTTTTATCTTTACGAATGTTTATCTTGTGAATAATTTAGTCGTAAAGCTTAATGCTTTTACAAAATAATAAAAAAAAAACTTTTAACGTTATTTAGATAACCAAAAGTCCACATGTAGATGGCCTTAAAAAAATAAAATTTTGTTAAATCTTTTATAAAATCTTTACTGGAAACGACAATATTTCTATTTTTATTCAATCTTAAAATGTATTGAGGATATTAATAGACAATAGAACCATGAGCATTTTCTTTACTGAAGCTCATACTTTTTTTTTGCGCGCCATTTTATATAAATGTGGATAAATTTTTATAGACTATAAAAAAAAAGTAATTTGTAATTTTCGGATTATTGTTCTTTAGTAAATACTAGTTGTTTACATAATTTTCTCGAAAATTGATATTAAAACATTAACACGAATTTCTTTGTTTACCTCACTATATCCTTACTAAGAATTTAAAATATCTTCACAGTTTTCTTTTCAAAAATACTTCATAACTTTCAATATATAAAAACGAATACAACAAATTTCTTTTTAAATCCTGTTTTTAATATGATTAATTATAAAAATATAACTACATAACGTGTCAACTATTTTATGATATACAGTAGTCTTTTTCAATGAAAACTGAAAAATAAACATAATAAATATAAATATCACATATTCCAAACAAATTTAAAAATACTCTTTACCTCACAATCTTTTTATTACAAACAATCTCAAAACTTTATCAAATTTTTTACATCTATATACCCATCCAAAAATACCCTAAAAACATTTAATTAATAAATTATTATTTTCTATTAACATTCTAGTCAATTCAGGTTTAATTTCACCAATGTAAATTCCTTCGTCTATTATTATTTCACAGTATGATTTTATATATTTTAAAGGTTTTATTTCAAAATTCCTGTTTAAATTTATTCATATGATTATAAATAGCAGAATTTTTATCGCATCGGGTATATATATTCTTCCTTACTAAGACAATATAGTTATTATATACATACATGCACTACTATTCAATAATTGTAGATTTCTTGAAAATAGTATTTTTGTACTATTTTAAACACTTTTGAAGAAGAAAAATACTTATTGTATGATAAATTAACAATGTTTCATGTTTATAATAAATGTATTACAGATTTTAAATTTTATTACTTGTAGTGATTAATGAAAAATTGTTGAACAACGAAATTCAATTCAAATGCAAGTTTTTTTTAGAATATTGCATATGTTTTTTCAGACTATTTAGAAAGAAATTACACATTTGATAATAGTTAATTAACATTATATATTAATAAACAGTTTACTTCATCCCATTCCACAGCCATCCAGTATGAGCTTGAGCAATTGGTGGAATAAAAATGAGTCATGACATTGTTTATACTAAATGTTAAATTGTTAGCATGGTCACAGATTTAAGATAGTTGCAATTTGTAAAGAAAAGTAGAATTGAATGTGGAAGAATAATTGATATGTGAATGCTTTCTATTTAGATGGGAAATGGGTTTGACTGTTGTAGTAGGATAGTGATTGTAATTAACAACTTGTTAGTAATAATACACAAATAGACAACACAGGTTAGTAATTGCACATTTCGAGTAGTATTACTCTCCAGTCTTCTGGTGTTGCTGTCCTATTTAAAATGTTGGCAGTCTATTATTAATGAGATAGTATGTGAAGTAATACATGCAATAATACATTTATATATATATTTATACAGTTTTATATGTTGTTTACTATTAACGGCTTATGTAAAATCATATGTACAGTGATAAATATTTTTTCTTTCATTAAATATTTATTATAAAAGTCCAATAATTATTAAATACAACTGAAATTTAAATTGTTTATAATTGATTTTTTGAAATGTTTTTGTTTTGTAATGTTTTACTTACTAAATACAAATGTTTTATATATTATCTTATTAATTAAATAAATGGAATTTAAGGTTCACATAAAAACATTCATTTTCTTTTAAAATATTTTGGTTTTATTAGCTAGTAAATTCAATACATTAAATGATGTGATTGTAAGATTAATTTGAAGATATATTTGAGATTAGAGTATTATCTTTTACAGAGAACAATTACAGATAAAGACGAAAAATGAAGGAAAGAGTTGAATATGATATGCAAAACAAAAGAGATGAGGAATTAATCAGTTTTTTTAAGGAAAATAAATTAAATGGCTCCTCCCTTCAACAATTGAAATACACCATTTGTACATGTTAGACTTCAGAGGACAGTAAGATAACATAGATTATTTAGAATTAATATATTAAAAAAACATATCCTTATTCAGATAGAGGCATATAGGATCATGTAATGTATTTAATAGCATAAAATTGCAGAATTTACAAAGATAACACTAATTGGGAAACAAAATTTTCTGATTCTAACTTTTGTAATGTAAAAATAATTTCCGTATTAATTACAGTAACAAATATGAAACATTTTTTAAAAAAGTTGCTATGTAAAAACTAAAGAAGTTCTGAGGTTTGTCAAATAATTGAGAAAAAAAAAAGTATAGTATATGGAGTCATCACTATCTCTTATACTAGCACATAATTGATCTAGGTGCAGTGCTCTCGGATCCAAGGTTCCTCACTGATGAAGGCCACAAGCCAGAAACTAATCTGGGGATATTGGATGAGTAGGCATTAGATAGGGATTTTATGCACAAGCCTTCTGTCATCCATTGATTACTCTGGTTGGCACAGAGTGGCACTACTATATGGAGAGTTATGCCTTGTTTAATATATGAAGTCATATAATGATTTACAAAGAGAAAATGAAAGTTTATTTAAAATTTATCTAAAACTTTAAAATTAAGTATTTTATCTAAGATTAAAATATTTTTAGTATTAAATGATTAAGCGTGATAATAAATTATATTTGACTGCTCATAAAAGTAAGCAAAATGATGCTGATTTAAAATAATGTGAATTAAGCATCTTGCAGTAGGATTATTGTGCGAGCTTTTTTTTTTTATCGTTATCAATGATGTTAAGCCAATAAACATCACATGATCACCATTTCTTATGCTTGCTCTTAACTGTTTATTAAAACGGGCATTGATTACTCTGGCTTGCACTGATTGGCAATACGTATAGAGAATTTTGCCTGTTTTAATATCAATGATGTTTCTAATGCTCGTACTATTATAATTTCTTTGTTAATTTTACAAAGCTGAATGTTTATTGAAAGAATATTACTGTTAAAAATTGAAAAATTATGGTAATTAATCAAACAAATCTGAGCAAAAAAATTTATATCAAATAATCCAATGCTACTTAACATTTTATTTTATTTTTTATGTTACTTTTGCACACATTTAAAAATTTTTTTATCGTAAATTTTTACCTGAAGCCATTTTGGATTAGAATATTTGCATTTTCCAAGTTACCAACTTTTTTTTATTGCATACTCACATAAAAATAAAATTTTTTCAAGTTAGGTGCAAGTTTAAATAAAATAAAACTTAAAATTTAAAGCAATTAAGATTTTGGTATATTATCCAAAATTTGAAAATTAATTTCCCAATAAAAATCTTCATTTAATTTTTAAAGAATAAATCATATGTATTCTTCATTGTTTCGAAAAAATTTTAACTTAGGATTTTAAAAGAATATTACTTTGCTAGTTTTTTTTATATTTTTAGTGATAGTTTAAAAGAATGAAATGATTGTATCATAAATATAAAATCTTTAAATAATGCTAAGTAAAAGAATTTAACAATTTGTTGAAGCTCCTTAATGAAATTCTTCATACTTTGTTCAGTTTCACCTTTATATGTCGAAGCTTATTGTATTCATTTTTGCATGTTTATTAAATCATACCTTATACTTTTCAAACAATTTTTTTACTGTTTCAAAAATATCAGCTCCATTTGTTTCTGACTTGAGTAATTCCATTACCAAAAGTTTTTCAATAATTCAAAATTTTCACAGATAACTTTTATAAATATATTCAACTGAGCTATATTCATTTTGTATTAATGATCAAAAATTAGCTATACCCATTTTACCAATATTTTTATCAACTGCAATGGAATATCATTTCTTCTTGTAAATTGGGCATTAATTAATTGCTCATATTTTTACTTATGACTTGAATCCATTATGATGTGATTGGAATAAACTAATGCATTTGAAATTTGTTTTATTCTTTTGGAGATAAAATACCAAATCTGCAAATGGTTTAGTTACTTTGATAATCTTTTGAAAAATAACAAAAGTTATTTACATGAGCTTTACTTTCAAGATTTGTTTGATCAAAAGATTATGTTCTGAAAATAAATTTTTGCATAAATAATTTTATCTTTTTTTGTTTATAGGCTATGCTTTGTATCAAAATGTTACTTTGTTATATTCTTTAAATGAGACTAAACTTAATCAGCAAGCAAGGCAAATAGTTTATTGTTAACTTCTATAAAATAAAAAAATTATATTCACTGTTTGTCATTGAAAAGTCAATTTTCTTTCTCTATTTTTATTTATTTTTTATGTTCATCCTAGGAGATTATAATTTAATTACTTAAGGTTTGAAATAATATTTTTTGTGGAATTGCACAAATAAATGTTAATAAAAAATAATTCATAAAATAATTGCAATTTGAAATATTGACCAAAGTAGACATACATTAGTAATATTGACATTTTTCTAGATGAAAGCTGAAATGATGTCAATGTTGATATTTTGTTAAATTTATTAAAATAAAAGAGTAAAAAAAAAATTGAGAGGCAATGAAGAAAAAGTTTATTAATCTCATTATTTAAAAAAATAGTATTCATCTATTTCTTGATACACTTTATTAATAATCAGTGTAGTTGCTTTGTGATGTTGAGGTCATTATTATTTAGCGCTGCATGAAATAGTTTGATGCAGGGCTTACTGTTACAAGCGGCAGCTTAATTATAATACAATCTAGAAGCTACATATCCACATTTAGCATAAATAATCTTTTGTGATCTGTTTTTTTTTTTTTAAATAAGTTAAGATTCAATTGAACTAACAATTGAAAAGAACAAAATATGAAAATAGTGGTCAATACCCAACAATTAATTATCCTTAAATTATCTCTAGGCTTGCTTTTCTATGATAAGAATTTTATAGTTATGATTTTGGTGTTTTAAGTATAGATAAATATCATGTATTATTGTATATGGTCTAAGAATCAATATAGTTAACGTGATTATATTCCAGAAGTTAAGAAAAAATAATACTTTCTTTTTTTGCAATTATTTAAATTTTATTAAAATTGATAAATAAATATATGTTTTTGATCTAGAATAATAAAGTTTGTTCTTAGTTCTAGGTTTTTATTTAATTGAATGTATAAATACAATATATCCACTACTTGGCCTATAAATAAAAGTGGATCTGAAGAAGACTGCAGGACAGTCGAAATGTAAGATTGTGCATGAATATAGGTTAATAGATGGGTTTTGCTAAGAAGTGTTCAAAATAGCTGGTAAATTGTGTTTATATAAGATATTACAGCAAAATAAAAGAAGTGACGAATTTGATGATATTAATTGAATGTAAATGCCTTAACATAGGGTTAATTTTTTGAGATTTACGATTGCAATATTTGATTATCATCACTATATATATTAGCATTTTTGGTTTATTTTAAAGTATTTTTTAATTTTCAATGTTCACCTCTTTTTAAAATTATAATACTGATTTAGTATATAGCGTTGATAGACCGGACTGAGATTTTTAAAATAGTATTTATTATTTTTCTAGTGATCGCTATATTTTAAAGGGTTTTTGTAAATATTGCAATGTTTGATTATGACTATATATATAAATTAGCGTTTTTGGTTTATTTTAAAGTATTTTTTAATTTTCAATGTTCACCTCTCCCCCCCCTCCCCGCACTTTTTTTTGATAGTAGCACCTTAGGCTATTTAATGTGACGTTTTCCCGCCATTTTTTAAGTGTAGTCCCTTCCCACCACCTTTTTAAATTATAGTACCTCAGGCGTTTTATTTTTATTTTTTTTTTGAAAAATGGGTGTTTTTAGTCAATGACATTTATCGCTTGCATGTGCCAGCAGTGTTTTTGGGTGTTTCCAAATTCAAAATGGCCACTGAGCGCATACTATATCAGTACCGAATTTAGTTTATTAAAAACAAATTAACCCAAATCTTAAAACTTTGAGCTGATATTTTTTTTTACAAATATTGTTCTCTTCATTGTTCAATTTGTTGTTTTTAATGATGATGATGATGATAAGGAAACTGATTAAATTGCATTCATTATTTTAGATTTTTATTTTGACTTTAAATAGAATTTTAATTGAGATTATTTTAAATATTGATGAAACTTGTTTTTCATTTAATGGGAGCAATAAATTAAATTGTTGGGTCAAATAAAAGCATTAAAAAAAAAGAAAGAATAAAATGGGGGGGGGGGAGTGGAGTTGTTTATATTATTATTAAAAACTGTATTTAATTTTAAAAACTTGTTGTAATTTTTTTTTTGTACAAAAATTTGAAGGTGCTATTTTGTATGAGATTTACCATAATTTTCTAAACACACTAGGAAAAAAATAAACAAACTATTAAGTGAAGTTTGTTGATATAGGAACTTTTTGTTGCAAATTAGTCATCGATCCTATCTTAGTATGATATTCAGTTTTAAGCTAGGCAAATGAAGTGATCTGCCATCATTTTTTTTTTTTAAAATTGTGTTAGTAATATAAATTATAAATTCTAACTCACTAACTTTTATCTATTATGAACGGGGCTATTTAAATACTTGATATATTAGATTTATATTGTCTAATTTTATTTCTTCCAAGCCTTGAAAATAGTATGCTTGTAATAAATATATATTGAATTTGTGATCCATTGTCTATGCATTTAATAATTTTTTTTGCTTTTAATTTTTGCTTTCTATGGCTCCAAAAATCATTGCCATTGTTTTTTTAAAAGCTATAATATATATATTGTTTTTGGAATTTTCCACATCTATTGATCAATCATAGTCCTGTCACAATATTTTCTATATGATGGGATTTTTTAATTTGAAACAATATATTACTTCCTAATTAGTTGCTTTTGATTATATTTTTTAAAAAAACATTTTTAGAATTTACTTTTTAACAAAATTATTTTCCCAGGATTTTTTTTTTTGTAAGATGAGATTATTGTCAAAAGCTATCCATAGTAATGATTTAAATTATCGTCTATCTCTCTAAATGGAAGTAGCTACTCATAGAGTAAACCACCTTTTAAAAATAAAAATGTCTTAAATTTCAATCTTTAAATAAAATGTAAACAAATTTGGCAGAAAAAAATCATTTTCAATCATTATTGATCTACTGCAGGATGAAGGTCTCTTCAAGTTTGATCCATTTTCTCTGATCTTTCACTTCTCATCTTCACATCACCCCATTATATTTCCTTATTTCATCCATCTCTCACATGTGGTCTTTTACAATCTCTTGGAATCCAGTTTAAGATTTCAACTGTCTATCTATTATCTCTTCTGACCATATGTCCGGCCCAACTTCTCTTCAGCCTTTTAATTCTTTCAATGATGTTGGTAATATTTGTTTGTTCTCTCATTCATGTATTTCATTTTCGATCTTTTATTATTCCTAACATACAATTCCCCTACTTAGTGATCTGAAGTCTCTGTATTGATTGAAGTGTCCAAGTCTTAGATCCATATATAAGAACTGGTAACATCCCTTTATTAAAAACCTTCCTTTTCAAACACATGGGTCCTTTTAATATTATTTTTACCAAAAACACTCTCAAGCATGATTAATTTTATCCATTATGTTTCCATCTATAGTAATCGGACCAAGATATTTGTAGTTTCTAACTTCTAATTCATCATTATCAATCTTTATTTTGAGAAAATCCATTGAACATTAATTTTTTTAACCTTTACCTCTTTAATCCTACTTTCATCTGATAACTCTTGCAACATTTCCTGAAACTAAAGCATTATCTGCAAAAACAACTACATCATCTGCGAAATATCTAGATTTACTTTTATTCCCTTGGCTTCCCATTTTAATCCACAAAATACTTATTGCAAAACTGGTGTAAAAAGTTTTGGAGATATGAAATCACGCTATCGTACACCTTTCTTGATGTTCATCTTTTTTAGTATCATTATGTAATCTATTCTTCAGAATATGACAATATCCTGGGTTTATATCTTGATGATCTAACGCTTTAATCACTGAAGAAATGCTTATAGATCAAATTGCCTTTACATAATCTACAATCCAAAGCATAATAAATCATATTTAGTGGTCCTTTCTATAACTTCTCTCAATATTTTGGATATGATCTGTATTTAAACCCCTTTTAAATCCAGCTTGTACTTTTGGTTGGTTAAAATTCAAAGGTCGCTATAGACGAATGAGTTGTAATTATTTTGGTAAAAAATTTTTTATAGGACTGATAAAAGACTGATAGATCTGTAACTTCCATTATCTTCATCCCTTTTTGAAAATATTAATATTGCATTCTTCCAATCATTTGAAACATCTTATCATTTAAACATTTGTATATAATATTGCTAAAAAAAAATTCTACTTCATTATCTGGAGCTTTTTCCTTCTTTTATAAATTTAATTATGTCTCACTTCTTCATTTAAAATCCTGGGCAATTCAGAAGATATAAAACTTATAAGGTGTACTTGTTTATTGCTATATAATTCTTGTAATACCTAAATTTACTTCACCAATCTTTCGTAATTTTTATGCTCCGCGCTAAACCCATATCAGTGAAGCTATATATTTGACAAAAAAAAAATTAAGCTTAGCACTTTCGGGACTTTCTTGATCCCATATTCATAGCTTGTGCTACAAATGGTTTTTTATTAGCAATAAATTATGCAAATGGATGTAAATTATTTAAGTAGTCCATTTCTTAGAAATCAAGAAGCAGGCATATCTTCTGTTGATGGCATTAGGATCGTTCGCAATGAAACATGCTTCTTTTACTTTGCATTTGGCGTGATTTCTCTCAGCACACGATCTTGGCAATGGTGGGTTCGAACATGGTATTAGAAGCTTTTTGATTCAAAAATATTGACTTGCCTTCATATAATAGAAATCTTCTACACATTTCATGATATCATCTCTCTATTTAGTAATAGTTCCATCTTTTTTTTTTATTCCAGAAATGTTTCCTATTAATACTAAGATGTTTTACACTCTTGAGACTTTTATTCTCTTCTAGTTCACAATTATACTTATATCATTATTAACTTTTTTGCATCATTTTACAAAATTTTGAGATATTCAATCCTTCGTAATGCATCAGCTTTATATATTTTCATATTTCTTCTTTTCTTCATAAATTATCTTGTATTGGTAGAAATTTTACTGGTCAATTGCTTTTTTTTATACCAGCTATCTTGGTTACAGTTTCCTATTGATTTCATTCATATCTGAATCTTGTTCAAAATTTGAAAACAATTTCCCAAGTTCTGATTTAAATTCATTGGAATGTTTCAGAAAATTAGAAATATCAAATGTGGATAAAATAATTTGTCTCATTAGATTTGCTTTAACATTCTGTGTTGAATTTATTAAGAACATTACAATTTTGAAATACAATATTTTCTTTTATTCAAAATATAATCCAATTCTGCTATACCTTCATTTAGGTGCTTCCATATCTATTTCCGCTAAACATTTTTCTCAAAAAAAATAATTCATAATATAAAGGTTTTTTTTTCTTCTACAAATTCCCAAGTCTATGACTTTTCATTTCTATCACCATAAACAAATTTATCTACAGCTCTTTCATCTTTCAATTGTTTACCAATTCTAGCATTAAAATCTCCCATGACAATTTTAAAATGTTGTTTTGTCTGATCAAAGCCTTTTGTACTTTCATATAAAAATCTCCGTCATACTTGATGAGGTATAAACCTAATTATTTGCTTTTGATATCTGCTATTAAGTTGCATAACTAATCTTACCACTCTTGTCTGCATGCACCATTAATTTCCACATAGTCTTTTTCCACTTTTTGTTCATAATGAATCCTAGTCCGTTTGTACTTTCAATGTTTGCTTGTGTAGTACAGTACATGTTCACCTTTTAAATCAGTTGTCTCTTCTTTTTTTTTTTCTAACTTCACAAAGTCTAATAATGTTCCATTTAATACGAGCTTCGTGCAATCTTTCTTCTCTTGAAAGTGATCTGCAGTTATAAGTACCTAAATAAAACTATTGTCATCAAATAGCAGCCTGGTCTCATAACCAGAGAGTCTTAGCACCCTCTGCCTTCGGCCACCAACTGCTATCTTGGTTGGTGACTTTACAGCCTCCTGGCAATAAGGGCCATGATTTATTTTTGCCTGTTATTATTGTAAATATCTGTTAAGGAAAAAAAAAAATCTTTCACAGATATTCATTCTGCCTTCAAGAAAACAACTGATTTCAGTTAAGAGCTATCAGGCTACTGAAAATAATGACCATGATGTTGCTTGATCTTAAACTCAGTGGAAAAAGCCAATAAATTCACCACACTGGTTAATGTGTGTTGGTGAACAGCTCATCCATGTTGCTGTACTATACAAATAACCACATAGTGGTAACAGGTGCAAAGATTAGAACATATATGATGGATATTGTTCCTTTAAGGCTTCCAAAGGGAATTAAGGGGTCTTCTGTCAGAATTCCTTTCTGCAGCCATTAGAAAAAATATATAGAATTAATATTAAGCCAATTTTTTAAACATGTACTTACAATACTGTAATATTAAAAATGTTAATGTGCACATACTTTTTATAATATATTTATATGTTTGAATTTCAAAATCTGAGTTGTGCTTCACATTTATTTCAATGAATAATTATTAAACCACTAAAACATCATATGATCATCGTTTCGTATGCTTACCCGAGCTGTTCAGAAAGTAGCAATTCTCTATATGCCATCTAGTGCAAGCCATAGTAATCAACGGATGCTAGAAGATTTGTGCATCAAAATCCTTATCTAGTGCCTGTTGGTCCAATATCCCCAGACTACATTCTAGTTTGCAGTCTTCATCAGTGAGGCCTTGAATCTGAAGACATTGCACTTAGATCTTAGATCTAATGCAATCCTCCATCAGCCACCCTTTACCTTTTTAGTAAAATATAAAGCTATGAATCAAAAATGAAAACATTTTCAATCTAAGCACATTCACTTATATAGTAGTACAGATCTGAACTGGCAGTATGTATATATTTTAATGTCTGGTTTATTAATAGCTGTAGTCACATCATTCTTTGTCTAGGATTGATTTGAACCACTAAATCATCACATGATCACCATTTCTTATACTTAAGACGAGCTGTTAAAACAGTAGCAACTCTATACAGTTGTGCCATCCAGCACAGGCCATAGTAATCAATGGATGCTAGAAAGTTTGTGCATTTCAATATCCCCAGACTAATTTCTAGCTTGCGGCTTTCCTCAGTGAGTAGCCTTGGATCAGAAAAATATCAAAATGTATAGATACTGAACTGGATTCAGATCTATATGGCTATACAAGCAAATTAGCTTGTTTGAAAACATTATTGTGTTTTCATTTTGGATTCATAGCTTTAGAGGTAATTAAAAAAAAGTAAAAGCTGACGGTTGGAGGATTGCATTTGAGCCAAAGATCTAGGTACAAGTCAAAATAAGAGGCATAGATCACATGACCCTATTCTCTTAAGCTTGTAAGTTATAAACAATGAGGATTACCAATTCCTCAACAAGCTTTGTGATAAATGCTTAGCCAGAGCCTACCTTGGCACTTCTCTCCATGGTCGGGGGGGGGGGGTCCTGACTTATTTTAAATGCTGGCTCTGGCTAAGCATTTATCACAAAGTTTGTGGAATTGGCAATCGTCATTGTTTTTATCTACGTACAATGTTCTCAGATCTAAGGCTCCTTACTGATGAAGGCAGAACGCTACAAACTAGTTTGGAGATATTGAATAAGCAAGCATTAGATAGGAATTGTAATTCACAAATCTAACATCAATTAATTACTATGGCTGGGTCATATACTGTTTGTAGTTGCTACTGTTTTAACAGCTTGTGTAAGCATAAGAAATGGTAATCATGATGATTTAGTGGTTTAATACTAATGTTGGTCAATGGATGATAATGAGTAAGGTTATTTAAAAAACACCAAAATGTGTAGATATTGAACTGGGTTCAGATCTGTATGACTAAAGAAGTAAACAAGCTTGGATTGAAAACATTATTGTGTTTTCATTTTGGACTCATAGCTTTACAGTTAATTGAAAAAAATAACATGTAGCTGCGGAGGATTGCGGTAGATCCAGAGATCTAGTTGCAGTGCTCTCAGATCCAAGACCCTCATTGATGAAGGCCATAAGTTAAAAACTAGTCTGTGGATATAGGAAGAGTTGACACTAAATAGGGATTTTGGTGCACAATTTTCTAGCATCCACTGATTACTATGGCTTGCATTGGGTATGGAGAGAGTTGTTTGTGTGACTATATCTAATTTTTAATATGATTTTTTTATTATAATTTTCTTTTTTGCTTGAAAAACAGTGGATTGGGAATTGATTGTATTGTCAGTAAATCCAGTTATGTTGTTTGGAATGTGTAGATAGAATTCAGTTTGGTATAAGTTTGCCATGATTTGATGTTTCATTCACCCATCTCTTTATGTATACAGTATATATATATATATTGTACATTTTTTTCCTTATAGTTGCCAACTCATAATTGAAGTTGCTTTATACATGGTATTTGTAATGTAAATTTTTGTCTAGCTATTTTTTAAGTCCGAGTCATTTGCTATCAAGTAATCTAATACTTTTAGTTTTGAAACTGTCCATTTTGAATTTTTTTTAAAATTTGGTTCAACAAATATACAACTAGAGATAGTAAAGTATTCAAATTTTTACCTGATATATTTGTAGTTTTAAAGTTGAAGTTAGCTGGCTAAAATTTCCAAAATTTTGTATTCATCTGCAATTACACAAGAAATGATTACTCAAGCTAGAATCAGATGATTACAGAAAGTACCAAATTGTACCTCTTATAAGGTTTTCATATAATATATAACATCCTAATTTTCTTTTTCAGTTTTTTATTTATTAAAATTTATGATCATGAATTTTTTACAAATCTAAATTTTAAAAATGGGGGGGGGGGTGCACTCAAAGACATGTATTCACTCAAAAAATGATAGTGGTGATTTTAGTTGTATTATGCCTGTGTAAAAAGACTATTTCATTGTAAGCAACAAGATTAAAATATTAGTTCAAAAAGATGGGTATTGGGAAATTCAATACAATATCCTGAAAAAAATAAGGTTTTCATGCTCTGCTTAACTGACTTAGAAATATTATCTTAGCTAAAGAAAGTGACCTGTGTTTGCAGATCATATCAAAATGTGAAATTATAATATAAAGTAGCATTAAAAAAAATTAGGCTTTGCTAATATAGCAATGATTGAATATAAATCTTGCTTAGCAAAGATTTTGAGTCATGAAACAAGTACAGTATGCCTTCACCATGAATGTGGATCATATTTTCCAGAGGAAAATTTTTAACAAGATTTAAATATGAAACTTGAAAAAATGAGATTATATCACTTACAAACAAAGGATTTCTTTTGACAAATATGTATTTGAAACATTCACAAAAACAGTTTGTGGAAGCATTGTATTAATTGGTTTAACTGTTTTGCAATGCTTAGCGCAATATTGAATTTTTAAAAAATTGATTCGATCAATTTTCACAATAATTTTAGATTTAATAATGTTAGAGCAAAACGCTGTGTATTGACAAAAAGTAGAAAAACTAAGGCTAAGAAAAATAGTGATTACCATTAAAAAAGTAAAGGGAAAAAACGAAATGTCAATATCCGAAAAAAATATTACTTTATTGTTCCTTCATAATTTCTAATTTATCAATAATTAAGTTTAAAATTACATCTTCATTGATTTATTTCATTATAGTCCTCACAAAATTGTCATTCAAACCATATATAATATTTCTTATCTAAGATAATCCATAGCTTTAGAACTTAGAAAAAAACTATAATTCATATTTTCTTGTACCCCAGAAGTTTAAAAACCTCAAGACATCTATAAGAAAAAAGATTTTTTTTCTAATAAAAGAGAAAATAAATCATTTTCAAAAGGTGCATATGCATTTATAATCGTAGCAATTGGCTTCTCGTATATCCAAACCTAGAAATTGAAGGCCACTGGTTTTATGAATGAGTCTGCTCTCTTCATTTTATATTTTTTGTGTACACCAGTGATGCTATCTTGTTATATTTATTGTCCTACAGAGATATAATTCATTTGCATATAGCTCATTTGCTTGCTATAAACTTGAAAATAATATGATGCAAGATGTGGCAAAACTACTGACTCCACAGCATGAGTACCAAGGCATAAGCAAAAATCTGGATTTGATTCTTTGCGCATACAATTCCATTTCGTATACATAACCATTGTGGCTATCACCACATAGACACCACTTGAAAACTATTGGTTTTAAGAGTTTATATTGTCACATACTATGCCCAGTAAATTCCGTGTTTGCTTTATCAACTACAATCTTTCTGTGCATCTGATAATCAGTCTTAAAATTTACATTGTAATGCTGTATAATAGCCTAATTTTATAGATGCAATTAAAATCATTACTTGTTATACTAACAGACATGCTAATAAATTATTAAAACTTTTGACAGTCATTATGTCTATAAAATGAGGCCTCAAATTTGAATCAGAATCCAAAATTACATTGTACATAATCGCCCAATTTACAAGTATAATTTATATACTAACATATTAATAAAAAAATCTAAAATAATAATAATCAAATAATAAAAAAATGTAAATAATAATTAAATATTAAAAAAATCTAAAATAATAATCAAATAATAATAAAAATCTAAAATTGAATACTTACATATAATATATACGTTATGTGGTTTTTTCAGGATGAAGGCCTTGAAATTGCAAAACCTTTGAAGTATGTTGAATCCATTTTCTAATTACATTTTGTCATTAAAATATTTACACTTTTGTTTTCACAGTACAATCTAATAAATTGAGCAGAAAAAAAAAATTAAATAGACTTATTACTAGAAAAATTAATAAAAAGTCTAATTTTTATCCAAATTTTAACATGCTATATGTCATATTAAAAATGAAATCGAAGCACAGAGAACGATGGTATTGGCGCATGCTTAGTCTATTTGCTTTTTCTGAAAATTTAAAATGAAAATAAATTTTAATTTCAAAAAACTGAGCAGCAGCTGTGCTAACTTGGTGAAATAGTTAAACAAAAAATGAGGACATTATATATTTTGGTTTTGTGAAAAATCATGATGCTTTTGTTCTAAAGATTAGATCCATTTCTTTTATTAAAACATTGAACAATAATTTTCCCAATAGCAGCCTACTACAAGGCTTTTAATAATGTAGAATTATTGTTTTCATTTCTGAATACTTTAGCCATGGCCCACTGACTGTTCATTTATTTCTTTGATAAAGATATTACTATTTTTCAGATGAATCTGCTGCACAGTTTAAAAACAAAAAAAAAATTCAAATATTTGCCATCATGAAATGATTTTAGAATCAAAGTTGAGTGACAATTCTCTGCAATAGCTAACAAATATTCATAGCAAATGCAGGTTTTTGATGTATGTATATAGAGTTAATGATAACATCTTTTCAGCTGTCAATTTGAAGCGTCCATGGATTTTTTTTTCTTTCATAAAAAAAAAAAAACTACATAGAAAAGAAATTGCCTGAAAAGCATTTTTAGTTGCACTTTTAATATCAGGTACTCAAAACTTCTGCTGTTTTCTTTGAATATATCTACCCCCAAAAGGTTTCAAACAAATTCTCACTTTAGCAGATATAAAAGGGTATATAACTTGTGAATAAAATAAGCAGTGCTGGCTTGAGATTGTTTTGCCTAAGAATGAGGCAGTTGAGATGTGAATATTATTTCTGAAAATAAATGATTATAGGAACTACGATTCTTCAAAATTAACTTGCACACTTGAGATTATTCTCATGGAGTAATTTGTGACGATGTTAGCATTTGTGATATTAGCACAGTAATATTTTACTACATTTAGAATATTTTAAATAAAAGTTACGAGGATGTACCTAAAACTAAAATTCTCTATAGGGTAAGCTTATTGTAGTACATACTTGCCATTAGATGCCTCTTGTGCAGATCCCCTTCATCAGTGAAAGTTAGATAGATTGCAATTTATGGATAATAAAAGAATAGCCAAAATAGTATTTAATTGGGTTATGGACAACAAGATCGGTGAGGAAGATAGTACAGTATGCAGATTTGGATAAAGAATTTACATCGTATACTTATACAAAAGGTGGGATGATTGTTAGAATTGTTGAGTGTTATAGTGGCAAGGAATGGGATAGATGCATTAATAAATAATAAGGAATTGGAAAGATGGAGAACTAGTATTTAGAGTAAAAAGTTTAAATATATATATAGAAGTAAATGAAATATTGAGTGAGAGTTAATTTATGATAATAGCAAGGAAAGTAGTTTAGGGTTTAAGGCTCGAACAGGATCTTTAGCAACAAGGGAATATATACATAAATGGAAAAATGTGAATGATTTAGTCTGCAAGTTGTGTAAGGAAGACATAGAAAATATTAAACATCTGTTAATTGAATGTAAATGCCTCAATGCAGATAGGGTACAAATAATGAAGTTGTGGAAGACTAAATATAAACAAAGTGATTATATAGAAAGTGGATTATTGGTTTTTATGCTGGGTTTGGGAAAAAATATGGGGGATTTAGATAAAAAGTCCATGAAATTTACAAAAATTATGTTGTAGAAATGGGATGGAGCAAGATAGAGAAGAATATGGGAAACACTTAGGGCAGGGAATGGAAAGGGAAGGTAAAATCGCTAACAGGTTTCTTTGGACATAGTGGCTGAGAGATTCCTGACTTTGTATAAGAAGTGACTGCATCGCATTGCATCAATTTGCCAACCATTGTCAGTTAGAGAAATTGTGCGATGTAGTAAATGTTTTTGTTAAGTGTGTCTTGTTTATTTGGCGATTTTTATAATGGTTGAAAAGTTGAAACATGAAATTCTGCTTTCTGTTAGGGAAAATGACAGGGGAAACGATTACAATGCTTGAAACAGCTTGGCCAACACAAATTTATGAGTAGTTTATTGAAAGTGATAAATTACCCTGTCCCAAAAAAAAAAAACATGGCAAGTGAAGTCCAATGTCATCAAGACTGATTTTTTTTTTTGGGGGGGAGGATGTAATGGCATTGTTTACTCAGAATTTGTTCGTAATGATCATGTGTTTTATCTACAAATTCCGAAAAGTTTGGATGGTGTGGTAAAACAAAAATGTCCCGATTTGTGGCAAAATGGGAAGTTTAATCACGACTGTGTACCAGGACACAAAAATTTGAATATAATATATATTTTAGTTAAAAACAGTATGACCTAGGCTTGTCCATCAGCTATTTTCGCTGTCTTGCTTTGAGTGATTTCTTTTTATTCAATCAATTAAAAAAATGCTTCAAAAGAAACATTTTTGCAAAATTGAAGTGGTAAATAAAAAATTGATAGAGGCATTAAAAGGCATCACTTTGCAAGAGTTTCAGGACTACTTTGAAAAGTGGAAAACTCATTTAGACTAACGTAAATTTAACAGGCTTTAACCTGTATTCAATGTGCTTTAAAAATTGTAATAATCAAGCATATTTTGCCCATACAGGGAATCTTCCAAACCACGACACAAGGTAGTGACTTTTATAAAGATAAGAGCAGCTGTCTTATCTTTAGCCCAAATGTCTACTTATATAGGTGAATCTGAAGCATCTTGATTTGGAAGTGTGAAGTAGTTGTTTTTTTCACTGTTTAAGTTCACTCTTTTCTTTACTAATTAACTTATGCGAAATCTTGCGATTTACAGCGAGTTAATATTACGATCTTAATATTGGAAATTCTATAAACTATTGAAGAGTAGTAATTAATTTATTGAGCACACAGAAAGCATATGTAAATACTTTTAACAGGTTTTAACCTGTTTTTAATGTGCTTTAAAATTTAGTAATAATCAAGCATAGTTTGCCAATACAAGGAACCTTCCAAACCACGACACAAGATAGCGACTTTTATAAAGATAAGAGCAGCTGTCTTATCTTTAACCTAAATGTCCACTTATATAGGCAAATCTGAAGCATCTTGATTTGGAAGTGTGAAGTAGTTGTTTTCTTTACTGTTTAAGTCCACTATTTTTTTTACAATTTAACTTATGCGAAATCTTGCGATTTACAGCGAGTTAATATTACGATCTTAATATTGGAAATTCTATAAGCTATTGAAGTATAGTAATTAATTTATTGAGCACACAGAAAGCATATGTAAATACTTTTAATAGGCTTTAACCTGTATTCAATGCGCTTTAAAATTCATAATAAAGCATATTTTGCCAATACAGGGAACCTTCCAAACCACAACACAAGATATCGACTTTTATAAAGATAAGAGTGGCCGTCTTCACGCTTCCAATTCCAGATGCTTCAGATTTGCCTATATAAGTGGACATTTAGGTTAAAGATAAGATGGCTGCTCTTATCTTTATAAAAGTCGCTATCTTGTGCCATGGTTTGTAAGGTTCCCTGTATCGGTAAAATATGCTTGATTATTATGAATTTTAAAGTGCATTGAATACAGGTTAAAGCCTGTTAAAAGTATTTACATATGCTTTCTATGCGCTCAATAAATTAATTACTACTCATGGACTAGTGTACTGAATTAAATGGTATTTTGAAGGAGATTCAGCTTATTAAGATCTAAAAAAATACACCGTTTTTTTATTACAAAATTCCAATTATTTTTGCGTACTCCCTCATGAGGGATGTGTGTGAAAATTATTACATGAATATTAAATTTCAGAGATTTTTGATGTCCTCTTCTCAATTAACTTATTTAGCTTACCCTGTTTATAATAACAATACTGTACTGTTCTTTATTTTAAAAGTATTATTAAAATGGTTAGGTTTTCTTTTTTCTTTGAAAATATAAAAAAATATTCTATTGTCGTCAATCCAAGATCCATATAATTTTGACTTTTGTGAAAAATTTAAAAAAAACTTTGATCCTTTCTGGTAGTCTTTTTATCTTAATTCTATAGTTATTACTTGTGTAATTGCATGAGAGCCTAAAATTATGATTTTTTTTGTTGATTTCAAACACTTCTAATATCAAAACTACATGAGAGAAAATTTTAAAAATTGGGATTTTTTATTACTATTTCTGCTGATGGGTACATTTGGTGAGTTAAATTTGTGGGAGAAAAGTTATCAGCTTTTTTTAATTGGATTACTTGATATGAAATTATTTTTTTGTTTATAACATTACCATTAGTGTAACTATTAACCTTGATCTTACTACTGCACTGACTTTTTTCTCCTATAATTGAATTTGTGTGTGCTTTTAAATAATACTGTATAGAATAATTTTTTTAAAACTACCACTAAATCAATTAGTATAGTTCCTTGTAGCTATTTAAAATTAGATATATACTTCTATAAATTTCTTAAGTTTTTTAACAAGATGGCAATGGCATTCTTTTTTTTTTGTTGTCATAATTAGTTTGCATTCAAATTTTATTTTTATCAATAATTTCAATACCCATGTGGATATTAATTAGTATAATATAAATCAGAAGTGCATAAGTCAAATTTGATGCATTGAGCTCCTGATTATAAAAATAAAAAGTAAGACTACATATTCAAAAAACAATTTTTATTAATTATCAGACGAAAAAAAGTTCTGCATTTAATCTATAAATAGACATTTCATATTTATTTTATTGTGAGGGCTAATCCAGTGAATTCTTGTTTGTTTTTTAACTTATTTGTAATTGTCACTTCTTTGTAAGTTTTGCGGTTTTGTTCTTTATGAAAATTATTTTTTTCAATAAAATTGATTTAAAAAACAGATCACATTTGACTGATTTTTATTTGAAAAATATTCTACTCAATCCCGAACAATAAAAATCTAATGAACATAAAACATTATTGAAAAATCTCACTAATATAAGCAATATTTAAACTTAAATTTAAAATTATGTATTATGAAAAAAATGTTAAATATTATTTATGTAGAGCATATATTTTATGCAAAAATTGAATAGTAGCATTAAAGTTATATGGTGCACGTGAAGTTATAAGTGAAAAGATTAATTCATGACATAAAGCTTTGTCAACCCTTATATGATTAATAAATGAGGAAGAGAAAGTAAATAATACAAAACATTAGAAGAAAACATAACAAAAAAAAAAGTGATACAAAGATCCTAAGATTTTGTAATATGTAAATCATTCCAACTTCAAATATACTATATACTGAATCTTTATTCTTTTTGACATCTTATGATGTTTTAATTTTTGCAACAAACTTTTTTCTGAAAAACATCTTATTTGTAGCTTTCCATTGTATTCTATCCTCAATGTATCTAAATTTATATAGATATATTTTGCTCAAGCATTTTATTTGTTAGAAAAAAGTATATAAATGTCAGAATAAATTGATTGGCATTTATAAATACAGTATATTAATTTTTTAGATAGATTTTGTCAATATTATAATTTATTTTAGAATTAAGATATTATTAAAAAAGTTATTTGTCTTTATACGATTATATATATTATATATGTTATTCTATTTACAGTTAAGAAATGGCTGATATTAAAAATTATATATGTTATTCTATTTACAGTTAAAAAATGGCTGATATTAAAAATTTCCTCTATGCCTGGTGTGGCAAACGCAAATTGACACCAGAATATGATCAGAGAAGTGCTGGAACTAAGAATAGACAACGTTTTATTTGTGAAGTGCGGGTAGATACCTTTGATTACACTGGAATTGGTAATTCAACTAATAAAAAAGATGCTCAGACTAATGCCGCCAAAGATTTTTTGGCATATTTGGTACGTCAAGGCCATGTAGCAGGAAGTGATGTTCCAGGACTTGACGTAAGTTTTATTTTGCAATATAAAAAAATTGCAATAATTAATAATTTAGTTTATTTAAATTTTTTTTAGAAAAAAAGTATATTGATTTGTTTTTATTGTAAATTTTGTTTCAGTTTGTATTTATCAATTTTTGAACATTACTTGTGGGGGGGTTCTGAATTTTTAATTACCAGGTATATTTTGGCAAAAAAAATATTATAAATTAAAACTATTGAGATTTTACTGTGACAATTACAATTTGCCATTTTACTCATTATTGATAGTGATTACATTGTTTATCTTAAAAATATTTAAATGTGCAGTTGTTTAGTTAAATTAGAAATACACTGATATTATTTCTTGCTGCAATGGAATATAGCCATTGAGACTAATTATAAATGAAAGAGTAAATAAGGAAATGGCTGAACTTACAGACCATCAAAAATTCAATTATGAAAGAAAGAGCTTCTTACGATATTAAATCTCTCATATTTTTTAATGAATATTATGGAAAATTTTGCAACAGACTACCAAGATACAATTGATACTTCTGTCAAAAAAAAATTTTTAAATTTAATTGGAATAATAAATAATTTTCTGTAGCTAAGTAAGTGTCTAAAAATAATTAAGTTTTTTGATGGTGTTATTACTAGTTATGCAATTGTCTTCTTAATTGTGCGGTTTAAAGTTTTTGTAATTTTTTTTATAGTCTATAATAATAATGTGTTATAAAAATAATTTTTGTTCAAACTTAATGGAAAGCTTAGAACAAACTGCCATTGATAATAATCAACTGTTTATTACTTTATTATATGGCTTTTAGCAGAAGTTTCTTTGGAATTATCAAGTATGGTTTTCAGATTACTTAAAATACATTTTGATTTATAAGCCAATATATGTATGACTACAGAAAGTAATTTATTGACTAAGATTTTGTGATATTTCTAGAGCTTTAACAAGCAAGACAAATTTTTAATGTCCACTTCATACATTGTTGTCATTGCAATTAATGAATTATTTATTGTAATAAATAAACATTTATGGGCTACTCACTAAGGTATATCAACTAGGTTGGGGGAAGTTACTAGTTTTTACTTCTGAGTTAAGGCACAAATGCCATTGTCTTTTTTCTCAGTTGTCTGATAATTTTTAAAGAAACATCAGTTTGTATTTTTTGAAAACACAATGTGTATGTAAATGATTATTCTTTTCATGTACAAAGCAAAGTTAAATTATGGCTAATTACCTGAAGGTTGTAAAGTTGTCAGGTAAGGCAATGGTTAGTGTTTGAAGACAGAGCGTGTTAAAAAAATTTTGATTGTAAATTCAGGTTGCCATTTGATAATAATCTTTTATTTAGCTATCTATAACTGTAGATCACTTTCAATTAAATAAAAATTACACGAATTGGAAGAAGTATCTAATATTAAATAAGATTTTCTGAAATTAGAACAAAAAATAATGAGACAATAAATTAAAAAAGTGGACATGGACTGTAACAATCCGGAGAATTTGACCTAACGTAATCTGCACTACAGGGCGCCACTAGGCATTTGAACCTAGAAAATTTATAAAGTAGGCAGATACGTAAGTTTAAAAAAAAAAAAAAAATTTTTTATATATTTTGATTCTGGTCGTTAGCCCATTGTCACTAGCTCAGGGAGTAGCAGAGATTTATATTTATAATAAATTCTTATCTAAGAATATATAAAAAAGAATAAAATAAGCCACTGACAGTAATTAACACACAAACATTTATTTACGCACATATATAAAATTTAGCATTATTTTAGAATAACTTTTACTTTGGATTTTAACTTGATTTTAGAATTTAAATTTACATTTTAATTTTTATAATATTATAAGTTTACATTTTAATTTTTTATAAGTTCGCACAGATGGGTTTATAAAATGTGTTTTTAATGTTGAATATAGATCGGTTACATAGATTACACGGTCAAAAAACATTTCAAAATAAACATAAACGATCAAAATACAAAGTCATTGATACCGTCAATTGCATAGGGAATACAAGAAACCCAATGGTGTTCATCATAAGACACCGCATTGACACCAATAACTTAAAAGACATCCGACATAAATACATCTTAGATACTCACCGTAAGGTATCAGTATTTACCGAATGTCTATATATTTTGATCAAATATGAAAACCAAAAACATAATCAACCGGTAACGAACCCATGCAAGCGTCTATACCCAACTTAAATTTAATGCATCTTTATTTAGTGTCGAGTATGAATAGACTACATAGATTTGCATTTGAAAAGAAAATATTCAATCCTTGTTTAACCTTAGGCCAAAGGTTCGCAGTCAAACCAAACTTCAATCCATCTGATATATCGATGTGTTCAATGTAATACGAATACGGCAGCACAATTAGGTTAAGAGAAGAAACTGCTTCTCGTCAGATAGGAATATTACATCTATCTGACGATGAGAGCAATAAAAAAAAAACTCCATAGGAAGGAACTGCGGTTTCCGGCTTATAATTCTTCCCATAGGCAAAACGAGCGTGTGCGGCGTATAATAGCGATTCCACCCGTAGCGAATCTCGTACTACATCTACTAATTACACCAATATATCCAATCCATTGACCTAATTCAACTACGAAACGAATAACCTAAGATTACCCTCCCCTAATATAACTTTACAAATCTATATAGCCATTCACGCCCGACTTAAATTTAATATTTATATAGTTTAATTTATCGAAAAACAGAAATCATAATAAAAACTTAAAAGAACAAAAAAAAAATAAATAAATGGAAATGATTTTACAAAAGAAATACATCAAATAAAATTATACCTAATTAATAAATAATTTAGTTTGGTCAGATAGGAATCTATTTCTTTTTTTTTTTTTTAAATACGGAACAAGTTTAGAAGTAAAGGTCTTATTGTTTAGAAATGTTCATTAATTATATATATTTAAAGCTGAGAGTTCAAAAAGTTCTTACGATTTCAAAATGTTCTTTTTATCCGTTGCTTGCCGTTTGAACGTGAATTCCCACACCGTCCTAAAGAGATTGGTATTCTGTTGGCCGATTTATTTATTCATCCGGAGGTCTTTTGCTTTGGCTGGTCCTCAATGTAGAAAACGATGTCATTTTTTTTTTTTTTTAACAAAACCGAAGAGATTGAAGAGTGCATCTTTTCAATCCCTTCTCCTTCAACTCCGCACTAACACATATAGTCACATCGTAATAACTAACTAATAATTTCCAAACTTTTCCTTTTATATTACCTTTAGGATTCAATGGACATTACGTCATCGTTGATGATGATCCTTCCGTTGAGGTCCGATTTCCCGATGGATTTCTCTCATTTGCTATTAGTTTCAATTGTTTTCCTATCTGACTTTTGCTTATACATTTAAATGCCCAAAGGCTAGTTCACTTTGACTAATTAAAATAATCATTTCCATTTCTGATTAATTAATGTGTTTTCCAAACTTAAAGATATTTTTATCTCTAAATCTTTTTGTTGAAAGATTTAGTTTTTCTATTTTTAATAAAGTTTTATTTTAATAATTTTTTTTTTTTTTTATCTGTGCAATTTTATATATATACGGTTTAAGATGATTTTTTAATTCTTAAAAAAGAAATTTTTATTTGCGAACTTTTATTTTTTTCATGTTTAATAATAAAAAAACAATGTAACGTCGTCTGTGCCCGTTACATATCAGTAAACTTGCTTAAAAAAAAAAATGAACAAAAAAAAAATATTTTACTTAGGGTTAGTAATTATGGTACACGATTAACGAAAACATTTACAAAAACATTCGGTTAGTAATTTTTACAAAGATTATATACAAAAAAAAAATGTTGACTATCGTTTTTCTAAAGACCATTTTCGTCTACGCCTCCTCCCCCCAAGCGTTCTATTTTTTTATCCATTTTATTTTTACACACGGCATGACAAGCAAATTTTATAAATTATTTATTTAAGAAGGTTGCACTGAGGTAAATATGTTTTAAGGAATAATGGGTTTAAACGTGTATATTTGCAGCACAATTATAAATACCACCAACTTATTTATGACTAATTGAAATGCATACATAGGGTTACACTGAAGTAATTCCCAAAGGTACTCATCGTAAGGCACCACATTTCGATCATAAACTTACGTGGCTGTGCGCACCTATATACAATAAAGCATAATATATATTAACAAAAAAAAACATTAATTGCAACCTTTTGACTTTCTTTTTAACAAAGTACAATTTAAAATTATTAATACTTTCTCGTGTTTAATATATGTGTAATTTCTTTCTGGCAGCGCTTTTATAAGATTTAAAGTATACGACTTTATGTAAACAGATAAAAATATCTCACTTTGACAAACTAAATTCACTCAGGGTATATGTGGTTTATTAAACATAGGCCCCAGTTGGGAGACCAATTATAACGATCCGGAGAGTTTGACTTAACGTCATCTGCACTACAGGGCGTGTTCTAGGCATTTGAACCTAGAAAAATTTATAAAGTAGGCAGATACGTAAGTTAAAAAAAATTTTTTTTTATATATATTTTGATTTAATATATTTTGATTTCGGTCGTTAGCCCATTGTCACTAGCTCAGGGAGTAGCAAAGATTTATATTTATAATAAATTCTTATCTAAGAATATATAAAAAAGAATAAAATAAGCCACTGCCAGTAATTAACACACAAACATTTATTTACGCACATATATAAAATTTAGCATTATTTTAGAATAACTTTTACTTTGGATTTTAACTTGATTTTAGAATTTAAATTTACATTTTAATTTATATAATATTATAAGTTTACATTTTAATTTTTTATAAGTTCGCACAGATGGGTTTATAAAATGTGTTTTTAATGTTGAGTATAGATCGGTTACATAGATTACACGGTCAAAAACATTTCAAAATAAACATAAACAATCAAAATACAAAGTCATCGATACCGTCAATTGCATAGGGAATACAAGAAACCCAATGGTATTCATCATAAGATACCGCAGAGACACCAATAACTTAAAAGACATACGAATAAATACATTTTAGATACTCACCGTAAGGTATTATTATTTACCGAATGTCTATATATTTTGATCAAATATGAAAACCAAAAACATAATTAACCGATAACGAATCCATGCAAGTGTCTATACCCAACTTAAATTTAATGCATTTTTATTTAGAGTGTCAAGTATGAATAGACTACATAGATTTGCATTTGAAAGAAAAAATTCTATCCTTATTTAACCTTAGGCCAAAAGTTCGCAGTCAAACCGGCTCCAATCCATCTGATACATTTATGTATTCAATGTAGCATGAAAATACGACAACACAAAATACTATACTGTCAGGAATGTACATCTGAACAGTAAGTAGAGTTAGAGAAGACATTGTCTCTCTACCAACAGGAATGCTACATCTGTTGGCGAGTAGAACAATAAACAAAAACTCCATAGGAATGGACTGCGGTCTTTTGCCGACTTACAAATCCATCCATAGGCAAACAAGGTGTGTGGCGTATATATGCAATCCTATTCGTAGCGGATCTCATACTACATCTACTAATTACACCAATATATCCAATCCATTGACCCAACAAATAACCTAAGATTACTCTCCCCTAATATAACTTTACAAATCTATATAGCCATTCACGCCCGACTTAAGTTTAACATTTATATAATTTAATTTATCGCACAACAAAAATCATAAATAAACTTAAAAGAACAAAAAAAAAATAAATGGAAATGATTTTACAAAAGAAATACATTAAATAAAATTATAACTAATTAGTAAATAACATTGGTCAGATAGGATTCTATTTCTTATTAATTAAAGACTGAGAAAGTTTATATTTTAGTGTTTCAAAATGTTTTTAAAATCCGGAGGATTTGACCTAACATAATCTGCACTACAGGGCGCCACTAGGCATTTGAACCTAGAAAATTTATCTAGTAGGCAGATACGTAAGTTAAAAAAAAAAACTTTTTTTTTATATATTTTGATTTAATATATTTTGATTCTGGTCGTTAGCCCATTGTCACTAGCTCAGGGAGTAGCAGAGATTTATATTTATAATAAATTCTTATCTAAGAATATATAAAAAAAGAATAAAATAAGCCACTGCCAGTAATTAACACACAAACATTTATTTACGCACATATATAAAATTTAGCATTATTTTAAAATAACTTTTACTTTGGATTTTAACTTGATTTTAGAATTTAAATTTACATTTTAATTTTTATAATAAGTTTACATTTTAATTTTTTATAAGTTCACACAGATGGGTTTATAAAATGTGTTTTTAATGTTGAGTATAAATCGATTACATAGATTACACGGTCAAAAAACATTTCAAAATAAACATAAACGATCAAAATAGAAATTCATTGATACCGTCAATTGCATAGGGAATACAAGAAACCCAATGGTGTTCATCATAACACACCGCATTGACACCAATAACTTAAAAGACATCCGACATAAATACATCTTAGATACTCACCGTAAGGTATCAGTATTTACTGAATGTCTATATATTTTGATCAAATATGAAAACCAAAAACATAATCAACCGGTAACGAACCCATGCAAGCGTCTATACCCAACTTAAATTTATTGCATCTTTATTTAGAGTGTCGAGTATGAATAGACTACATAGATTTGCATTTGAAAAAAAAATATTCAATCCTTGTTTAACCTTAGGCCAAAGGTTCGCAGTCAAACCAAACTTCAATCCATCTGATAAATCGATGTGTTCAATGTAATACGAATACGGCAGCACAATTAGGTAAAGAGAAGAAACTACTTTTCGTCAGATAGGAATATTACATCTATCTGACGATGAGAGCAATAAAAAAAAACTCCATAGGAAGGAACTGCGGTCTCCGTCTTATAATTCCTCCCATAGGCAAAACGAGCGTGTGCGGCATATAATAGCGATTCCGCCCGTAGCGAATCTCGTACTACATCTACTGATTACACCAATATATCCAATCCATTGACCTAATTCAACTACGAAACGAATAACCTAAGATTACGCTCCCCTAATATAACTTTACAAATCTATGTAGCCATTAACGCCCGACTTAAGTTTAATATTTATATAGTTTAATTTATCGAAAAACAGAAATCATATAAAAACTTAAAAGGACAAAAAAAAAAAAAAAATGGAAATGATTTTACAAAAGAAATACATCAAATAAAATTATACCTAATTAATAAATAATTTAGTTTGGTCAGATAGGAATCTATTTCTATTTTTTTTTTTTTAAATACGGAACAAGTTTAGAAGTAAAGGTCTTATTGTTTAGAAATGTTCATTAATTATATATATTTAAAGCTGAGAGTTCAAAAAGTTCTTACGATTTCAAAACGTTCTTTTTATCCGTTGCTTGCTGTTTGAACATGAATTCCCACGCCGTCCTAAAGAGATTGGTATTCTGTTGGCCGATTTATTTATTCATCCGGAGGTCTTTTGCTTTGGCTGGTCCTCAATGTAGAAAACGATGTCATTTTTTTTTTTTTTAACAAAACTGAAGAGATTGAAGAGTGCATCTTTTCAGTCCCTTCTCCTTCAACTCCGCACTAAAACATATAGTCACATCGTAATAACTAACTAATAATTTCCAAACTTTTCCTTTTATATTACCTTTAGGATTCAATGGACATTACGTCATCGTTGATGATGATCCTTCCGTTGAGGTCCGATTTCCCGATGGATTTCTCTCATTTGCTATTAGTTTCTATTGTTTTCCTATCTGACCGATGCTTATACATTTAAATGTCCAAAGGTTAGCATACTTTGACTAATTAAAATAATCATTTCCATTTCTGATTAATTAATGTGTTTTCCAAACTTAAAGATATTTTTATCTCTAAATCTTTTTGTTGAAAGATTTAGTTTTTCTATTTTTAATAAAGTTTTATTTTAATAATTTTTTTTTTTTTTATCTGTGCGATTTTATATATATACGAGTTTAAGATGATTTTTTAATTTTCAATTTTTAATTCTTAAAAAAGAAATTTTTATTTGCGAACTTTTATTTTTTTCATGTTTAATAATAAAAAAACAATGTAACATCGTCTGTGCCCGTTACAGTACTTAGCAATAAAGGTAGAAATATTGGAAGCACAAATATAGTGGAATTCATTATGAAAAAAATGTACATCATTATTTAAATTGATAGTCTATCAGATAGAATAGCAGTAGTAGTTTTATTCAACTTAATGGAAGATAATTCACGTAAATGCCACCATAAGTTTTCAATCTGATGAAGGTGGTATAAGATGTTTTATGTGGTTATAAGTTGTCAGATAAGACAGTGGTTGATATTTGAAGACAGTATTAAAAATTTGCCACCATAAGTTCTCAATCTGATGAAGATAGTATAAGATATTTTACGTGGTTGTAAGTTGTCAGGTAAGAGAGTGGTTGATACTTGAAGACAGTATTAAAATATTTTTGATTGCAAATTCTAGTTGACATTCAATAATACCTTTTTATTTAGTTATCTATAACTGTAAAGTACTCAATTAAATGAAGATTACATGAATTGGAAGAACTGTTTAACATTAAATAGGATTTTGTGAGATTAGAACAAAAAATAAATTTTAGACAATACATTTAAAAAGTGGACATGTATTTAACTATAAGGCATAAATACTGAAAGCACAAGTCGGGTGGAATTCATTATGAATAAAAAAAATGGAACATTATTATTAAAATTGATAGTCTATCACATAGAATGGCAGCAGTAGTTTTATTCAACTTGATGGAAGATATGAAATGCAGATTATTCAAGTATATGTCACCATAAGTTTTCAATCTGATGAAGTAGAGGATTTTTATGTGATTGTACAAAGTACTTTTGACTTCACCAAACATTTTAAAATTGTTATGGAAGAATAATGCTAGAATTGATAAACAACTGAAAGATTATAGTGTGATGGGTAAATTTGGTTATGGAATTTGCAGAATTAAGAAAAATTTTGTATTATGAATTTTTTTTTTTTAAATTTTTAAATGGATTTGGAAACATTTAAATAGAAGTGGATTGTATTTTGACCAACAGAAAATATATTTATTTCAAGATTGCAATATTTTAATAGATTCAACTTAGGAAATGGTCATTGATTAATGAAATGTAGATATGTATTAATGCAAAGTTAGAGAAGCAAAACTATTAGCATGTGTTATTTCTAACTTTTAGAAGCATCTGATAAATTTAAATCTGAAGCTGAATATTATTTTAAAATATTAACAGAATTTGAAAATGATTTTGACTTAATGAAATTGGTAAGAAATCCCAATATTCTATTAAGTTGTTACACAGAGAGGTTATTACAAAAAATAGCTGTTCATCAATAACTTTCTGTTGAGACAAGACAATGAAGAAGAAAAGGAATATGAAAATCCAAGAGTAACTTTTTTCACTCTTCTCAGACCTATCTATTGTAAACATGAGAAATCACTGGATATTAAATAACTTAATGCTATAATATTCTCATCTCTAGACCAATTTGTCTTCATTAATAATGTCTTATGATTCCAATCTAGAATTAATGCAATTAGCAACCACCTTTGATTTCTTTTAACAGTTTTAAATCATAGCTTGTAATTAAAAAAAAAAAAAAATCTGTTTTAAACTCAGACTAACTCATTTATTTAGTTCTAAAGATATTGACATCAAGTTTCTATATATTTTAGAGACCATACATTTTTATACCAACTCTAGACTCCTATCCCTTGACTAGGAAAATTAATATCAACACACGGTTTTTTTTTATGCTTCTAAGAACAGTTGCTTTCACCCTATTATGGAACTGTTTTCTATAAGGCATTAATAAGTGGCCACTAAATGGTATAATGTTAAAATATTTTCTTATATTTTTTGTTGGAATATGAAAATATTTAAAAAATAATTTATTAAAAAGAACTGAATATTTGGAATGGTATAAAATAGCATGGAAAAAGTTAATGATATAAAACAATTGAATTGGAAAGGAAATTGAAGAAGTGATTAAGTCTCAAAAATTTAAAACAGATAGTACTATTATTAAAAAGAGGGATTCTCTATGATAATGAAAAAGAAAAAGTAATTCCTACACTTATAATATTTTCTTAATTGCCAATCATTTTAAATGAAGTGAGACATGTCATTAAATTTACAAAAAATAAAAAAGTTTCAGGAAATAATTGGTATAATATAGATAGATGAAGAAATACAGAAATTGTAACCATAAAATGTCAAAATGGTAGATGCACCAACTGATTGAATGCAATAATGTTGATATTTCAGAAAGACAAAAATAAATATTGGAAATTACAATTCTATATAAAATTTTTATTAAGATAATTACAACTCATTTATAATAAACTTTGAACTCAAACCAACCACAAGAACAAGTTGAATTTTAAAGTGATTTTAAAAGTATTAAGAAAAATTATGCAAAGAATTAATAAATTTAATTTACCATTATGCTATATATTGTGAGAGTACCATACGAGCCTCACCTAAAACAATTTGATTCTTTATGAATTTACCTGTGCCTATATCAAATTAACAGATATAAATAACCTACACCTATCTTAAGCTTTTCATATATCAGCTACATAAACTAATTAAATATTAAAATAATAATTCTAAAAATGAATTATTATAATATATTTATATGCATACATAAATAAATGTTTCCAACTAATAGTATTTTTTTTATTAACCAAAACTTGACATTGACCAAGCTTTAAGTCAACGTTGCATTTTATCAATTGAAACAAAGAAAATAAACGTTTGGAGTTCATTACAAATTGTATATTTAAACAATAGAGAGCGTGAGCATGATTATGTGATATGCTTTCAGAAATTAATCCAAGTATAAAAACGAACTAATATTGTTATAACAATAATCTTCTATTTAGTTATCGAAGCAATAACTACGTCGGTAAATTTAAATGTGTTCGAATTTAGAACACATTTAAGAAAAAAAGATTCACTATTTTAAAACCTTCAAGTAATTAATTTACTTACTTTTAATATTATAAAGAACTAAAAAAAAAAAATCATTTAAATTGACAAGGTTATAAGAGAAATCAACATCTTCGAAATGAGTTTTCAAAATATATGTTTAAGAAGACAAAAATTTACAAAGATGTTCTCTGGCTAGACAGTTTATGCCAAGGATTTCTTCTGATGTTTTAAACCTGAATATGTAAATTTATTCCTACTTAATGCCTAAAATATAATCGTCGTAATTCCCATTTAAAAAGCTGCCTTAATAATGGACTATTTTAATGAAGATGTTAAATATTTTACTACGCAAATATTTAAAAGAATGAATATTTGGATGGCCTCTTCGAAGGATGATCAATGAGCATTCATTGTCATTTTATTTTGTCTAAAGAGGGATATAAAACCATTATTTTTTCTCGTCTTGGATTACTTCATTGTGTACTTTAATAACTCTTAAACTTTATTTCCTTTGTGAATAAATTGTATTTACGTGGAAAAATTATTTCGTTTATCAAATTGATCTTAACAGGATAAATGGAGAACTGATAAGATGAACATTTTATTTTTTATTTATTTAATAAAATCTAGATGTTGATATTTTGATATATGCTCTGATGAAAGCGACGGTTGACTAAGGTAAAAGTTTTTAAATTGTCAATTTGGAAGTAAGTTTTATTATATTCCAAATTGAACCTTACCTGACAATTATCATAATTTCTTTTTAATCAATAACAATTAATATAAGAATACATTCTGTTGTTATTCTAGTGTGAATGGTTGTTATCTGGTACAAACATAGACACACAATATGTAGATTTATAATGTATGGTGGTATTATTTATTATACACATGATTTTAAATTATATATATGTAAATAATTACATTGTTTTGGTTTTTTTTGGATGTTAAATAGTTTATTATTGTATCATATATAAGCACAAATTATAATTCTAAATTTTAATATTTTGAATTATTTACGTGATAATATTTTTGTTCCTATTACTGATTAAAATGTGTTAAACTTGATTTTAAAATTAAACAGGTCTCGTTTGTTTATTTTATTTAGTCATTTTATAAAACCAATAATTATAAATATACATACTCATGCATATATATGTTGAATCAACTTAGTAATTTAATATTTATAAAAAAGTTATATATAGCTTATACTAAATTTATCATTACTATGGGATATTTGTGGAAATGCCTGAAGAGAGTCAATTGCAATTTCTACTCTGAGCTCGAATTCCGAGAGTAACGACGTTATTAATAGAGGAGTGGATTGGATTATATTTTAAATCACATCATCCATAGCATTCTATAAGAAGACTCAAAGTCCGAATATAGTTAGATGCGACTTCCTCGAATCCTGAAAAGGATCGTCTCGTTATAATATATATATTTTAGGAAAAAACATTTGATTCTGTGTAAGTATTTCCATCATGATGCCATGTTTTAAAAAATATTTACCAAAATGCATCAACATGAATTAGGTTATATAGTGACACCAAGAAGATTTGATATTGATATGAGTAAGTAACATTGTGATTCCAAATCTCCAAAACTTTTTACAGCAGTTTTTACAATAAATTTTTTGTGGAATAAAATATGAAAGACATAAGAATCTAAATTTTACAGATAATGTGGTTGATTTTACAAATAATGCTTCAAAGCTTTGGAAAATGTTGCAAGAGTTCTTAGATAAAAATAAGCAAATAGAACAAGAATAAATGCCAAAAAACTAAAATAACGTTAAGTAAATTTTTTCAGCAGAAAATAAAGATTGTTAATAATGAATTAGTAGTTAACAATTGCAAACATCATGATCAGATTATAAATGCAAACAGAAATATTAAAGATGAAAAATTTCATAAAATTAAACTTGGATGGAGAACTTTTAGTAAAAATGAATTAATATTAAAAGAAAATATTTCTATGTGCTTAAAAAGAAAGATTTTTAATAGCAATATTTTATTAGTTATCACTGACATAATTGAAAGAATATAGAGACTATAATGAAATTGTGCTGGACATTTTACTAGAAGAAATAGCAATAAGTGGACAATTGAAATTTTAAATTAGATTCAAGAACTTATAAAAGATGTAGAAAAAGTCAAATGACATGAATGTACAAGTTAATGAAGTTTGTTGGAGTGATCGCATGAAGTTATGGATCAGAGAACTTTCATCCTGCAATAAATGGACAATGATTAAACATGATGATTATATGCACACATATAAAATGATGGGTTACTAATCTTAATTTTTTTTTATAGTGAAGCATTCTTTTAGATAAAAATTTGTTAAATCAAACTTAACATTGAAATCTTTGCTGCTCTAAAGTATAAATAATTTTGTCATCTAAAATAATTAAATCATGATTTAATTCTGATATAAATCAGTTGAATTAAGTATTAATCTTTTCAAATCATATATAAGTACTTAAAATCAGCTAAAAAAGTGGATGTGAATAGTAATTTAAAAAATTTCAAAGTTTGCTTTCATAAATGTAGCAATTAGAATCTGAAAAAATTAATAAAATTATAGATTATATTAAAGATGCACAACAACTTTGCTATATGAAAAGATGATATTTTTACTGATTTTTATACCATACCAAATCTACTCTTTCCCAATTTAATAAAAGTATTAAATTTGATCACATATTGGTCTATACTGAATGGTAGCAGCAATCATTTTTCTCATGTATTCATTAATTCTTGTGCAACAAATTATTGTGATTGCAATTAAAGCATTTGTAATTATTATTTCACTTCTGTGAATTATAAAATTAAAATTTCATATTTCATTTAAAATGGTTCCAGAGCATAAAATTTGTGTATGGAATAAATGGAAATAATTAATTTTGTTTTGAAGGGGGGCATGGAGTCATATTGAAATACTAACCAAATATTCAACAAGAATGAATAATCAATTTACACAAATAGTTATAAAAAAAAAGTGAATTTTATCAAAAAGCATTGAGTCTATATAAGGACTAACAAATGTGCCACTGGAAAAAATAAGCAAGAGATAGTTGCATAGTTTCAGAAATTGGTATAAATTTTAAAATATTGAAAAACATTTATATTCATATTACTTAGTTAGGAGAGTATAGGGTTTATACAAATGTGCTTTATCTCAATTTATTATCCACTTTCTTTTCATAACTGCATTATTTTAGTTATTTTAATTATTTTCATTGATACATTGTATAAAAATTTTTTAGTTTGTGTGATAGATGTCTGTACATATCAAAAATGTCTATTGTCTAAAATTTTACTGTAGAATTTGATACTATTCACAATTTTAGTAATTCAGATGAAAGCTTGGAACTAAATAGTGATGGATATGAAAAGTATAATTTTAAACTTAAAGTGATGGATATAGAAAGAATAATGTAAGCTTAATTAAATATAGTCATTGTTCTTATGTACAATCTTATAATTCTAAATATAATAAAGATATAAGAGAACTTTAATCGATTTCCAATATCTTTGAATTATGTTTGCATATATATTTTTAAAGTATAGTTTTTTAATATTTTTTAAAAATGTTTTAATAATAGTGATTTTTGATGTTAACAGCCATAATATACAAATTTTAATAAAATGTTTTTGCAGGTTGTTAATGCATCTGAAGAAAAAGCAAATACCCCTTCAGATGAGTCTTCACCATCAGGACCTGCTCCTGCTCATGTATCACTTGGTCTTACAATGAATTCCAAACCTGATTATTTACCATACAGATCAAGCTCACCAACTGGTTATATTGATAGAATTGCAGAGAAAAGAAAGCTTGAAGAGGTGGATTTTTTTCTTCTCTCATTTATTATTATTTAGTCTAATCTTATTTATGTGTAATTCTTACTTACATTAATATTACTAGTAGATAATTGAGGGAAAAGATATTTTTTTAAAGTTTAAGGAAAAATTTAATTTAATAATCATCTATATTTATTTATTCATTATGATTAATTGTTATTCCAGTTGACTTATTTATAAACATGTTCATATTTATTAACAGTAATGTTATAAAATTTCTCTTTGATAACATTAACATTTTATGGTGAAATAGTAATTTACACGGTATATTTTTTATTTTGGTACTATAATAATATGAATTCACTAGTTTATCTACATAAATATGCAGATATTTGTGGACACAATAATTAAATCAAAGATAGAATGTATTACTCTATTAAGAGTTATAGTATGACAAGTACTACACCAAAAGTTTTGGCACTTACCACTTGTTTTATATAAAGATCATACTTATATATATAATAGTTTCTTAATTTTTTTTTTTCTTTGATCACTAAAAATGAGATAAAATTAAGCAGAAACAAACATTTTAAAAAAACAATTCACTTTATTCATTGGATTTTCCCCCTGATTTTTGTTTGGTTTAAGAAAAAAACAGTTTTGTTTTCGCAGTGATAGAAATTGTATATAAACTGTCTTCATAACATGAATAAATTTTAAACAGATTGAATTGATCATTAGGTAATATTTTTATGATCAATATAAAAGATAAAAATTTAGTCATGAGCTCAGTACTTATAGCGATATGATTTCTATCAGTAATGAAGACTGCATCATATTCTAATTGTATTTTTTTTATAATTAGTGCCTTAACACAATTTTATCAATATCAGATTAACATGAATCTTTTTATAGTAGATAAAAATATCTAGATATCCATTTGCTGACCACTGTTGAATGCTATGAACTTTCTGGGGAAAAAATGCTGTCTTTTTGTGATCTGAAAAAATTTCAGGATTCACTTAGCCTGGACTTGAATCATAGCTCATAAGTTAGCATGAGATTCTTCGTTGACAAATATAGCATTTTATTTTTGTAGAAATTAATGGCCAAATAAAAATCTTGTTGAATGGAATTTGCTTACATTAGTTTGCACTATTTATTTATATTGATTATCTTAACAATATTAAAATTATTAAATTATTATAATACAATAATTATAATTATCATTATTACTACTAGAACTTACTGCTATTACAACATTTAAATGAAATAAGTAATTGTAATATGAGAAATCAAAATGCAGAATCTAACTCCTTAGCTAAATGCAAATGACTTTCATTAGTATATATAAATCACGCTCTGTGTATTAATACATCAATAAATGATGTTTATATACAATCCAAACTAAAGTGTAGATGGGCTCATTCTATATTTGCATTTGTTTATAATTAGTTTATATATAGTTTGCTGAGGGTTTTAAGTACTTGCACATTAATTGCAACTATTCGAGCTATCAAAAAATTATATTTAGATAGATTATTCTTCTATGTGATTACTTAGATTTTTTTTAAACCAATTCCAAAAAATATTTCCAAATCATACTAATTGAAAGCCTTTGCTTTACCATAGGATATAACAATTAGTTATATATCGACTAAAGTAAGGAAAAAAACTACTTTATAATTTATTTTATCTTTTGTAAAAAAAAAAAAAAACAATAACAAAAAAATTTAACATGCTTAGAAAAATGAAAATAAGGCATTTAGCAATCAAATTTATAAAATAAATATGTTAAGCAAGAATTTCATAAGACATTTAATTAACAATGAATGGAAATATAATTGTTTAAGAAATTAAACTGCAAATCCAGTCCATGGATTGAATATAAGTAAAAATTTAACAAGAACAACAATGCAAAAGATAAACTTTGTAATCCATAAAAAAGGTAATTGATGTCTATAAGAAATTTGCAATGTGTGGTTAACATTTTGTTGTTATTTATAAAATACACACTAACTAAAGAATATAATAATGGAAAACTTGAACTAATCACTTTGGAAAATGACACTTTAATAAAAAATAAAAAAACACTAGCCACTGGACCAGTGAAGCTGACTTTACCTAGGATATCTTCAATGAAGATGCAGAAAGGGGGTCTAGTACTCAGTTAACAGGCTTACCTGGTCTTTATTTTAAATTTTGTATGCTTCCAAGATTTTTAATGCTATTCAGATAAATACTATAAATAATAAATATTATATAGATTTATAATCATGTGATGTACTGTTTATTTTTTTATAATTACTTTGAAACATTTTAATTTATTTCATTTCTGAAGTTTTGTTATTTATTCTAGAATGATGTTTAAATTCCTTCATTTTAGTTTCTCCTGTTTAATTCTCGAGTTTCAAACTAAATGTAACATTTGGCACAGTCAGAGAACTTGTATCTCCAGACTTGTCAATCAATAATAATGTGGAAATAAATAAATAAGCAGGTATAGAATTAAAAAATGGGGCAACACGATGTAGCATAAATGAATGTGATGGTAACAAAGCTGTGGAGTTGCAAATATATATAAAATCTTTAAATAAATATTTGTCAATTTCACAAAGACCATTTATTAAAATTGCCACTTTACTCTTATTTGCAGGTCTCTGAGTTATAGAAATAGCAAATAGGTTTGCAAATCTGATGAGCCTGAAAGTATTTCTTATGTAGAATTAGGAAAAAAAAAAAAATTGAGATGACTTTGGAATTCTGAACCATCCAAACATAGATGCCAAGAGAGAGGGGAGGGGTACAATGACTGATACAGCCTTAAGAGAATTAACAAGAAAATGTTTATATGATAAATCTTGATGAAGCTTTATTAAAATAATTCTTATGGGACATATGTGATATAAATTTGTGACAGTAACTCGTAGCAATCTTGAGCTTACATATTGCGATGTTATAAAAAGTATAGCATATGAAATAGTTTTAAAACAGGCTACAGAATTTCATGAATCTTGTACAAATCATGTTAATAAACTAACATCTGTGCATCCAAATCTGAAATTTGTTAAAAAGAAAAAATAGAATGGTATTGCTGTAATTGGAAAGAATTTAAGTGTTAAAGTTGCAGTAAAACAGGTCACCTAGCAAAAGTTTACCTACTAAAAAGAAAAGGGACAAAAATACAAATTTCCAGAAAGAAATGTATCGAAAGTAAAATCTATATATTGTAGTGCAATTATTGCAATGGAAATTGACAGCGGGGTAAAGGTAACTTCATATTGCTGACAGACTCAAAATTGTTATCTAAAAAAATGTAATGCTGCCCAAAGGTAATGAAAACAGATATGAAGATGAGAAACAAATGGCAAACTTATAAAAATAATAGAAATATTTAAAATACCAATTACAAACCGTTACTAGTCTGTGAATGATTGAAATCTTAGACGTAAAAAATTTGCTTGGCAAATAAAATTACAAGGGAAAGAGAATCCAAACACTATATTAAAAATTATTCAGATTAGAACAAGAGAAAATTAAACAGACTGAGTTTTATTGAATTGAATGAAGATAGAACACTCCAAGATTTATACTGTTTGCACTGAAATCAAAAGTTGAAAATGAGTTGGATGCTCTTGTTAAAAAAGGGTTATTAACACATGCAAAAAAATGGGCTATTTAATAGTTATCATCCCAAACCTAATGGGTTCAGATAAAAATATGTTATAATTATTAAATCACTGCTGTTAAAGCTTGGTTAAAAAGGCTATCCTATCACAATGTAAGAGAGTTCACTAGCCAGCTTAGTGGGTACTAAATTTTTTGCCTTTTAATTGCACATTATGAGGATGAGCAAAATATAGTCAAGTACCTTGATTTAAAAATCAACAGAGAGAACGCTGCACTCAACTATTTCATAATAATCAAACCCTTGTGCATTAGAGGTTACCTCCATCCACTCTCAAAATTCCCTAAATCACACAAACTCGCAGGGCTATCTGCCTTCTTATTTCGTAATAACCATCTATGCATATTAGAGTCGGACAAGAAAAACAACACACCAGCTACATCAGGGATTTAATAAGTGTGGGCTTTATTCACAGAACAATAGCCAACAGGATTGAAGGCTTTTGTAAAAGACTTCAACAAAATATAAAAGAAGACAGACAACATCTGACTGCACCATATATACCGGCAGTAGCAAAAAACTTAAGTAAAATTTTACAGAAAGAATTTAAACTAGGATTTAGAACCCTCCAAAAACCACTAGGCTTATTAATAATACCAAAGATAAAAGAAATATTGAAGAAACCCCCCAGGTGGTATGTAGAATTGTGTGCTGTCAAATGGGGTGTGATTCGATTTATTATGGAGAAACTCGTGCTACAATTGGCAATAGATTGGCTCAGCATAAATATACATATACAAGAGCAATAACCAAAAAAGGCGGCGGCTCTGTATTTGCTGACCATCAATAAGAGCTCAACCACGGATTTGAGCCCTCCAAGGTTGACATTTTATGCATGGAAAGGAATGATATCAAGAGAAAAATTAAGGAAGCTTGTTTCATCACCAGCGATGCCAAATCAATAAATAGAAGAGACACTTGTTTTGTCATTTCCAAAAAATAGATAGTATAGAAGGCAATTTGCATATAACATTAACAATCTGAAAAGACTATGAATATGGAGCAACAAGGGCTCTGAAAGCGCTAAGTCTGCAAATTAGAATATAAAAAAAAATACTACAAATTATTACATAAAAAAGTTTCATCACAACGCATCAGCGTATTATTAATTACAAACTAGATCTTAACATAGCTTTTCATCAAATATCACTATCTGAGGAAACAGTTAATTTCAAAAGAATTATTTATTACATAACCATCTTCTCTTCAGAATAACTATAGCCTGGAACATGTTTCACGAAAAATTGACCTATTGTTAAAAGAAAATAGATGGGATCACACTGTACTTTGATCACATATTAGTAATTCAGAAGATGTATTATAAAAAAGAATTAAAAAAAGTATGTAATCAATTCTCTGATTTTGGAACTGCATTAATCTCTGATAAATGTATATGAATGCGCTAAAGAAATAAAATTCTTTGGTTATATTATTTCAGGAGCAAGAATAAAGTATATCTTAGAAAAAGTGAAGCAGTTAAAAATGCATAAAGACTGAGAAATATTAAACAGTGTTGGATTTGAGATAAACCACAAGGAGGCATTTTAGAAGGTCAAAGATCTGTTAATATTGGACCAATTATTGATTTATTTTGATAGTAACCTAAATGTAATTTTGACAATAATTGTGATCGTCTAATACCTCATATATCAAGAATAATGTCAAAATCTGGAAAAAAATTTATAGCGAGTTAGATAAAGAAGCTGGCCATTATTGGGAATATTCTTTAATGAAATTATGACACTTGAATACTTAAGCCCACAAATGATGGACTGATCTAACAGGTTGTCTATAATAATTATAAATTAGAATTTAAACTAGGCAATTGAATAAAACATGCAGATGCCCTTTCATGAATACAAGATTAACTATCAGGAAAAGATATATAATAAATTTTATTGATAGCTGAAAGCCAAAGCTGATAAATAGTCAAATTGTAGTGGTATTGATAAAAGGTGATCATGGTTATCAGATATTACAAAAATAGATAAAAAGTGTTTGGCCTGCAAAAGTCCAGAAAATCTCCATGAATCTTTATTTGATTTTATGGGACAAATTGTCAACAAATTACGGCTGCATTTTAGTTGCTGATAAAATACTGATACTATATCAAGAAAGTTCTAGTTCTGATGAATTGGAATATCTGCACATTGATCACCCTGACATAATGAGAACAAAAAACACTTGCTCGCAATTGTATCTGATGGCCTGGATTGATTCAGATATTGAATCCTTTAAAAATTGCTGAAGAAATGTATTCCCATAGCAAAAAATGAGAGCTCTGCACATTGATAATGTTGGTTCCATTCAACAATTATATATTTTTAACAGTGATTGATGCAGACTGGAAATGGGTTGATAAAAAAATTATTAAAAATATGACTTCAGCAGAAATAATCAGGCTGATAAAATAAATTTTTTCCATTCGTGGATTACCTTAAACTGTCATGTTCAATAATAGTACAGGTTTACTTTGGCTGACTTTGATAACTTTTTAGCTGAATAGGGGGGTTAAGCTGTTCTAATATATTACTCCATCTACAGCTATAGTCAAATCATCTGCAGAATTATTAATGGAAGATTGCCATTATCTTCAAAAGAAAACTGTATCTACTCATTTGGGGGAAAAAATTTGGATATGTGACAGTCTTTGGAAGATGTGGATTGAAGGAATGGTGACCAAAATTGTTTCTAGTCAAATAGGGGAGTCAAAACCATTCTTGAAATATACTCTTGTCATCACTCCAATACACCTGGAGAAACTGGACAAACCCTGCTGAGGAACAAATCCAAATCATAGATCACTGGAAGTAAGCAATAAAGATCTTCCAATAATTGCAACTGAAGAAACTATTATTAGAAGAGAATATAGGCTCTAAACTATCAGAAATAGAATAACAAAATAGTATCCCAGAAGCCCCAACAAAGAGAAAATGTCAATGGATAAGATTCTACCAGGCATTTAGAAAATTACGAATGGAACAATAGAAAAAATCTTGTTCTCTGAAGTGAGATAGATATAGTAGTGCAGTGTCTGCCTAACATTTTGTCATTATTTATAGAGCACACATGAAACAAAGAATCTAATGGAAAATTCCCACGAACTAATAATTACTTCTGAGAATGAGACTTCAATGAAAAGGACTAGCTACTGGACCAGCAAAATAACAGAACTAATTAATTTTACTCAGTTTATTCCTGCTGAAAGTCGATCTAGTATTCAGTTTACAGAACTACTCGGTTTTTAAAGTTCATTATGCCTCCAAGGCTCATAATTGCTAATCATATAAGTACTGAAATTATATTTTATATTGATATAAGGCAATAATGGTTAATGAACTGTTTATTGTCTTATAATTAGTAGTTGAAAGTAAAAAGCATTTTAATTTATTTCATTCTGAAGTTTTGTTATTTTTTCTTGGTGACAATCAAATCTCTTTGTTGGCTTCTACTGTTTAATTGTTGAGTTTGTACTCAAAATTAAAATCCCAAAAGATGTCTATAGAGCAAAAGGGAAAAAAATCTGATGAAAAATTTTATTTGCACCAAAAACTAAGAAGTAAAACTTTGGAAGTGAATGTTTTAGCAACAAGGCCAAATACAAATCCATAAAAAATTCAATTCATCAATAAGAACATAGCAGTAATCTAATGTAAATGATTGTTTAACCTGTATTGTTTTTATAGCATACGCATTTCGTTTTTTGCATACACGGACATTTTTTTTAAGATTTTAATTTCTTATAGATTTATTGCTATCAATTGCATTTATATTATTTATATGCTTTAGTATTATTGTGCTTGCTAAATCCTTTTTTGTTTTCATTTCACAGATTGGTTTATAAGGTGCAAATTTAGTACGCGATCTCCACCATTTTGAATTCAAAATCGACCAAAAACATCGTCTGACACATCTAAGTGATAAAAAAACTACGCGAAAACGCAAAAAAAACGAAAACCTTATAAAATAGATATGAGATCACATATTAAAAAAAAAGTAAGGCCAAAACATGAAAAATCGAAGGTATATATATAAAAGTCAAACTAAAACTTAATTCATTTTACAATGAATTGCATTTTTTCTTACTAGAAGTTGTTCCCTTTGCAAAATTTCAGATTCTGCATCTCATTTTAAATTATAAATCAAATAATTTATATATAGAGAGAGCAAGATTACAAATAGAATAGTTTTAAACCTTAATCAATAAATGTTAGCCATCCTTCGTTAAATTTAATACATATTTCTTAGAATCTAAACAATATGCTTTGATGTGATGTGGGGGGGGGGTAAGAAGATTTAAAAAAAAAAACTTTTTAAATCTTGTTATTGTTGAGTTTAAAATCTAAGAGGTTTTGCTCTGCTCTCCCTCAAGAGGGGAAAACAAACAATTTAATTTCCCTCATCATTCAAAGTAAACTATAAAAAATCATTTTATAACTTTTTATAGATTCTAAAATTAGTGAAATAAAGTTAAGACAGTAAATATATATATATACAGCCTAGTTTACGAAAATAATATTAATTTTAGTTAATTTATTAAAGATCATTTAGTTTTCATATGAATACTATTATATACTGCTTTCTTGTACACAAACATATATAGAAATTAATATTATTTTTGTAAACTAGGCTGTAAATATATATATATATATTTACTGGATTAACTTTATTTCACTAATTTTAGAATCTATAAAAAGTTATAAAATGATTTTTTATAGTTTACTTTAAATAATGAGGGTAATTAAATTGTTTGTTTTTCTCTCTCGAGGGAGAGCAGAGCAAAACCTCTTAGATTTTAAACTCAACAATAGCAAGATTTAAAAGTTTTTTTTTTTAAAGTTTCTTTTCTTACCCCCCTCCCCATCATATCAAAGCATATTGTTTAGATTCTAAGAAATATGTATTAAATTTAACAAGGATGGCTAACATTTATTTATTGATTAAGGTTTAAAACTATTCTATTTGTAATAAGGTTTTCGTTTTTTTGTGTTTTCGCGTATTTTTTTTATCACTTAGATGTGTCAGACGATGTTTTTGGTCGATTTTGAAATTCAAAATGGTGAAGATCGCTTACTAAATTTGTACCGGTTTATAATTTAATTTTTTGTTTGTATTAACTAAACTTATTAAATGTAATTGTTTTTTAATCATTGTGTTTTTTGTTTAGTTAATAAATGTTATTTTTAAGTTTGTTGTATAATATGAAATTTATGGATGACATTTTTCGTGTTGTGCTTATTAAATCCATGGATTGGTTTTGTAATTTAATTTTCATATTGATAGTACTTATTGAATGTACTTCATTCATAATTGTAGTGCACTGGTTTGATTACTAAATATATTACTTTCATGTTTGTTTTCTAAACAGATTTTCTATGCTTGCTTTCATAATTGTTACAGTAAATTTTGTTCCAAAAAAATATCCACTTTGTTGAGTGTGAATTCATTAGTTAGATTTTAAACTATTTGTTAATAATGTCAGATAATGTTTTATTTGTGTGTGTGTGTGTGTGTGTAGGAATCCATCATTAGCAGTTTGATCAGTTGCAAATATAAAGTAAATTTATGCAATGTGTGTCTCACTTTGAATTATAAGGAAATATTGAAAGATATTGATTGTCTGGGGATGTGAAGTAAAGTTGATTTTAATCAGAGGTGTGTAGTTATAAGAGTTGAAAGTTGTGACTTATTTATACAGCTCGTAGAGATAAGTGCAACTGAGAATAAACAGCATGGAAGGAAAAGTGGCGTTGCAGATGTCAAATATTAGTTAATATAATGAAGAAGGTATTAATTATTGAAACTGAAGAATTAAAAACAATCTTAATATCAAAAATAAAAAAAATAATTGAAATTAAAAAAAAATGTAAAGAAAAAGGTAGATCAAAATCACATAGAAAATGTAATGTTTTTTCATGATCTTTGTCACTTTTTTTCTGACAACATAATTATTAATCCTAACAATATTATTACAATTATAACAATGCAATACAAAATCTAACTAACAATACTAACATTTATGATCCTTATTAATAAACTGAAATAAATAAAAACAATCACATAATATCTACAATGTCAATAAGAAAACCGATACCTCAAATCCAAAATAATTAATTTTAAAAAAAGGCGATTATATTGATGAATTAAATAAGTAAAAATCTTCTAATAAATATAATGAAGGTATTAAAAATGTTTTTTACAATTATTTCTTTCTATTCTACTCCACAAATATAAAAAGTGATGTTTATTTTTTTTTTAATATTTTCTACCTGTAGTCTGAAGATTTGGATCTTAATGCTGATATTCATGGAAATTGGACAATTGATAATGCTAAATCAAAATTGCATCAGTTTTTGCAAGCAAGTAGACAGAATGTTGATTACAAGTATAGCCAGGTTGGACCTGATCACAATAGGTAAATATTATATTTATGATTTTATTTTATATATATACATATAAGAATATTTCAGTAGTACAATAATTTATTTCAGTATTTATCAAAAAATATGTCCAAATTTTTTTTTTTTTGGAATTATATATTGAATTGGTTAAGAACAGTAATTTTGCGTAATCATGATTTTTTAAAAGCCACTCTTAAAATTGTAACTGGATAAAATAGATTCTTGTTTTCACTTCATATTTTTTAATAGCTTTGACTTCATTTTCTTTTTAAGCTTTTACTTATTACCCTGGTAAAATGATGAGCACTGGAACTCATGCTTCATGGTTGCAGCTCCATTCCATTACTTCTGGTGCTCCTTATGAAAAGCAATAAGTCATTTGATTATATTTTTTGCAAATAATTTATACAAATTTGCCTAACTTTATTTTTATGACTAAACTTCACTTAATTTTAAATATGGAATTTTGTTTCTAAGACAAAAATGAGGAAAATTGATCTTTTTTCTTTTTCTTTTTTTAAATTTTGTCAAGTTTATCATTAATTTTCATTTTTTTCTTGAATTGTTTCAATCTGATTATTTTTTTCTATGACTTTTAGGAATGATTGCTTTTTTCTGAATACTAGTAGATTATCTAAACTACTTGTTATTAATTATGAAAGGAATTTTGTATAAAAAAATATTTTTTCCAATTTATCTAAGGTTGCATTGGAATCTTTTTTTATAAAGTATATACTTCTATTTTCAGAAATATATCTTAATTTTTTTCAAGAGTGCCTAACATTGTCATTATTCACATATTTTAGTATAGAAAAATATGAATTTGTGTTAATAGCATGTTGTCATTTAATTGTTAAAGCTTTCTACATTTATTGCATTATAATATTTGTTTAGACATTCCCAGAACTTGGTTTTTGGTTTCTATTAATCATTCATTCTTTTGTGAAAAATAAAAACTGCAATATAAAATGGCATGCTGATATTTATAATTTAATAAATATATTAGCTGTTTTTCTTACTGATTTGTTTATAATTTATGATTTTAGTTTTGGAGATTTTTTTAAGTTCAAAAGATTGATTGATTCTGGAGAAAATGCTGAACAAATTTGTGATGATTTTTATTGTTGAGACTATATCTTAATAAAACATCAATGCCAACTTTTATATTAATCATTATATGAATATTAACATTGCATATCATTCATATTTTAAATTCAAAAATTTTGCTTAAAAAATATAATAAAAGAGAATATAATGAATTAAGAAAAACATTTTTAAATTACTGGGGTTTTTTTTTTAGTTTGTTTTTAAAGAAAAAAACCAGCATCATCTTGCTTTTTTCCTTATAAATTTTGATATACAACTTACTAGTAGCAATTTCATATTCAAATTTGAAAGAACGCTTAGAAAGTTGATAGTTAATATACTAAAAATATCTTTTTTATTAAACTTTTAAATAACTAATAGTTTTTTACTTATATAAACTTTTTTTTTTCTCATTATTTGCATGCATAACTAAACAAAAATCATAAAACCTTTTAATATTTTAAACTAAAAACACTTATTGACTTTTGTAGAAACTAATGGGGAACAATTTTTGTTGTTCTTTAAAATTAAAAATGTATTTACTCAGATGTTTATTATTTATCTTGATAAACTTTTATTAAAATTTTTATTTGCATTACACTTTTCTTGAATCTTTACATGTAGGATTTGCTTTCAGTTGATTATTTTTTAGATAAATCTATATTTTGTCCTCAGGCCCTTTATTGTACTTTCACATGTCAGTTAATATCATCTGTATTTCTTTTATTTTTAATAATTTCTAATTTCACATTTAAATAACATTTTTTAATTTCAGTTATTATTTTGGTATACTATAGTTATAAAAAAAATGCCATATGATAATTATATAAATTTATGTTATATGATAAATCTTAAAATATCATTATTTCCTCTTTTTTTTTTTGAGCTTGCATGATGTGAAGCACTTTTATTTTGGTAACTTCTGGTTCATTGAGTTTCTTTTTTATGAAATTATGAAAATTTTATCACTTTCTACTATCAAACTGATTTTATGAAACCAAGTTGAATGAAAGAAATAATCAATGAGGACTTCTAATAATTTGATGTGGGTTATATATATTCTTCCATATTGGAAATTTTTATAAAAATATGGATTATTCTATAGTTTTTCATGATTCGTTTTGTAATTTATTGATTTTCCAATGAACATGGTGTGATAATTAATTATAATACATTGTTGCAATTAGGTATTTCTTATAGTCTTTGAAGACAATAGGATTCAACATAATATGTTTTATCATTTTGCAGTAGGTTTATTTTTTGTAATTCCGCAATATTGTTTCTTTTTCTTTATAAACTTAATCCAGTCAAGTTTCAATAATTATTAATTTATAAAAAAGTATAACTACTTTTGACTTTTTGATGAAATGACTTTAAGAAAGACTCAAAAAGAGTTTTTTTTTTTTTTGTTGTTGTTGTAAATTAATAATTAGATCTATCTTCTAAGCTCTTATTTCAATAAAATCACATCATCTTAGGTTGTCATGAGTTCTTTTTTAAAATTTAGAAAAAGTTAATACTTTACAGCAATATTAACTTTTGTCATTTTCATTTGCCATTTGAATATATCTATCTGTGTTTGTATTTTTATGTATATAGTAGTTTTAAGAAAATATTGTAACATGTAGAATGATAAATCAAAAAAAAATTTCCTGCTATTTTATTTGCAATTAAACTTACCTTGTAGTCTTAATGCTATGATAAGTATTATCAGTAAAAAAGTGATATTTCTATTGTATTTTTTATATCTACTAGTAGTTCATTAATCATTGACTTGCTTAGAAATAAATTTTTAATATTTGGCAATAATTCATTAATTATTTTTTTTTAAATATGATATATATTATATTAATTTATATGAACCATAACAGATTCCATGCTCACTGTGGATATATAGGCAAATGAAGAAAAATGGTGTTCCATTTCTAAGAAAAAGGTCAGATTGATCAGCCATATTTAACATCTTGAGAAATGTGAATAATTGGTCTAGTGCAAAGTCTCTGTGATCAGAACAATGTATTGCTAATTTGATTTTAATTAGGATTTTAAATAAAAGAGGAAGAAGCTAAAGTAAATGGTAATTTCATAATATAAAACTATTTGGAGTTGATTATTATTGATATTATTAATAAGGGAATGAGTTTTTTGATCAGAGTATATCATTTATTATATTGTAGAATTTTTTAACACGGTTTATGGATCAAAGTAATAATTTTTTTTTTTTTTTGGCATCTCATTTTAATTTTGTTTTTTCGTGTTATGTATGCTTAATTGCTTATCTTTATTTTCTTTAATTGTTTATATGTATGGCTCTTTTTTTCTCCAATAGTTGAAATAGTGACTAATTAATTAATATCTAATAAATTATTATGGTATTTATTTAAATCTCAGCTATTTTTTAGAATTTTATCATAATCATTAGTAGACTTAAGACATTGTTTTTTGATTAAACTTAAATTGTATTTTTTTTAAAATGTCTTATGAAATTTTTTTTTTTTAGTTAACCATAATTAAGGAATTTGGTGCACGAGATAGTTTTTTTTTAATTTTATTCTTAATAATATATTTACTCTTAATGACTATATTTTTTTTCTTTATTTTTTTTTCCTACATAGCCATTATATAAGTCCAGCTGCTGGCTGGATTTGGTCGCATTGTCTATTTACTGAAAATCGATGAGCAACTTGTGTGATAACAGCACACAGTTGCACATCATATGACCTGGCCTGAAAGAAATGGACTCCAGAAAGCACGATGAGTTTTACCTGCAGCCAATAGAAATGTAAAACAACCGTGTTTTCTAGAGACCTAAATTTATGAAAGAGATAACAGAACCTTAGCATATATAGTAGATAAACTTCTGAATATATGTGACTATAAGGCATTAAAAGTCTCTGGAACATATGGCATTAACTTGTAGTCTTTGTTTTGTAAGAGCTATAAAGAATAAATCTTAAATCAAAAATAATTATCTTCATATTCAATATTCATAAAAAAAAACTTTATTTGTTTTTTAAAAATTTCTCAAAAAATCAACTGTTATTTTTGATCTTTGATTTTATTCTTACTACATTTATTATGAGAATTCTTTAAATTCATTTTTACTTAATTCTTCATTTATTACTTGTGACTATTTTGTTAGCTTAAAATTAAAAAGTAATATCATCTACTAGTGAAATTTTTTTTTAATTTTTGAATATTTAATTTGCTGTTAATAATGATTTTGAAATGAGATATTTTTGCACTATATTTCATAGTTTTTTTTTTTAAATTAATAAATTGATGTAATTAGAAAAATTAACAATACAGAGTTTGAGGATTTTAACCTATTTATTTTGGTACATTATAGCTGTGTTATGATAATAATAATTATATTTGATATTGATCAATATTTACGAAAGTAACTAAACCAATTCATTAATCATTATCTTAACTGTTTCAGTATTTTATTTGACTGTAAGGAATTGTATATAAATTTAAATATTTCAGGCACATGTATATGGACATTATTAATGGTTTTTTCCTATAAATATTTTTTGAATCAAATAAATCTGATGGTATGCCTTTATGATTTTGCATTCTTTTAATTAATATAAAGAAATGTTTTTGTTTTTTTTCTTTTTTGGATGGTTTATTATTTCTAAAATATTATCGATGTTTATCTGTTTATGAAATCTGCAAAATAAAGATATATTTATTACAAACTAAGTTAGAGTACATGCTGTCCCGCTCTGTTACATTAACTTAATTATATTAAAAATTCTACTAGATTTACTTAATAAATTATGTAAAAAAAAAAAGGTGATTTTAAAGAAATATTTGTCAAATTAAATAATTTATTGTTATTCATAAATATTTAAAATACCTATTTAAAAAAAAGAAGAAAAAAAAGATAAATATTACTTGTCTAATTAACAAGTGAGAGCAAAGCACTGTTTAAAGAAATATTGAATTTGAAACAATTTTCTCATTTATAGGCATATTAATTTATTTGTTATAATACTAAATTAATAAAATACATGAAATTTAAAATTTTGGAAATGTATCTTCTTAGCATTAAGTAGTTTTTTTTTAATATCTTAAATTAAAAAATGAAAATATTTGTTACTCTTTGAACATAAATTTAAATTTTTGAATATTTTAGTATATAAAGTATTGCACTTTGATGCAATGGAACTATATGTAATTTTTACATAGTATTTATATTTTGTGAAAATTGAATTAGATTGGAATAAGATTCTTCTACTTTTGTTAGTAACTTAATAAAATACTTCTTCCAATAGATAAATATAAATAATTGAATAATTGTCTCATCATCATCTTATTATATTATTGTTGTTTATTGTTATTATTTTTATAAAAAAGAAATTGGAAAAACTACAATATTTATATGAAAATTTATAGTAATGATATTTTACTTATAGATATATGTTGGATTATTAGAAAAATTCAAACTATATTTTTTTTAAACATTTTCAACTGCTAGTAATATTAACCTGTGTTAATAAGTAGTTGTATTTAAAAGGATATGAATAAAGTTTGAATTTTTCTAAAAACATTTAACAACTTCTATTATAAAAATAGTTCAATATGTAATTGCAAGGAAAACAATCAGAATAAAGAAACCAAGATATAGTTAAGAGAAGTAACACGCATAATAGTATTTTAGGGACCAAATCTCTATCATTAAGGGACTACCAGTGATAAATTATATTTAGATTTTTTTTTTTTTTGTTCACTTACAAATTTATCTATATATAGTGATAAATCAAGATGTTATTAAAATACTCGTGTATTAAATGCATAATAGTGCTATACCTATAAAACAATGATACAGAGTCAAAATAACTCCATTGCTTATCTTTAAAATTTATATATTTATTTATAGTGATATATATCAAATAAATTTTAAAATAATTATATGGTTTAAAGCAGTTTCATGCTTTCTAATTAATTAATAGGAATGAATGATTTAAAATCATTTTTATATTTATTGATTGATTATTTGGAATAAGCATTCATTAAAAAATTATAATTTACATGCTGACATAATTGCCAATTCCTGAAAAATTGAAAATAATTTTATTGTTTATGTAATTAAATGGGAATATTATTATATTGTATTATATACTCATAAGTTTAAAAGCTAGTTTTATCAATGTAATTAGCTATATTTGAAAATAAATGTGCTTTTTGAATAGATGATATAGCTGCTGTTTAGTTAATAAAAAAATATTGTGTATATAATGCAGAATATACAATTTTATAATATTTGAAAAATTGTCAGATATATGACTGCTCAAATTTTGTAAACCGCTAAACAATGTAACACTCAAAAAAAAAACCAGTGCCTCCAGATATAATTCATAAGCCAAAATGTGTCATATTCCTGTAGTAAAAAAGGCCACTAAAATGCTGAAGATATAAAATTTTAAAACAGTATAAATTATTGTTAAGTGGGTAACTGTTATTGCAAAAGACTATTGTATTAAAATAAAAATGAAATATATCTCATTTACAAAGAGTGAAAGAAAAAGTTTTCAGTTATCTTTTATTTATAATATAAAAAAGTATGTTAAAAATTTTCATTGACTATTCTTATAGTGTATATTATTTCTAGGAATATGTTTTTAAGGTAAAACTTTCTTTATATTTTAATCAGATATGTGTGAGATATATAAAAAATAAATTAAATGAATATTATTATGTATTGTGATTTTAAATATTTAAAATGTTTTTTTTTTTAAAAAGTATATAAAAAATAAAATTCAAAGACTACAAGTGTATATTAAAGCTTGAAAAATTGAAATTTTTAATATAATATAATTTTCAAAACAAATGTAAGCCATATTTTCTTGAGAAAAAACAGTTTGGATTAGCACTGCATGGAATTCTTTTATGAAAGCCATGTTATGCATACAACATTGCCTCACAAGAAGTAATACTAGTGATGTAATGGTGAAAATAGAAAAATGATTACTGAGGTTCTGGTATCATTATCTTTCAGAAGGTCTTCACTAAAGAAAGCAAGGCAAAACAGACGAAATCCTGCCAGTAGCTGAAGCATAGGTAGGTCATTTTATTATTGTTGTTATTATTATTATCTTTGTCATCAAATTGTTTTTAATATATATAAAATATGTAATTTTAGAAGTTTATTTTTAATTTTATAAATACATTCTATTTTACACACACAAACAATATCTAACATTGCCTTGTTATTAATTAAAATTATATTTGCTAAAGATTTTAAAAATTAATTCATGCAATGTGTTCAATATATATGGCTTTTTAAATCATATTAGAAAAAAACAACTGATGATTCTTTCAATTAATTTAATGTTTATTAATACTAATTCATAATGATGAATTTAATTATTTGAATCTCTTTATATTTGCTTTGTTAAAATAAAAATCACTAAAATTTATTTTTTCCCCAAAAAAATCAGTTATGAGAGAGGTAAATTGCATCCCCCCACTGTTCTAATCGTTTTCTGCCAAAGCACTTTTGAGAATCATGGAATATTTTATATTTAACTTACATTTAAATAATCAAAAACATATTTTAAATTCTTGTTGTATCTTCAAAGTATTAATGTTTTTTTGTTGTTTTTTTTTACTGATAATTTGCCATTGATAGATTTTCTAGAAAACTTAATAATAAAGCAAGATATTTTCAATTGTAAATTATCCCAATTCAAGGCATTGGTTGTTGTGTTTTTTTTCTTCTAATATTTTTCATTATATATGCCAAAAACTTTTAAATTTCATTGAACACAAATCAGAATTAAACAATATCTTAGTTATCTAAAACAAATTTTATTTGCTTTACTTGAAGTATGAAAAATATAATATATGCTGATATCAAACTCATTGGGTATGATTATATTAATCAGGTAGAAATTATAATCAGATTATGTTTTTGTTTTTTTAATAAACTTCATCATGGGTATGTTTTTATAGATATTAAAAAAAATATTTGCTTTATTTGATAGGATGGATAATACACAATTGTTAATGTGTTGCTTTTATATAATTTATAAGGAACAACACAGATGATTCTAGTCTTGTAGGAAATTAATTCAATTTTATTTTTATATAAATCTTTTCACTTAAATTAAATATGTGTTAAGCACAATCAATTTTATAAAAAAAAAAAATTATTACTTATGTTTTATATAGTTTGACAAAAAAAAAAATTGACATTATAGATTTTGTTTCTAAATTCACCTTAAAAAATGCAAAAAAAAAATCATTATTATTTAATATAACAACAATAAATTTGATATATATGAATATCTTTATTTTTTTGTTGACAATTTTTATCTAATTTTCAACTAGATTCCAATTCTATTAAAATTGTTGAAAATAAAATTTGTTGTCATAATAATAGAGATATGTTTTTTAAATAATAACTACCATCTTTGTGATACCATGATTTATAATGTCTAGATATGTTTAAGATTGATAAATTATTTTATAATTATATCTTAAAAAAACAAATGACATTTGATATATGTCAGTTTTGAATTTCAAAAGCTACTGATGTTTATTTTTAATCTTTTATTTAAATTTGATAATCATTAAATAGTATTTTCAAGATATATGTATGAATGTCATTTACTTGCAAATAAATTTTAAAAGTTTAGTGGTGTATATATATATTAATTACTGATTATGGTTTTATATTATTTTTATATCATGCTTAAATGATAAATATACTATTAGGAATACAAATATATGCAAAGCTTAATTTATATTATTTTGAGAAATTAGTTACAATGTGTAAAAGAAAATTAATTTTTTTTAAAAAAAATATATATAAAATTTTTATTTTTGTTAATTGCTACATAATACCATTAATCCTAGCATTCTTGGTTTATGGTTTTCTAGATTAAGAGAATATTTAGTAATAATTTAATAATATATTTATTTCCTCATTATAAATTTTCATAACTTTCCTACATGTTGATGGAAACTTAAACAAATATTAAATAATTATTAATTTTAATTACATTCTGAGTAGTATTATTATAATAATAGATATCTATGTGTTGATTATTCTGTACTATTTAGTTGGGTTGTCATGAAATTTTGATGGACTCGCATAATTTTATTCAAATTATAAAATTTGCAATATTAATGGTATTGCATCTATAATAGAAATTAGAAAATCTCATGACAAATATAATTTCTTTAAAAACAAAAATATGGTTAAAAAATAAACTTAACATACTGAATTTGGTAATATGTGTAAGATGTGTTCTGCCTTCCATGTCTCAAAACTTTTGATACATTTGTAGGCTAAAGTTTATTTTGTTCCTGGCTAAAATATAAATGTTTATAGAATAAACTATGTAAATTATATTTTTTTTTAAAAAAAAACATAATTTACTATCATATCTTAGTATTAACAAAACATCACAAGATAAAAAAAAGTGGGCAATAAAAAAATTGATGAACTCCATTGTCACATTGCTCAAAGTTTCAAGTAAATGTTATAAGGATTTTCTTAATACATTATTTTAATTTAAAATAATATGAAATGGAAATCCATTAGTTTTTTTTCCTCGTGCTAAAAATTTGTATAATTGTTACAGGTTTTCAGTTCACTTTTCAATTCTAAACAAGATTACAAGGTGTTTTTTTTTTTTTAAAAAAAAAAAAAAAAAGCAACAAATCATGAGCATTAAAATATTATTGATATTTATCTGAAAAAATATAATAGATAACTACAGCAATTTTTTCTTCTTCAAAATTTAATAATCAAAATGAATGGCATTTTACTTGGGTGAAATAGATAATGTTTTTTAAAGTCACAAAAATGTTGGATTAAAAATATATCAATAGAAACAAATTTTAAGTACCAACATAATATGTTTAGTTAAGCAATCCACAGAATGTTTCATTTAAATTAAATGCACCACCCAATTTAGCAATTACATTTGAGGGACATCTTTGGTGGCAAAACAACTTACATGATTATCAGTATAATATACTTGTAAAATTGTAAATTAAAACAAAATTTTTTAAAAAGTATTCTGTTTTTTGTAATAGTAAAATCAGTCTTTAAATAGGCCATTGCAGGTCAAAAACAATTAACAGCCCTCTAAAAAGGAGCTGGGAAGAAGACAATATTCAGGCTAACATATTCTAAATAATGAGCATTTACAGCTTTTATTTTTTGATTTTGTTTTAAGAATTGATTAAATGAAAAAATCGTAAGTTTGCTTGGAACCTGGAAAAAAAATTTGAGTTTCAATCTGAATTGAATCTCGAGTTACAGACATGACAAGAATATGGCATATATGAGTGTGTGAGGGGGGGGGGGTATATATTATTATTTAATATATTATTGTAAGTACATGGCTGAAGGTGAATTTTGTTTAAAGAAAGTTGGATAATGCAAGCATGAACTATAATCTTATTTGGATTTTTAAATTTGTTTTGCTATAAATCATATTATAGTTCTAATTTTATATATTTAATTATATGGCTTGTAATGAAGTTTTCAGTCTTGGCTAATCAAACTACCCTATCTAACTGAAGACTCAATTTTACATAATTTATTTTATTTATAATGGTCAGATATTAATGATTTGTGGCACATATTAAATACTGTAATATTAAAAATATTCCATAAAATAGATTCGAGTTTAATATGAAAATACATAGAGGGAAATTTTTCTAAACAGCTATTTTTGTGAGAATTCATATTAAAATGTTGATAATTATTTTTATTTCTGTATCTATGACATTTTATTAGTGACAACAATTTTTTTATTTCAAAATTTTTTAGTTTGAATGAAAAATTAAAAATCAGTTTGTTTATTAATTATTTCTGCTTTGGCATACTTTTTTTTTTTTACCATTTTATTAATTGGAAAATTACTAAATTCCAACCATTTGAAAAATATAAATAAAGCAAATTCTTTATATAAAATTAATAATTTTTATTAATCATTCATTAGACTAGAGATTATCCCCTTAACGAATAATATTTCTGTAGTGTAATTTTTACTACACCATTCTCTTGCAAGATAGGAACTGGTTTCTATCCACTTTTAGCACGTGTGAAGATATGTGTAAGAGATTATGATGTGGATCAAACAAAATGTACATTTTTGGAATCACACAGCCTTTTCACATCTTTGGTCATATATTAAAAGCAAACAGAAACCAGTCCCTACTTTGCATGAGAGAGGTGTAAAATTACACCATAGAAATATTATTCATTAATTTCATATAAAGTGTTTGCAAACATGTGTCTAACTAATTAAAACTACAAATTTAATAGAAGGAAAACATTTCATTTTTAGATTATTTTTAAAGTTAGTTTAATTTGACATTAGTGTGGTGAATCTCAGATTTCAAAATTATGTTTATTCTGTTGAATATTGAAGTTAAGAAATATACTTTCAGTTAGAAAAATTATGAATTTTTCAAAATTTTAACAAATAAATGCTAAGTTATGAAGATAAAAGATTTTTAATTACTACTATCAACTTTGAAGCATCTCTATAAATAAAGTAAATTATATTTGCTTATTTAATTTTATTTATGTAGTGTGTGTTTTAATATGTTTATCTATTTATGTCCTCTACAACTATTAAGACAATATTTTTTAAAAAAGTATGTTACCCATAAGCTTTATTTTTTAAAGGCAGTATTAAATACTATATAGGATTTTAATTACCAGATTAAAATATTTTATAGTATTGAACCACGAAAATGAAATTTCCAATTTTTTTTCTTCAATTTAATAATTTTTTTGTGTGTGTTTTTATTAAAATAATAAAAAATTAATTTTAAAATATATAAATTTTACTGTACATGCTTAGAAATCATAGTTGTTAAGATAATTGATTTCTTTCATTTTTAATTTAATCTAAAAAAAGAATGTGGCTTTTCTTTTTTAAGTTAACAAACTTAAGTACTAAACTTGAAAAAGACATGTTTGGTTTCAAAGCCGTAAAATTAATAAAATATATTTAGGAAGAATGCTTATGAGTTCTTTAAACCAGTTTATATTTTATGTATATGTGTGTAAATTATGGTAATGTTGTTAAATATATGAATCAAGCTTAATGAAGCAGTAAATCCAGAGGATATACCCATGCAAATAGTTGACCAAGAAGTAGTATTAACACTATTTAAAAGAACTGTGACTAAAATGCTTTGCGTACGGAGATTGCGGATATCTAGCAATTGACTGCAATGTTAAAAAAGCATTAAAGATCAGTTAAGCATAAAAGATCGACTGAGCTCAATTCATCACCAAGAATCAAAAGACACAAACCAGGCAACAAAAACAACTAACAAAGAAGAAAACACCAATCGGAAAATAGCACACCAGCAACAATTACAAAACAAACTTGGAAACAATTGAAACCGATCAATGTTTAGATTTGGCAATGAAAACTGCAAGCAGGGTTTCAAACACCCTAACAGAGCAAATAACAGATGAGAATATGCAGAAATCTGCACTCTAGCTCGCAATCCAAAATGAAAAACAGTCTGATAAAAGTATCAATGGTAAAAACTCAGTAGATGAAGCTAAAACCTCAAGTAACACCAATGGTGAAATTAGCAAGCCAATATTAATACAGAAGACAAGAATTAAAAACAACACGGCAGCAGAAATAACTCAAATAATAACCCCAAACATGTCACAGATAAAGCAACCCAACTTAGAACAGAATAGAAGACCAGGGCGACTCCCAAAGAAAAGTAGGGGGAGTCAAGAAAATCAGAATAGAACAACCTGACCTCTATATCTTTAAGCCAGCATACCAAACAATTGAAACCGCCGATGAGGGGTTGGAACTAGATTATAAGGATGCATGGGATTAGCCAATAACAGCGAAAAAAAAAACGCAGCCCAAAACACACCACACAATATTAATGAAATTAAACATTGTAGCAATTAAGGTTGGGGGTTTGAACTCTACCTCAAAAATTCACAAACTAAAACATTGGATCAAAGATATACAACCACACATACTCTGTTTGCTCGAGACCAAAATACGTATATGCTGTATCCCAAATTGACCCAACCAAATATTTAGACAGAGAAGGGTTCTCTGCATGCTCCAGAAACTGCTCATCTCCATCAGCAGTCACAGGTCTCCTAATCACAATGGGATGCTTTTTCACGGCTTTTAAAATAATTTATATAGACTCAAATCTAATTACAACACTCTACCATAAAAACATAATAATCAATATTATATTTGTCTGCATGCCCCCACAAAACAGCAAGATCAATACCATAATAACAAATATTAATTCGAAGCAAGCTATCACAGCAAATCCAACTATTCTAATTAGAGATTGTAATACAACGTACCAAGAATTCACACAGTGATGGCTCCATAAAATATCCATCCTAGGAAACAACACTAGGTGCCATGCATCTGCGTTTAACAATAAACTAGCGCAGATATGGAATAGAGACAAAATATTAACCAATCCACATTTATACGCAGCAACTAGGTCATTACTGAAACAGCAGTCCATATTATAGGTACAACTCGTAAAAAAAGAAAAATACCACAAGCCGAATACTTGGAAGACAAGAAAAGTGAACCTCACAAGCAAATAAAACCTTTTACTTTAGACATTACCTAAACCAAAAACGTTGTCACTTCATGAACATTATGTATGTGATAAAATAAAAATGGAAATTCATTGACGTAAGCACTAGTGCATTAATTTGAGCAATTATTATAGTCTAAAACATGTAATTATCTGAAGTATGTAATCTATTACATTAACCAATATACTTAAAACTAAATATTGTTATAAAAAAGCGATTCAAAAATGTATTCTTTAATGTTAAAAATAGAATCTCAATGTAAAAATTCTGCTCTGTCAAAGAACAACAAAAACACAAAATGTAACATTAATGAATGTAAAATCTGTTGAATAAATAAAATGCCTTTTTGAAACACAAATATATATTATATATACATAATTTAGTCATTTTAATTTAGATTTTTTAATGTTAATTTATACATTGTGTTCAAAATTATTTAATATTTTTGTTTTCAAATAATACTGGCCATGATTATAATTTACCCAATATCTCACAAAAAAAAAAATGATACCCTAAACTTTTTATAGCATAACATTCATGCAAAATTATATGAAAACTACAGTTAATTATGAGGTTTTGTTTATTAATTATGTTATATATATTTTATTTTTATATTAATAAATTCAGTTAATACAAAAAAATATTGAGAAATAATGTGGAAATATAAATAATTTTGGCAGAAAATTATCTTTTTTAAAAATAATAATTAAAAATAAAACTGGAAATTTAAACACAATCGCTTCTTTTCAGCCAGTTTGGTTAAAAAATTTATTGTATGCTTCTGAAACTGTACAATTAAAAAAAAACTGCTGCCGAGTTTGATTTATTAGATTATACACAAATACCTATATTGCAGTATGGTATATCATGAATCAACTACAAAATCTTCTCTGGATATTTTCAAAAGATGTATTTAATTATATGATACCTATGTTAAATCAAAACAATTATTAAAGACATTAGGAAAAAACAAAAAATTAGTAATCGTACTTATTTAAAACTTTAATTAAATGACGAAAAATTTTTTGGTAGTAATTTCCAATTACTGTTTTCAAATAATTCATTTTTTCATAATGAAATTGTATATGGTATAATTTCCAAAGTAAACTAAGAATTATAGACCGCATATTATTTCTTTAATTAAATAAAAATATTTATAATCTATTTATGTATAAAATAACATTTAATGACAAATTTATCCAGAATTTAAGTTGAATATATATATTTTTTATTAATCTACTTCATTCACACTATGCAAATTTACTGCTAATATTAATGAAAGGATGCATAAAATGCTTTAAAAATTTTTTTTTTGTTTTAAAAGATTCAAATAAAGATGATGCACTTTGCCAATATTGATTTAAGATAAAAACTTTTTTGCAGAATTATGTAATCAAATCAACTAATATATATATATATTTCAATCTACCTAATACGTCATGGGAATTTTCTGCTGATATTAATAAAAGAATACATAAAATAATTTTTTTTAAGAAAAATTTTAAAAAGATTGTAAATAAAAATGAATAAGCAATATATGTATAGATTCATTATTTCCAACTACTGTCATTCCAATGTAGAATAGTCTAAACAAGTTCAACTTATCGTCATCCAAGCAAACGTTCTTATCTGCCCATTTTACTAGTGGTTCTTTTTTTGTCTTTTATAATCTTTTTGTTCCAATTTAAGGTACTAATTATCCATCTATTGTCATTTTTTTCTAACATGTCCAGCCAGCTTCATTTCAGCCTCTAACTTTTTCAATGATGTTAATAGATTATTATCTTTGTATTTTGTTTTCAATTTCTCTTTAATATTTCTAACATACATTTCTTGCATGATCTGAAGTCACTGTATTACTCCTTTATTAAGGATTCAAGTGGTCAAACCTATAAAACATTATTAAGATTTTGTCACACACGTTTTCATTTAATATTAGTTTATTTCTACCAAAAATAGAACATCCAAATTCAGTTTTATGATTGATTTCATCTATTATGGTTCCATCTGTGTTAATAATCCAAACAATTTGTTTGTTTGTGAAAAATTTATAAATATTACTTTAGCCTTTCTCATTTTCATTTAATAAATCTTATAACATTTCCTGAAACTTGAGCACTATTTGCAAAAATAATTGTACCATCTGCAAAATTACTCACTTAATGTCCCCTTAGCTTCCATTTTAATCTATAAAATAGTTGCGTAAAACTACTATAAAAAATGTAGAGATATGAATTCACTCTATCATGTCAATAATCTTCAAAATTTGGCAGTATCTTGTCTGTATCTTGATATTTCAAAACTTATCACTGCAAAAATATTTTTAGAATCAAACACCTTTTCACAATCCACAAATCCAAAACATATTAGCAACTCGTACTCATTAGTTATTTCTTAATACTTGAATGTAAAATCATTTTTAAATCCAGGTGTTTGTTGTTGTTTTTTTGATTGATGTAAATCAAAATTCTCTACTAAGTCATAATGATCTTATTAAAAATTCTGTGTAGAGCTGATGAAAGACTTTTTATGGGGTTTTTTTTTTAACCCTTTTTAAATATTACTTCTTCATTCCGCTAATCATATTATACATCATCATTTATATATTTGGTAATATAGCTTTGCCAACAATTCTTAATTTATCAGCTTCTTTCATAACTTTACTATTCTTCATAAATTTAATTATGTGACTTATCTTTATTTAAAGAATTTGATAATTCAAAATAATTCTTTGAAGAATGTCCACACACACTTCATATTATTTCTTTTTTGGTAATTGTGTGCATTTTCTTATTACTAAAATAACCTTTCTTACAATATCAGGGTGTTGTGTTATATCTTTGGAGTTTTTTTTTTTTGTAGTTTTACTTGCCAATTCACAATTCTATTTCTTCATATTGTCATTAACTCTTCTTTGTACAATGTATTTTACAGAATACTAGATATTCAATTCTGTATAGATTATTTTTAAGCCAATAAACATCACATGCTCACCATTTCTTATGCTTGTAGTGTGGCAATATGTATAGTGAGTTTTTGCCTGTTTTTATAGATTATTTTCTATTTATGCATTTTTTTTTTCTTCATACATTCTTGTGTTAGTGGCAACAAATTACTACCTTTTTTTGTTCTTGCTCTCTGTATAGCTTAGTAGAGTATCATATCAAATTTATTAATATAATTTTGCAAATTTTTGAACAATAGAAATATCAAATATTGATACTGATTTTATTAATTATTGCTTTTGTATTAACACATATCTCATATCAGTGATCACTGTCTTTGTTGAATCTGTATTTCTTGAAATATATATTTTCTGTTAGACAAAATTAATTAATTCTGCTGAACCTTCATTTAGATGCTTCCGTGTATATTTTTGTTTTAGTTATTCTCATTTTTTATCTTCATTGTCCCAATTTATCCACAACACTATCATCTATTAATTGTTTTCCAATTATAGCATTAAAGTCTTTTTATGATAATTTCAAAATGTTTGTTCTTATAAAAAACTTTTTATGTTTAAATAAAAATCTTCTACTTTCTCAGAATGAGAACTAGTTGGAAAACAACCCTGAATTTATTTGAAATTTAATATTGGCTCTCTCTGTTTTATTTCTTCCAATTCTTAAAGTTTGTCTCCATTGAAAATATTTTATAGTTGTGAATAGCTAAATTAAAAATCATTATCAAATGGCAGCATGAGTCTACAATCAGCAGATTCCTATTACCTTCTGTCTTTTATCAACATTTGTTGCTTGATTGACATGTTTAAGACACCTGAGATTGTAGCTATAATTTAGTTTGTCTGACATAATTATAAATAAAAGATGGGAATGATTATGCAGTAATGCATCCAGTCATTGTTTTATTTATGAATTATTTGGAAAATGAAAAGAAAGAAAACATCTTTCTTAGTTTTAAACTTAGGAGTTAAAGCTAGTAAACTCGCCATTGTGATGGATGCATGTGATGAGTATTCTGCTTATGTTTAATTGCATATAGATAACTATATAGTAATAACAGCTACAATAATGAGAATAAGCGTACACAAAGAATTTATGCTGTTCATTTACCATAAGGCTTTAAAGATAAATTAAATGTTCTTTCAGTTAATGTCAATTCTAAAAACATCATGTTCATTGATTTATGCAGTAGACAGATTTTGCATCTTAAAAGTTTGACTTCTGTTATATGAATATATTCACCATCTTCAAATTTTAACTTACGGGCTTCTTCAGACAAATTGACAATATATTTTATAATAATATATGTGTTTGCTACTTTTTCGTTCTGAAAAATAAGACTAGTTAAAAGAAATTATAGATTAAAAATATATATATTTAAAGAAATATTGTGGTCAAGCAATGGATATCTTTATATAATAATATTTGTGTCCACTGTGCCAAAAATATGGATAAATAATGAAAACTTTGTATCACTGATCTTTTATTTAAGTATGTTTATAATTTTACTTATTGGAACCAATTTAAGCATCAAAATTAAAATTTCTTTACAGTTAAAATTTTTGTAAGTATTGGCAATAATTTATTAAAACAATTCTCTAAAAAGTCGTAAAATATTGATTAATTTTAACACAACTTACCCAATTATGTTTACATATCTATGTATAAGGCAACTTTAAAAAAAAAAAAAGAACTGATCAGAATAATTCTCATTCTTAATCACATTAAAGCATACAAACACTCACATATTAAAATGAAAATTTTAAAGCTCATGGATTATTTAGTAATATGGATCTACTTCTTTGTTGGGAGTGATTGTACTTTTGTTTGTATTATTGAATTTATTTTAACCTGAATTGTGTGTTAACTAATCTATAATGTTATTAATTTATTGTGAAGAATCTTTTCTTAAGGACTGTGTGATACTAAGATTGTTTTATAAGGGCAGTGTGATTAAATATAAGACATTTGATTACATTATAATGAATCTTGAATACTAAAACCATATTAATATAAAATCACATTTAGTATATTTTTTCTTGCCAGTGAAGTTTTTTTTTAATAATAGAATTTTATTTTGAATTTGTTTTTTTAGTTTTAGCATTTTTTAACTTCTTAATTCAAAATAATTTTCCTTATAAAATAAAATTAATTGATCTTAATTAATTTTAGGAGTTTTATTGCTGAAATGACTATATATGTGAAAAAACTTGGACGAAGTAAGTGACAGTTTTTTTTTTTTTTTACATATTTATAAAATTAAATATTTTCAAGTATATATTTATCTGTTATTATTATTTATTACTTTAGTTTTCTCTACACAGTTATTTCAAAATATTAGACTTTTATAATAGATTCAGCAATTAAAGATGTATCATCTTTTTTAAATATTAATGAATTTTTGTTAATGCAATGTTTAACAACCAAAGCCTAATTACAAATATATTAGATTTTCAGATTTAAAACTTTTATTAAGGAATTTTAAAAGCTTATTTTGGAAATAATAATTCCAATCTGTAAATAATTTACACTTTTCAAAAAATTGACTGCAATTTTTTGTTATGTTTAAGAAATGAAGGAATCTTTAGTAATACTTAAGAATACTTTTTATTGTAGAAAAATAATACTTAAAAATTTATAATTTATAATACGATTTAAAAAGAGTTGCACATCATTATAAACTTAATACGAGCTGGATTTTCATAATTTGTTTGCAAAATCTTTCAAAATTCAAAAAAGGCTGATCATTGTGAAGTACACCTGGGTCTTGTTTTACGCGATAGATAGGTTCCTCAGAAAACACGCGCAAACGAAATCGCGCAAAAATAGACGTAACTTACATTGAAAAGGGGGGGGTGCGGTCTGTGATTTTTCAAAATTCGCGTAAAAGCAAAGCACCAACGTAAAATTACTTTAAAATTCGCACAAAAAAAAATAAGGAAATAAAATATGACTAATAAAAAATTTCAAATTTGAAAAAAATTGATACAAGACAAACTTTTTTTAACTATAATATTTAATTTTATTCAAAATAATATATTTTTATGCATAATTTACTGTACAGTAATTTACATTTTTTTTTTATACACATTTTAATTATTATCGATAAACAAGTTCGTTTGCAAACTGATAAAAAAATCAGATTTTTCTCAAGAGGAAATACAACTAGCACCAACTTCACTCTCATGTTGTGTTGATTTTCTGGTGACAACATAATTAGTAATTAATCTTTGAGACGATGATTTTATTAATTGTTTATGAAGCTCGCGATATCCAGACATACAACCATTTAGCTCTCGTTGGAATTTAAGAGCACGTTAATGATTAGTGTCATTAATAAGAAAATAATAATTGATTACGTTCTTTTTTAAAAAGTAAAAACAGAATGTGATTTAAAATGCAAAATTAACACGCACAATGTTTGAACAAATTTACATTATAATCTTGTAAAATTTAATATGTGTGTACATAAAATGTGAAAATTATGATTTTAATTTCATTATTGCATAAAATCTTACTATTATAAAGCACTGAAAATATTGAAATTACTAAGATGAAAGTCGAATTCCAATAATGTGCTATTATTTTCAATATAACGTAAGTGCGCGAAATTTATTATTTAAAGTAATAGCGCATTATCGGAAATGACTTCCGGTAAAACACGAATCGCGTAACTTCAAAATCGTGTTAAATAAGTCCGTGTAAAAAGAGACCCGGGTGTAATTGTAAGGATTGAAATGTTGAAAATAAATAATTAAATAATTGTATATCAACTAATAAAATGATCTTATAATTGAAATGTTTGACATCATAATACTCTATATATCTAATAAGGCCACCTTTGTGTGCGCAAAAAATAATTAATACATATAAGTTGATACAATGTATACATACAAGAAAACAATATATATATAATGCCAATGATTAAAATATTTAATAAAAAAAATAAAACAAAGAAAACTTTAAAGATCATTTTTTAATTCATCTCTTTGTAATAAGCTATATTAATTGTTTGGCATCACATGAGCATCCAAATGCATTAGTAATAGAATAGCAAAACTGCTTAAAGCAGAATGTTTCAAACAGCGTAATTTAAAGAGTGATGTGCATTATAAATAATTGCTTAGCAAATAAAAATTACTGATTTAAAATTAGATGATATAATGAAAGATAATAAAAAAACAGTCATATAATCAGTTGCTCAATTAAGTGATATTTGAGCATCATAGTGATGGACTGAACATAGCAGCTCCATTTAAATGGACAAACTGAGGGAGGTTTGGCTATAATCAATCCATGAACTTTTTAGCATCATCAATTGACTATTTTTGCTAAATCATCAGAAAAATAAAATGAAATAATTTGTATTTTAAATCTAATTATAGACTTCATCTATAGAAATAACAAAAAAGAATTCTAAATTGTTAGAGATTACAAACTTGAAAAATTGTGAATTAAATGATTTCTGTTATCTCACGTAATATTTTAATCAAATCTTCTCATTAATAGAAGATTATAATAAGGAACCCCAATACCTGTTTATTAAAACTTTAATTAATTTTATATTTTAGAATTAAAAACTAATTTTATTTGATAAAACTGGCTTTGATTTGTTATTTATTATCTGCACCAAATTTAATCAAAATATTACATATAAAAAATGAAGATAAATCAACTTAAACCAGAAATCTTCATAAAATTTTTTAATGGTATCAGGGTCTCTTCAATTTTAAGTTTGACCAAAAATTGAAAATCATCTTTAAAAAGAAAATAAGGATGTAGATGTGCCTATAGTCGTGCAGCAACACAGAAAACATTGCAAAACTAAGTAAACATGCTGTTTCACCAATATATTGATGGAAGGCAGAATCCATTGACTGTGAGTTATTTAAATTGATGATCTAATCAAACAAAATGAAAATTATTACAAATACTTAATATCCAAATAGAGTGATATATTTAGTCTGTGAATAAATCAGATTTTCTTAAGATTTTTTTAAAATCGAGAACTCTCAAGATTATTAATAATGCCCGAGTTATGATTTTTTTTTTTTCTGTTAAAAGAAAATTAAATCTTTTCTTTATAAATATTTTATCTTTTAATGAAGTGAATAAAATTTTTGAGTGTATTAAGTATTCTAGTAATTATCACTACAATACCTTGGTCAGATTATTACTACAGATGGAAACATAATGGATGAAATTAATCATAACTTAATATTAAAAGAATATATGCCTATGTGTTTGAAAAGAAAACTTTTTAATAAATGTATTTTACTAGTTCTTACTTATGAATCTGAGACTTGGCCACTTAACAGAAGAGTAATATAGAGACTTCATACCATTTAAAGAAGTATGGAGAGATGCATGTTAGGAGTAATAATAAGAGATCAAAAACACAATACATGGGAAGAGAATAAACTGATGATACTGAGATTGTTGAAAGAATTAAGAAACTGAAATGAAGTCGGTCTGGACATATTGTTAGGTGAGATGATAATAGATGGCTAGTTGAAATCTTAAACTGGATTCCAACAGACTGTAAAGATTCAGAAAGAGACCACATGTGAGGTGGATGGATGAAATAAGGAAGTGTGTATGGGTGATGTGAAGAGGGGCTAAAGATCTGCAAAGATGGATTGAACTTAGAGAGACCTTCATCCTGTAGTGGATTGATAATGGTTGACAATAATGAATGATTTAGTGAAGATATAATTATGTTATACATGCTAAAATAAATTATCTGCATGCAAAACATTTTATCTCCAATGTATAATCATTTTCAATATCAAATATATTTTTTCAAATTGTGGTTAAATTGTAATTATGTTTAACATCAATCTTGTCATAAATAAGCTACACCATATTTAAATGTTACTATACATTAAAATTAATTCACCATGATTTTAACACTTAGGATAATAAGCAAATTTACTGGGGGTTTTTAGAAAGTGAAAATTAAGTCTATTTTCTATTTTTAACTATTTCAACCTCTCCAGTTTTTCTTTCTATCTTAAAATTTTCACTATAAATAACAATCTTTTGAATGTGAAAAATGTTGAATCTATCTTTAATGATATATCCTTAAAAAAAAATCACATTTTGAATAACTATGATCTATGTTATTTATTGGTATTTTTTTAGTAACTGCTGACTTATCATCAAGATTGAGAGATTCTTTGAGCAAGAGTAGATCAGACAGATTTTTCTAGATGAAAAAATTGATTATATTTTTAACATTCATGTTTTTATAATTTAATAATTACTGATTTCATGTAAGGATAGCTATATCATTTTTGTTTGAAAATTAATTCAATTTTTGAGCAAGAAATAAGTAATTGTGGAATTACATTGTTGTATTAATATGCAAGACAATTCACTTTAATTCACATCATATTAATCACTTTTTCTCATACTTTTTTTTTAAAAAAATTATTTATTGGTTTTTCTCTTATGTAATATTCAATTTTGTAGGTCCTAAATAATTTAGAAAAATTTATTAGTTATTGGTATTTACTTTTTTTTTTTTAGTTTCCATTAAAAAAAAAAACCCAACAGCTTAAAAATTAAAGTGTAAAATAATATAGTGTTATAATCAATCTGATTTCACAATCAAGGATAATATGGTAGCTATTTAACTTTATTTCGCTAAAAATTATTACATGTATATTGAAAGCTGCTGGTTTTGAGTAGACTGAAATATAAAACTTCCAGTTGTTGATATTGATTTGGATTCTCATCACTCTGGAATATATTACTTGCCCAAAAAGTCAATTGATGTTCAAATATCAAAGTGATGGATTGGTATATTTCTATTACTATGATTTTCCTATGCAGAAAATCAATTCAGAAACTTTTGATTATTCTTAACATTGTATCGAGCTGCTTTCATTAATTTTGATAAAAATTTATTAACAGCATATTTCAGTTTAGGTCTTTATGATCTACTTAAAATCCATAAGTATCATGGTGTCCCTTTTACGACCTATTCTAGAAATTCACCATGTCAAAGTATATCAAGGTTTTTTTTTTGTTGTTGTTATATAGATAATTAAGAACATGAAAATAGAACTAATATCTTAGTAAGTTTTGATATAAAAAGTTTATTCACAGGTATACATAATGATGAATTGTTTATTGCAAGAAAAAGATTAAATGAAGATGCTAGCTTACAAACCTAAACAACTTTTCATATTGATACTATAATTATACTGTTAACATTCTGCATAACAACAACATACTTCCAGTATAGCACAGAATTCTTCCAACAAAATCAAAATATGGCTATGAATTCATTAATATCACTTCTTAATAATATTGATATGGAAATCGTAGCCTAAATATTGCTCCTTCTCCATTAAAAGTCTGGCTTTGTTATGTTAATGATATCTTCCTGTTGTATTGACTTATACATCACTGACATATCTCCAATTGTGAATTTAACAAGAACAAAAGTTAGCATTCTTGTATCTTTTTAGATAAGATTACCTCACGGAAAATTAAACCTATTGTTTATTTAATAAAAAAAAAAAACCAAATAGGAAAATATTTAACATATACAGTTGATCACAACAGAATTACAATAATTTTATTTAAAAGCCAATAATTTGAAAAAAATAACAAACTGTCATGAAGAATAGTTATCTGCTATCTGTCATTAATGAAACTTTAAATGGATAATAAAAAGAAACATCAAAATACAATTCAATGATAAATATTGTATGTATTCATACATACTAAGAATGGAAACGAACTAAAAAAAAATCTTCAATTGTTATAATGTTAGGACTACATTACAAAGTCATAGCACATTGAGGATTTTCACTTTTACTAAACCTATGCTAAAAAATAACTATATATAAAATACCATATGAATGTAGAAGAACATATGTCGGTGAAACTATTTGCCCCATTAAAAAATGAGAAGGAAACTTGAATCTTTCAAATTAGACAAATTACTATCATTTTCTCTGTTGATAAAGATAATGCAGCAGTTATTGATTATGACAAAATAAGAGAGATTCTCAAGACAGACCAATATGAAGAAGTGGCTAGAAATCCTATACCTGTTATAGAAACAACAATCACATTTCATTGATTCTGGAAAAAATAAATGTATTTCAGTAAAATTCCAAATGTCTATGTGATGTGCATAAAATCCATAAGGACTATATTCTATGAAGACCTAATGTTTTAAAAATTCACCATGTAAAAATTTCTTAAGATACTTAATCTATTGTCATATAAAATACAGTTCTTTGTCAGAGCACTTTGTGAAATTAATCAAGAACTTTAAAACAGACATCTTAGTAAGATTTGATATGGAAAGTTTATTCACAAATATATCTAGTGACAAATCAAAATGATAGCTCTTCTTTTTGATAGTATAATGAAACTTAATATTCTGCATAACAACAATATTCTTTCAATACAATCTTTATAATAAATAAAGATATCGTTATGAATTCACCACTGTTATTTCTGATTTGCAATATTTACATGAAAGAATTTGAAACCACAGCTATAAATTATTTTTCATCTCGTGTATGGTCACATGGTAATTTTGCTACAAACACAGAACAATAATATATATCCAATTAAATTCCCAATAGAAATAGAATAAGAAAATAAGAACAAATTGGAATACTTAGTTTTTGTGACAAGACTTTTTATCATGGTAAAATCAAAATTCCTTTTTTTTTTTACAGAAAATCCATAAATATAGGAAAAGATGGTATATGCATTTAATCTTGATAAAAAGTGGAATTGTACTATTACTATGGAACAGAACAAAATAAGGATGTTCACCAGCCAATGACTTGTAAAAAAGTTCAATAATGAATAAACTACTTAAGGAATGATTAAATAGACAACAACAGGAAAAAAAATGTCAAAAAAAAAAAAAACTACAGATACTGTTGTATATCTGTACATACAAGGGATGATTGACAATATTATAGCATAATGTAAGAATCCGGATTTCCATAAATTTAAACTTAAAATGTACTATCGTGTGAATCTAAAACTAATTGCCCAATTGAAACATTTTATTAAAAGATCATATATCTCTCCAAGCTGCCTAAAGTTCTATCTGAATCAGAACATGTTACATAGTAACAGTTTAGTTAGTCAAAAAAATTTTAAAGTATAACATGTTTGGATCATGAGTTATGACATAAAATGTAATAATATATTTCATACCTTAATGCATAATGAAACAACATGATAACATTAAATTTTGTTTTAAGTTGGACAAAACTGTTACTGATATGATTTAAATCAGGTATGATAATGTCTTGCAATATCATTTTCAAATAATTTGCAAGATTTCATGATGGTAAGGACAGCATTGAAGATGATCCATGAATGTACAAAATATAAGGTCATATTTCATGTCATACTACATAATACAAACACCATAGTGCTTTAAAATTTTTGTTGTGAATCGTTAAACTGTCATCACTACATAACATATACATTGATTTAGAGATTCACTGCAGGCAGCTTGGAAAGGGAATCAATCACCTTTTCATTGAGATACAACATGATTAATAATGGAAAGAGAACCAGTCATCTTTTCATTGAGATACAATATAATTAATAATGTTTTAGACCAGGGATGGGGAGTCTCTGGCCCATAGGCCAAGTCTGGCTCTTGAATGCTCTCAATCCACCTTTGGATATTTTCATAAACATATATAAAGTGCACATTGTGCACTGCATACGGATTTAATCTAGGATGCTGGGAGAATTTTGTTAGTTTTTTTAGTGATTTTCACAGACGAATGTATCACGAGGAAAAATAAAACTTGAATTTTGTTTTATTATTATTATTTTACATTTAATTTTTTTTTTTATTAGAATGTTTATTGGAGTAAAATAAAAAATGATGTAGATAATCACACATTTGAAACGAAATGGACCAATGCATTTTTTTTTATATAGAAAAAAATAGTAAGTCAATGTGCATGATATGTCTAGAAAGTATTTCAGTTAATAAAGAACACATTATTAAGAGATACTATTTATCAAACTTTCTGACTACAACAAAATTATTGGGGAAGAAAAAAATATTAAAATAGAAAACTTGAAAAGGAGTACAAGTCACTGACATGTTTTATAAAAAGTACAAGCAAGTCAGAAAATTCTATGATAAATTATTTTTTAAAAAAAAAAAAAAATTTGAAAACATTTTCTGAAGGATAATTTATAGAAGACTGCATCTTAACTGCTGTAGAATTAACCTGTCCAGAATATAAAAAGAACATCACATGATCACCATTTCTTATGCTTGCTCATAACTTATTAAAACAGGCAAAACTCTCTATACATATTGCCATTCAGTGCAAGTCAAAGTAATCCATTGATTACTCTGGCTTGCACTGAATAGCAATACGTGTAGAGAGTTTTGCCTGTTTTAATATAAAAAGAAATTTAAGAATATATGTCATCACAAAGATAGGTTCAAGGTGAATCTGAAAAATTGTAATTAAATGTAGAACAGTCAATAATAATAATGATGTAACTTTATTTTTATTTCACAAAAAATTTGTTTCTCATTTAAAATGAGAAAGTTGAAATTGGCCTGCCAGTTGAAAAAGTTGTCCAGCGTTAATGATTAGAGGTAAATTAATTAAATTTTTGAGCAAATATAGTAGGCTGATTTTTATGTCAATTTTATGTGGCCCACGAATGAGATTATAAATATCTAAATGGCCTTTGTCAGAAAAAAGGTTCCCCATTCCTATTTTAGATAGATATGTCAAAATTAGCATACCATGTATGAAACAAAAGCACAAGAATATTGGTCAGAAAGTAAAAAGAAAATTTATGGAAATACTGTTGACATAATAATTTCATATGACAATCTTGTGTGATAATCCATAATGTATGCTAAACACTCATTAATCTTGCCTTTAAAAAGAAAATGTAAATCAAGAGGACCTTCATAGTTAAATATATATAATTTCTATTGTCTCTAGCTATTTTTGGATGATTAGGTTTTTATGTTAAATTTAGTATTCACAAATCTAAAGGTAGCCAATTCAATTTCCATTCTAGCTGTTACAAATTAGCCAGCAATACCTAAAAAAGAGAATTGGTATACTTGAAATGAGGTATGTGAGTAGTTTGTGTGTTGTTAATAGCAGTTGAATGTATTTAAAGATACAAATAAAAAATTTTTTTTTATAAAAACGTTAAATAATTCAACTAGATGACAGAAACAATTCAACATTTTTAACTTTGTGTAAAAAATTTAATCAGGGAAATATTTTACAATTTGTTGATGTAAATACTTTAATGATTTTATCATTTGAGTTAGTAGCAAGCTTAGTATTTGCAAATTACTTGCATCTTTTGTTAGTTACCTCTATGAAGTAATTATTGCAAGTTTATTTTTTTTAGAAGCTCTTTATTACTAAAAATTTGATGCTCTACATTGCTCTGTCTAGTCTAGTTATTACTTCATGTACCTTCTTCAGTAGTGAAGGTGAATGTAGAATGTTTTTTGTGGGTAATGCTAAAAGATTTCATTGTGGATCATCCTAATTGGGATCCTTATTAAGTAAAGTGTTTTGTTGGAGTATTTTTTTTTATTGGCAATCTATTAGTGATTTTTTCCCAATCTCACTATATTTATGATAGCACTTAATAAATCCTTATTCATTGCTGTCCTGTTCAAATACTCCAGACTATATTTTTAATTTATGGTTTTCATCAATGAGGAACTTATTGATTTTTTTAACAATGTAGTTGGGCCTTTTGGATCTAATGCACTTTTCCTCTAGCATTTGCTTTTTTTGCCCAAATTGAAAAAAATCTGTAATTTTTTTTAATCCTAATTTGCTTACATAGTTATATTGGTCTGAATCCAGTTAAGTTTTTATATATTAAGGTGATATCAGATTTTAAAGAACCTTAAGCACTTATCCTTTAGTCAAAATTGGTGTTAAATCAATAAGACATCAAATGACCTACAAAAACCTCACATGATCTTTGATTACATATTTTGCTATCTATTAGCAGTTTTCTACAAATTTTATTATAATTATACCAGTTAATGTAAGCTTTAGTAATCAACAGATGGTAGTGCTTAATAAATCTTTAAAAGATTATAAGATGTTTTGTTAAGTTTTATGATATTTTATTGGATTATAAGATTTTTTTTCCCATAATATTCTTTCAATAGTTTATTTCATGTTTGAATTTATATTTAGAATAGTATTGTATAATATAATAGCCTATTCACAAAATTTTGCTATTTTGTAAACCAAATAATTTGTATAAATTAAGGAAAATGATTAACTGAAAATAGACAATAGATTTGGAAAGTATTGTTAATAATTAAACTTGAAAATGAAGACAGGTTAAACATACACCACTTTTCATTTAATTAATTTATGATTTTGTTTTTTTACTTTACTCATCTGAAAGTCAACACAGGAAACTTTCAGTTGTGAATCATGGCACTAATTCTGTTAAGCCGCACAGAAATTACATGAATTCTCACTTACACTTGATTATGAATGTAAAGTGAATTTTTGGGTTTATTCATATATTAGTAAAAAAAAAAAAAATGCTGTTTTTTTATAATAAAAAAAAAAAGAGAGATAGGGACAAGTCATTTATATAATTCACTTCTATTTATTCATTAATTTTTGGTAAAAAAAAAAAATTTTTTCAAATAATTTTCTTTAGATGTATATGCTCGGGAACATGGATCAAACAAACAGACGGCTTCAAAATCTTGTGCTCTTTCATTAGTACGTCAACTATATCACATGAATGTTATTGAAACATATACTGGACAGACAAAGAAAAAAGAAATGGAGGCAAGTATATTATAAATATTTTATTACTAAAATATACTCCTATCATAAAAAGAAAACCTTTTTGTGAAAAATGTTGCAGTTAATTAATAATAAAAATTGTTAATATACTTTCATTAAGTGATTTGTATCAATTGTGAGGACAGCATGTTTGACACTTATCAAATATAACTAAAGTTGAGATATCATTAATAGTAATTATTTGGAATAATAAAATTACCAATAAATATTTTCGAATTTATGAATGTAGTGAAGATGTGATATCTCAACTTTAGTTATATCAGTTCCCCACTCCATTTAACCCCCACCCAAAAATAAAAAAATTGCCATAAGGATTTTTAGTAAATCATTTGGATACTGTCACATTGTCTCTTATAATAAAGTGATTCCTTTGAACATTGATACAGGAGCAAATATACTAACAAAATATTAGTTTTATAAATATTTTATTATATATTATTTATAAAACTTTCTTTTTAAATTGTTTTAATCTTTGGAAGGTATTTTTAATTAAAGTTTTACTGAAAATAAAATGAGGAATAAGATTAGTAGATTTTACTTTTGTTATAAACATTTTTGGAACATTATCTAACAATTGCATCTCCAAAAACAATGACAAAGAAATATAACATTCTGTTAGATCGGAGGTTAGATTTTGGGCTACAAATAAGAAATTAAACGCATTCCACAAATACTTAAGCGGGATATAAAATGGACTGATTTTAAACACCAAGGTTAGCTGTTATTGAGAGAATTGTGCTGTCAAGATAACCCATGCTGGTTTGGAATTTAAAAATGATGATTGAGTAGAAAGCCCATCACCTGTGGAGACCATTTTCTGCTGCTTAAGAATCACATGGATCCTTGAACTGCCATGCATGAGCCAGAGGTTGAAAAATGACTCTTAAAATTTGTTTAAGATAATGATTTTCATGTTGCCTGAAAGTAAATCTAGTCTAACTAATCTCAAATCTTGCTATCAAGATTTCTCCTAATGTATTATTTAATTTTATCTCTTCCTACTATATAAAAATGTAATTTGCTCTCAAATAACTTCTATAAATCTAATTCTCTCTCATATGCTCTAGTTTTCTTTAACTTTGATGCAGTCAATTATTTTTTATGTAGTTATTACTTTATTTTATATATATGCTTTTATTATTAATATGCCAATCTCAAGTAATCTGACTAGCCGAATTTCTCAAAATCTTTCCTTTTCTCCTTTTAATTAAACCTTCACAAATTAAGGTTATTAATGTCCCCTCAAATCATAATGTATTATTAATTAGTACGCTCGCCAGATTGTTTTTACAAGTCAACATCTTATGCATTTTTAGTATAAAAATTGTTATTTGTTCAACTCCAAATAGAATGAAGTAATTCTACACTGGGTAAATCCATTATTCAAGCTAATTAACGCTTTGAAATCTTTTAAAATGTTGTTTATTTAAATTCTAAAAAGGTGACTTATTAGTTGTTTTCTATACAACTCTGCTGGTTTCTTTTATTTTTTGTACTCTTAAAATATCAAATGCTTAAATATTCTCAGTTATTATCAAAATCCACGGGGGTGGAATTGAATTATTTTAAATAGCAGAAAAGGAGAGGGTCAAATCATAGCATATTTTATTAAATGAAATCTTCTCTATTCATATATTATAGCGGCATAGCGTATCGTTTGTATAAATTATAACATTCAAACAGGGGTCATTTATTATTAAAGCAGTAAATCTTATTTGATGTCATTAATGACATTCGTCTCATCTTCGTGAATTTATATACGTATTTCTAATCTGGGCGTTGCGACAGGATCGAACCCATAGATTTCTCCTTATGTCCAGTCCCGTGAATAGTTGAACTTCCCGAGACTTATTTCATATAAAAAGGCCTCAGGCATTGGTGGATCCCGTATGCCTGGCAGGCGCTATGTCTATCCATGTTTCTCATAAGCACTGCCCTAAGAAGGGGGTCTTAGATTTTGTTTTTCGTCCAGAAGCATGACTTTTTCCAGTTATTTCTTCACCATTATGTCAGTACCGCCACTTCTTCGTTTATTATTGTTTTTGCTCCATGACCCAGTTTTGATGTTATAATATTAAAATTGCACTCTGCTCAAATATACATGTAAATGCCGAATATTACTAATTTTATTAATTAATAATGTTATGTTAGTCTTATTATACAATCCCATCGTCGTAATTTATTATTTTATATTTAAGAGTATATGCCTTGGGGAAAATAAAGTGTTCTTCTTACCAATGTTAATTAAAGAATTTTCAATAAATAGTTTGTCATATAATCAAATATAATTTTTCAAATGTATTTTATTTATTTTCACGACCTCAGTAGTGTGAAAATAGTTTCTCTTATATATGTAATGAATCTCTGAATGCTCCCCAAAATAATATGTTATTCACCTCATTTCAGAACCGTAAATCAAAGCGTTAATGGCAATATTATGTAATCTTTTTAATTATTGATTGGCATCTTAATACTGTACCCACCAAAGATGTGGGTTAATGTATATATATACTGTTTAGTTAATAAAAGAACATATGAGAACTCTTAGCGTGAATTTCACTTTGTAATCATCTACCGTTTGGTAGACCTCTTGTTCATTCACGCACATATAATTATTCCATTATATTAAACTATTTTTTATTATCTAAACTTATTTGAGTCGTTCGAATTCCCTTTTCGCCACTTACACACGTACAACCATGTGTATGCATATTTTAGTTTAGTTATAATGAAGTTAATATTAAGTCTCATTGTCTTCTTCGTTCAGCTAGTGGGCCGGATTAGAGTAAATTCTCATGTGCCATCATTATATGTTATTCATTAGATGTTTGATCTGGGGTTTAGGGAATGGTTTCGAATTCAGTTTGGTCCCTGACCGAAATCTCGGGCTTGATTGGGTTTGAAGTATATTTTGTGAGTTCTAGCTCATGTTAGATGGATTAATATAATTTGACTGGTACAATATATCATTAGAAAATGAAACTACTTACCGCAGATATTCATGGTAGTCCTTCATAAATGATATATATTGCAAATAATGGTGATGCTGTTGACATTTTGTATAAAATGAATTTATAGAAGTTATGAAATTAATGATGATATTATGTAAAAAGCAAGATATAATAATATTTATAGTAAATATATTTGCTTTTGGCCTTTGATTTTCATTAGAATCTTTTGGAACTTTCATTGAAACATCAGCTTATTTGTATGTAAGATCAGTGAGTGATGATCTTACATTCAAAATTTGTTTTAAGAGATGCAGTAATGTTGTATCTACAAATAGTCCTTCATCATGATCATCAATAGTAGGTGCTATTCTGATTGAATGATGAGTTCTTATTCATACAAAATTAATCATTGGCCAAATAAGCTATTGTTAGAAGAAATAATTTATCAGTAGAAAATGTATCAAAAATTCTAGAATTTAGTTGCACAAAGTAATTTTAAATGCTAAATTTTCTTGGTATAACATATATCATTAGCAAAATATTAATTTAGTTTTATTGGAATCAAATTTAAATCACAAAAATATTAATTATAAAAGATTTTAATTTGATTTCTGAAAGACAAATATTATGATCTGTTTTGTTTTGTTATTTTTTTAAACAATGTTTTTTAAGATAAAATAAACTTTTTTTTAACAATTTAAAAACTTATACATACAACATGATTATATTGAACAGACTTAATATTATATATATACATACAAATATGAAATTCATAATGTTTACAAATTGAAATTTTAATATGTTATAAAACACTATATAAATTTTTTTGCTCTCAATGCAGATTACAAGAATTACAAATTAATATAAATTTAAATTCCTCAACAAAATTCCATTAGCAATTTAATAAGTAAAATATCAAATTTATTTAGTTAAATAGATCTTCAGTTGGTGTATAAGTCAATATTTGCAATTAATGAGTTAGATTTTTATCTTCGGGCTTAGTAACTTACTTTTAAAAATCTGAAATGTTTAATAATCGCTGGAGTTGGAGCTTATTTTTTATTATTTTAGATGCATACTTTAGATCTTTGTAGAACATCCACTACTGTTGATATGTAGTATTTGATAAAGGATAATACATCTAGCTTATAAAATAAACTAACGCTGTTAGAACCATTAGAAAATATGCACTTCTTATCTTTCTTTTATTGAAGAGTTTAAAGGATGAATTTGGAATCTGGCTAAGGCTTTGTTTTGAATGATTCAACATGCTTTTTATGGTAACAAAGAGAAAGGGAAGAGTCATGGGTATTATGTTATACTCTTATTATTGCAACTCTTGTCCTATTAAATGATCAAAATCTATGATCATTAAATGTTATCATGAAAAAAACATAAGCCAATTTAATATCAGTATTTAGAAGAGATTGTTTGAATAGCATCTATTTTATCATGATTGTGATGTTGGCATCTGTCACTTATTTGGAAAAGCTTTTTAAGTTATAGCATTTTTTTAGTAACTAATATATTGAGAATTTATATAAATATATATATTTATCTCCATTTATTGATAAGAAAAGATGATTTAGCACTATGGATGGGATCTGATTAAAAATATCCTGTTCGTGTGCCTTGTCCATATAAAAGATAACTATTAATTTACTCTATGAGAAGAGAATTCACTATTCATATAAGATAAAGCTCTCAGAGATAAACTGATGTGACTTTAATAATTTCCATAAACTGTTTTGCACAGGTAAATAAAATATGTTTTTAGTAATAATTGTTATTTTTATAGTCAAATGAAGTCTCCTTTTATTGAGTAATTTTAAGCAAATAGTGTCAGTGTTTAATGGATTTTTTTATCTTGTCAGTTATCTTTTTGAGAGAGGTGCAAGTCTAGATAATTCAGAATTTTATAGGCAAAATTTTAAAGACTTAGGAAACTATATCATAGATGACAAAATAGCTGGTCGTTCTAGGGAATTTTTGTAATTATTGCTTTTAAAGTGATTAAATTTGTGGTAGAAATTATAATATCTACATATGCAATGAGTGATGTATAATTTTTATCATTGAAGATATGTTAATAACTCTGGAAAAAAATAGGATTTTTTGCAGCAGTAAGTTGATGTAAATTGCAACTGGAATTGGAGATAATAGTTAATCTTGTATAAGCTCTTTAGTAATATGAAATATTTGGAGAACTTATCTGAAGGTTTTTTACAATGCAGAACTTTTTTATATATATATATTACATAACAGTCCTTTAATTAATGAGACATAACTAGCATTTGGAATATTATTAAACAGGTTGAAAGTCTGGCTTATTGTAGACTTTACTAATGAATTGATCCCCCCCCCCCCAATTTTCCAGATTATTAATCTTATTCCTTATTTAAAAGAGTGACAGTTATGCTTTCTGTTAATTTTTAATGTTTTGAACTTATCTGAGAACTTTCCATATATTATTAATATATTTTGTTTTGCAAAAATATCTAGTTTGGCTATTTATAATGAGAACATGATGAATTGGATAATATAGCATAGATATTGAGTAATTGAAACTAAATGCAGATTATTTCTGTAGAATTTTATGATATGAATGATAAGAATAATGTTTTTGTTTTATTTTATCAAACCTAATATTTATTAATTTCAAAATATTTTTAAATATTAATCTTTACCAAATAAATGATTTGTTATCCTGATTTTTTTATTTATTTATTGTAAAGTAATTATTTGCACATAAATCAGTTTTCTATTTTACTTCTGAAATAATAAATATTAATTCTTTTATTATAAAATTTTTGGATTGCATTATATATTTATATTCTGCCTGCAATATGTTATCTTTTATAAATATATTGTTCAAATGTCAATTTACATTTTATTAAATGAACTTTGTTTTATAAATACTTCTAGTAGTATTTTATGAAATTATATTTTTAGTTTGTTTGTTTGATAGTTATTTAAAGAGAAAAAAAAAATCAGAATTAAAATGAATTTTTTTTTTTTTTTAATTCATTGCAGTTGGAACCATATGATGTATCTATTAATCCTGAACTGAACCAGCAGGTTTTAAATATTCTTGAAAATATGAATATTACTCCAGCTAAACCGGTATTTATTTTTATTTATACTTTAATATTTTTGTAAGAATTTTTGAAAAAAGTATTTATTACTTATATAAATTACTTAAGAGTGGGGTTTGGTTTAGGCTTACAGAGCATTTCACGAAATTCAACTACCTATTTATGTTTTATATAATTCTAATTTTAGGTTGTAAAATGAATTATAAACATTTGCACATTAATATAAACTTTTTAATAAATAACTGACTCTAGATAAAATGGCTAAATAATAATAATAAAAATTTATTTATTTATTAAAAAGAAATAGTAATATGCTAAAATTGTTTTCCTTTTTTATATAACAATCCCAACAGTAATAAATTATACTTGAACTGTGATATCCACTATATTTTGTTCCAAGCCCTCCTTGCATACATCACATATCGCTCACGTTTTGTTGATAAACTTTGACTAGAATAGAAATACATATACTTTATTGAACCACAAGTGTATAGTATTTTTCAATATACACACACATCTCATATAAACTTATTTTTATATGTATAGTATTCATAAATAGATTAAAATTTATAGTATAAATAAAAAATTTTAAAAATAAATTGAGGGAACACATTTACATATATTTTACTGAGTGTATATTCACTCATTCATTCATTGAAAAAATAAGAATAAGGAAAAAAACTTAATGTACTGTATTTTTATTTTTTAAATAAATAGTGACATGTCACTTTAATTGCAACGAAATATACCTTTGACACCCCCCCCACCTTTTCTTTTATGGAAATGTAATAATAATCTCGTTATTAAGAAATTATGATCTAATGGTTTTGATAGTTTTAAATCCATATCAACTTTAATCATGAAATCCAGCACATCAAATTTGGAAAGGATAATAAAATGTATGTCTTTTCAACATAAACCGAAGAAATTTCATTAATAAACATGATAGTGTAGGGGAAAAACAGCTGTTTGTATATTGTAAAATTTTGATTACATATGACACTCAGAGATGGAAAAATGGCTGTTTGAGTATTATAAAGTGTATTAAATTTACAAATTCTTTTGGGTTTTTTTTTGTTTGTTTACATTTTTTTTTTTTGATAGCGTATAATTGAAATTGTCTATGTTGATGCAGTATAATTTGCAGCTTTACTGTACTGAAATTAAATTTTTATTATAAAAAATAAAAGTAGCGATATTTACTAATTGCAAGATGATTGATTTATTCAATTTCAGACATAAAAAAGAAAATAATTTATCATATAAGATTTTTAATAAGCTTGATTTAAACCAGTGATGTGCTTTGTTTAGAAATTTTTTAATAATAAAAAGAATTATATAATTCTTTTTATAATTCTCATATTTAATCACTGAAATTAAGTTATTTATGAATAGTTATTTTAATACTATATTATAAATTTAACACTATAAATACTGCTATTATTAATATTGTAAATTAAAACACATTTGCAATATTTCTTCAAAACATTTATACGTGTTTATAATAGTGTCATAAAACTAATGTTGGAAGGGTTGAAAATATTCATGTTTTTTAAAATTGATAAATATGCCTTCCATAAAGATAAATTATATTGTTTTTTAGTTTATAAAATGGAGTCTAATCATTTCGGCATAGTTGAATAATGTAGAGTAATTTTAAAATATTTCAATTTAATACCATATAAATATTTAAAATAAAATAAAAGTTTTCAAAGTTCAAAAATGAGATCTCTGTAAGACCATTCTGTGTTTTTTTTTTTTTTTACTATTATTAATACCAATCAGGTAGTAAATTAATTTTGTAACTATAATGTAATTTTTGAATTATGATTAAATCAGCAAATCATAATTTAATAAATTCAATTATAATTAAAATTAATATTTTAAAGGTGTTTAAAATAGAAAAATCTTTGATTTACTATATAAAGCAGAATTTCATATTCAATAAGCTGCTTATTTGAAAAAAAAAAAAATTCTGTTTTATTAAACAAATCTGTTAAAAAAAAAAAAAAAAACCCCCGATGTCCAATATAAAATGAGATTTATTTACAAAAAGAGAAAGAAAAATCAATTATTATTTTTATTAATGAGATTGGTGTATTGAAATGTTAATGGTTTTAATAAAATATTACTTATCTGCAATTTTAACACATCCAAAGGATGAGATTGAGTCTTGGAGATTAAAAAATTCTTTATTATGCAGCTGTAAAAAATATATATACAAATCATTTGATCTGGAGGTCCGTGCGCTAGACTGGGAAGAAAGTTTATAATAACAAAATACAGTAATAAGATTTTAAACTTTTAATTAATATAAACAATTTTTATTTATTTTTTCATCGCATTTTTACCCGATTTAAAAAAAAGAAACAGAACAAAATCTAATCAATCATATATAAATTAATTTGTTTTTCTATTTATCACAGACGTTTGTGGGGGGGGGGGTAGAAAAAAGTTTTTTATTATACAAACCCCCGGTTGTCTTTTGATAGCCAATCACAGCCGCTTGTCAGCATTGTTAAAATAATAAAATGTAACATGACTTTTTTTGATCTCTTAAATTTTTTCTACTCTCTCTTTTAATATTTTATTTTTAGTGTTTTTGTTTTTTTGGCTATACGATTTTTTTTTTTTTTGGGATTTAACTTTATTTTTGAAATCAATTTTTATTACCTTTTGTTAAAAATAAAAACCAAAAAATAAGTTCTGTCTCAAACTTTTACAAAGTATATACACCCTCACCACCTCAAAATAAAGTAAGATCAAAACTTTTGACTTTCAAGTTTCGTTTTTTTTTTTTTGTTTAAAAATACGCCCACTTTTTTTTGGCCTTTAAGGCAATATTTTTTTTGGCTTTATTTGTATATCTCTAAAATACTAAAACTTTTATTTTTAAAACCAATTTCTGTTACCTTTTTTTAAAAATAGAAACAAACAAAAAATAACTTTGGTGTCTATTTTTTGTCTCAGTGATGACAAAGTATTTTTCACCCACCCACCCCCCAATAAAATAAGATCAAAACTTTTGACTTTTTCAGCATTTAGGCGAATAACATTTTATTCTTGCATATTTTAACAATGAAATAATAAATATAAAATGCAAGCACATTAATGAGAACGATTGTTATTGTACTTGTTTTCTGTAGCAGTATGACTGCGCAACTCGAGAAAGAGTTCAACATGTGAAGGTAAGCAACACCATTACAATACACTATAACTAGTATGCTGTTTTGGTCAGTTATAAGAATTATGCTTATCTAAGGCTAAGCAGGTTACATCTTTAAGAAAATTTATCTGTAAACTTCTGCTGATCCGCGAAATCTTATTCTTATTTTTGCCGGTCCGCAGATGTGAAAAGGTTGAAGACCACTGATATAAACTAATATATATAGATACATCTTGCCTCTTAATAAAGATGTAATTGTTGATGCAAAAGTTTTAAAGCAAAATTAAATGAATAATTTTATATATAAAGAACTAATTTGTATTAAATAGAAATTCATTTGCTAAATTCTAATTTTGACATACTATAAATTTATATAATAGGAAATCAGTTTTTATCAAGATTAGATTTTGTATAAGTTTGTTTTGTAAATTGATAGATATACAGTAGTAAAGAAAAATTTGAAACTAATTAATATAAATTAATTTATATAACAAGAATCTTATGTGAGATGTTAAAACAATTATACTTTGTTTTTATATTTTTAATTAAGAAAAAAGTATTTGTAATGCATACTTTGTAAGCCAAATTTATTTTTTGTTCATTAAAATTATGTAACAAATGTCAGAAATACTAGGAAAATCATAATCAGTGACAAGATGAAAGAAAATAAAATGAGCAAATAGATTTATATGATTTTATTGGCATTTTTTTCTTATTAGAATAGTAATCTTAAATGTATTGGTTTTTAGCTATTAGAATAAAGGATATTGTTAGTTTATTTTAAAAATGTTTGTTTATAAACAATATATTTAACAATATTGATAAATATTTTTTTAAATTAAAAAAATTATATTTTTAATATATATTTAGATAGAGAGTTCAGACCCAATTTCACTGATTGTAAATCAGGATGTTCATGATTTTGAAAGTGCACCACGATCTCACCCAGGGGGAGTTGTACCTTGGTCTCCGCCAACTACTAATTGGAATCCATGGACAAATTGTAACATTGATGAAGGACCTTTAGCAACAGTAAATCATTTCACATATTTTTAATTGTTTAAATTTTTATTTATTTAGCAGATAGATTTGTTAATATTTTTAATATAGTGTTTAACATTAAATTAAAATATGCTCATATTTATTTATTTTTGTTCTAACTTTGGAAATGAATATTGTTAAAATCTTATTTTTATATACTATGATTTTTAAAAAGCTCTGTAATATTATTGATGTTTTTTTGGAAAGTGAAACAATTTCTTTGAGATTTTTATAATTGATAATACAGTTATTATAAAATCTTGTTAAAATAGTTAATGCTATGAATTGTATTCGACAAAGACTTATAAAAGGATCTAAATATGCAAAAAAATTTAGTAGTGTAGAAGACATTAATTAACAAAACTAAATTAAATTCTGAATACAGTTAAAATCTTGATTAAAATAATTGATGCTATGAATTGTATTCGACAAAGATTATAAAAGGATCTAAATATGCAAAAAAAAATTAGTAATGTAAAAGACATTAATTAACAAAGCTATAAATTAAATTCTGATACTGTGGATATTGAAGATAACATTCTTTATGAAGAAACCATCTGCAACAATAGTAAAAAATGGCATTAATCTGTTCTAACTATAAAGGTTATTATTAGAAATTATGAATAATGAGTATACTGGAAAAAATCTGGGAGTATAGAAAAATTATCAAAATATATTTTAAAGGTGACAGAAAGTAGAATTATTGCAAATAGAAGTAAAAGAGATTTAGTGAAGACACACTTTTTCTTGTCTCAACTGGGAATTGCAACCGTGAGTTTTTTTTGTGTATTACAATTTTCATGATAATGGATGATGATATATATATAGTTGCTTCACTAATATGGATATTAAATAATCTTATTTGCAATTGTTTAATTTTATTTAGAAATATAAACTGTGGTCATCTTTACTACTAGCTTTTAATATACACATTAATGGAAGGAAAATTTTCAAAATCAGCATGTAAACTTCATTGGAAAAATGCAATACCAATCACCACTTATACAGCTTTATTATTTTCATGAAAAAGTGTCATGCTTTATATGCATATGCATGTCAATCTTCCATTGTCAAAGACACGATGAAACAAATATGCTAGTGTTTTATTTTATAAATTAACAATTTTATTCAAACATACAACATTAAAAAAAATGTTGCTTTAAATTCTTTTTTTTTTTTTTCATATATAAAATTCTTAATTGCCTTTTTAACGGAATTAATTTCATATTAGAAATGTACAGTAAATACACATTTAATCTTGATTTAAGAATATTAATAAGATAATTAACAAAAAGAGATATGGTCATATATATTCAATCAAGCTCCATTCACTGCCATCAACATGGATTATTTAGACAAATGCATGATTGTTGAAATGAAACATAATATAGTAGGAAATATATTAACAACATTCATATTTAAAACAATGACAAACTCTCCATATAGTAGTGCAAGTCTTAGTAATCAATGGATACAAGAAGGTTTGTGCATAAAATTCTTATATAGTGCCTACTCATTCAATATCTCCAAACTAGTTTCTAGCTTATGGTTTTCATTAGTGAGGATCTTAGGATCTAGTGCAATCCTTCAGCAGCCACCTTTTACCTTTTTAGTTATCTATAAAGCTATGAATTCTAAATTAAAACATGTTTTCAATCCAAGATCATTTACTTGTGTAGTCATATAGATCTGAACTCATTTCAATATCTACATTTTAAGTCTATGGTTCTTTAATAACCATAGTCACCATCATATCAGGGGCAGGAATGGTATTAAATCACTAAACATCATGATCTTCATTTTCTATGCTTACATTAGTCTAGGGATATTGAATGAGTAGGCATTAGGTAGGATTTTATGCACAAACCTTCTTGCATTCATTGATTACTATGGCTTGCACTGGGTGGAGAGTTTGTCATTGTTTTAACAGCTTGTGGAAGCATAGGAAATGATAATTATGTGATGTAATATTCATATCTCATGTATACTTATTTAGTCTAACTCCTATTGATATTACAAGTGATTTTACATGCATCAATTGAATTATATTAGAATAATAATGATGTTCTATTTTATAAAGTGTGAAAGTAGCTCATCTCTTCACCACAACAAACAATAAGCTATACTTCTGTATTAAAATATGTTTATAGTCTTTTAGTTAAATTTTTCTTTTAAGAAACCAGAGTGATAATAAATATTCTTCATGAGGGACTTGAATTATTTAATGTAAACATTATACTTTCTAGAATTCTGTTATTATCATTATAGGAGCTTATGCATTTGTTAAAAAATTCTGCTATTGTCATTATAGGAGCTTATGCTTTTGTTAAAATAATTATTACAGTCGAATGATATTTTTTATGCTGGGGCTATAAAAGAATCTCATTTATTTAAAAATTTATTTTCTACAGGGATTTATAATAGCAATTTTTGACTTTTGATAAAGTACCTTATTTTTATGAATATATATATACACAAGTAAAGGCAATAAACCACATCACCAATCTTAATAGTTTTGATTATAATAATTTTCAGAATCATCTAGAATAAAGAATATGCCAAATTTATGTAAATATATATGCTGTTATTCATGAATATTTTTTTACAGTTAAGAAATTTAAAAAAAAATTTTTTTGAGTATTTAATCCTTTATTATCTGATATTCTCATAATTGCACATATTTATCTACTACTGTCCACTTAATCTCTAAATTTATGTACATCCAATCCTAAAATATGATATAAAATTGAACATTTAAAATTCTAAACATATACAACTATTTAAGTAAATCTTAATATGTTACTTCAAAATGTAAATTTATTACAATTTAGATAAATTTATTACAAGAACTTCAAAAGTAAATTAAATATGTCACTTTTGTTTTTTATAATTAAATGCATTATCTATATATATATATTCAACTCATTTCTATTAGTTATATAAAAGTTCTGAGTAATATGATTTTTTTTAAAAATTTTCTCCTTTATATCCATATAAAATTAATCTAAGCATTTAGATTCTGTAGAATAATTTATATACACCTGGGTCTCGTTTTATGGGATAGATAGGTTCCGCAAAAAAACCCGCATTAAAAAAAATCGCACAAAAATAAACTTAACTTACCTTGAAAAATGAGGGATACATTATGTAATTTCAGAAATCGCATAAAAGCAAAGCAACAAGGAAAAATTATTTTAAAATTTGTATTAAAAAAAAATACGGAAATAAAGTATGCCTAATAAAAAATTTCAAATATTTGAAAAAAATTGATATAAGACAAACTTTTTTTATTAACTACAGTATTTAATTTTACATTTTTTCATACATATTTTAATCATTGTCGCTATTTGACATTATGGGGTTTGTTTGTGAACTGGTAAGAAATCAGATTCATCACAAGCAGAAGTACAACTAACGCCACCTTCAGTCTTATGCTGTGTTAATGGTTTTCTGTCGACAATGTAATCAGTGATTAAACTTTGAGACAATGATTTTACTAATTGTTTATAAAGCTCGCAATATCCAGATATACAACTATTTAACTCTCGTTGGAATTTAAAAGGTTCATTGCAACAAACTCAGATGTCAGCATTTTCTGACATTTTTCTTTGTCTCACTCATCAACGTAAAATCTATGATTAAATGATTATTATTTATTGATACAGGTGTACAATAAGCCTGTATTTCAGTTATCAGAAAATAATAAATTTTTCTTCATTTGATAGATATTTTCGTTTACTAGTGAAATAAATTATAAATGTTCACATTTTGTTTCTATATTTAAAAAATGAGATCGCAATCAAAACAAAAAGATTATCATTAGAAATATTATTTTTAAAATCTAAAAGAGTATTTATTTCTGTTATATCAAACAAAATATGTTATAAAAGTTATGAGTAGGTTATTTACCTAGAAACTAAGATTCTTAAATAGCTTCAGGCCATATTCACATTATATTTTTGGGAAAAAAAAAAAAGTATTTCAAGTCTATAAAATAAGTTATTAATTTCTTGATATCTAATAAATATAGTGAAATATGAACTTCTTTATTGCATAAAAGAAAACCAGCATAAACAGATATTAAGAAGAAACATGAATCGCTAACTTCAAAATCGCATTAAAAAATTCCGCATAAAACAAGACCCAGGTGTATATATTTGATGTATATTTAATACTTTCATTTCCTTTTTATTGAACATTTCAGAGCATAAATATGTATCTCAGAGCAATTTAGAGGTTTCAATGATGTTTTCAGACTGATCTTAATTTTTTTTATCTTTTTCTATTTTAGTTCACACATATTAGATTGATTGATGGTTCATCATTACTGCATTAATCTATTCACTCACATGCACATTTACATATATATGTGTGTGGGTATGTTCATAATATTTTCTCCATTAATTAGAAAATGGACATATTTATTAAGGAATGACTAAAATAGTACATTTAAATAAATAATAAAGTAGTTTGTTTATTTAAGAAAGAATATTTCATTTGGACACATCAGAAATAAAGATTCTTTGTTTATTTCTTCATATTTTTTTTTTTTTTTGTAAATACATAATCTTCATAACTAACAGAATGTTACCATCTAATATGAGTATTGAATGTTTAGAAAAATTTAACTTTTATTCAAATATTCCAAATATATTCAACTATTAGTAATAGCACATCAAACAGGTTAGTATGCACAACGTTTCGAGAGATATTATTTACCCCTCTTCAGATGTTGCTGGCCTGACCAATGGCAGTACTAGCATGGGATTCGAACCTGGACCCTTAGATTCCTGAGTATTGAATGTTTAAGGTAAAGCTCTAACCAATCGAGCCATTCTGCCAAAAGGAACAGTCAGTAAATATTTCATATATGAGATTCCTCCTGATTTCTCCACCTTTTCCTAAGAACAAAGTTGATTAGTGGTTTTCATACATTATATATAGTCACACTAGGTTGACTTATGGGATTTTTTGCCATTGTCATGTGAGCAGCAGCTTTAAATTTTTTTTGTATCTTTTCTCTGTCCAATATTTTTGTATTTTCCCAATTGAACATATGTTCATTGGCACATACATGGTCTGCTACCTTAGTCACATCTGTTTTCTCTCCTGATCACCAGTTTGTGTTCTTGCAAGCGCTTTTCAATGGGACAACTGGTCTCACCAATATATGTTATTCCACATTCACATGGTATTTCGTAGATGGAGTTTTTTCTTTTCAGCATTTCAAGTTTAGGCTTCATAGATGTTAGAATTCCTTGTGGAGTGGTATGGCTCTGCAAAGCTGTTCTGATGTTAAACTGATTTCAGATTTTTTTAAAATGTAAATCTGAAGGGATAATTCCAAAAGGTTTGCAACTAAAACCCCCAATTCACTGTCAAGGAGCAAGTGAAGCTCTGATAAGAGAAGAATACGTGTTCAAGGTTTTCTAAAAAACAAACTTACTGATGAAGACTTCATGAGAGTTTCTCAAGCAATAAGAAAATCATATTCTACATTACATGAAAAATAAAAGAATGCCAAAAGAAGAAGCTTGTTAGCCTACATGGGCATACTTGAAAGAGGATTAAACTTTGCCATAACACCGTCTAATATCCCTTTATTAGATATAATGGCAGCCACTGAGGAAGTCACTCAAAAATTGCCTTTAGAAGCGGCAGCAGAATTACGCTGGAGAATAAAAAGAACACTTGACAAGCAACAAAAATTGAAAATCCTATGGTGAGAGGAAAGCATTTAAATCTCTCAAAGTAGATAAATCTATAATTATTCTCCCTGCTGACAAAAGCAATGCGACAGTAGCAGGCCAATATAGAAAAGTGCAAAAAATCTGATACCAAGTACAGAAACAAAGTTACAAGCATTGCTCAGAAAGCATCGCAGGTACTTCACTGAATCAGAAAAAGATAAAAAAATAATATCATATTTGAGGAAAATTTCTTATCTTCATGGTCTACCTAAAATTTACAAGTATTGTGTTTTGTTAAGACCTAGAGACTCTCCTTGCCAAAATTTGGCAAAATTTCTTTTCAAAGTTCTAAGTCCTTTATCAGCGATTCTAGACATTTTGTAGAATTAATCAAGAACATGAAAATTGAAAGAACTGACTTACTAGTAAGCTTTGATGTGGAAAGTTTATTCACGAATGTACCACGTGAAGAAACATTGTCTATTGTAAGGTAAAGATTAAATGGTGATAATAGTTTATAAATCAGAATAGCTCTTCCTATTGATAGTATAATGTAACTATTAACATTCTGTATAAAAACAACCTACTTTCAATATAATACAGAATTCTTTCAACAAAATCGATGAATAGCTATGGGCTCACCATTGTCTCCCCGATTAAGAATATTTACATGGAAGAACTTGAAACTTTAAACATAAAAACTACTCCATATCCACCTAAAGTTTGGCTTCAGTATGTGGATGATACATTTGTTGTGTATGGCCACATGGTGAAGCACTGCTACAAACTTTCTGGAAACACATCAACAACATATCCCCTTCAATTAAATTTACAATAGAATCAGAACAAAAACAAAAATTGGCATTCTTAGATGTTCTTGTGACAGGACCCTTTCATGGCAAAATCAAAACTATGGTTTACTGAAAATCTACACATAAGGAAAATATCTAGTCTATATGTCCAATCACACCAGAAATACAAAACATGGAGTTATACTATCACTATGGAATAGAACAAAAGAAGTTTGTTCAGAAACCAGCTATTTGGAAAAAGAAAAGATTTATATATAACAAACTCTTATGAAAAATGGTTATCATCAGCTGTAATTAAAAAAACGTTAAATAGACAACAAAAAGAACCATCAAGAGAAAAAGACAGTTATTGGTACTGTATTGTACCCATATATTCCAAAAACAGCAGACAAATAAAGCAAAATCTGTAATCAGTATACTATCAGATTAGCTTTCCAGAGCCATACTACTCTACAAAGAATTCTAACATCTACGAAGCCTAAACTTGAAATGCTGAAAAGAAAACACTGTATCTACGAAATACCATGTGAATGTGGAATATATATTGGTGAGACCAGTCATCCCATTTGAAAAGTGCTTGTAAGAACAACTGATGATTAGAAGAGAGAAAATAGATGTGACTAAGGTAGCAGAGCATGTATGTTTCAATGAACATATGCTCAATTGGGAAAATACAAAAATATTGGATAGAGAAGAAAAGGTACAAAGCTGCTCACATGACAATGGCAAAAAATCCCATAAGCCAACTTAGTGTGACTATACACAATGTATGGAAATCACTAATCAACTTTGCTCTTAGGAAAAAGTGGAGAAATCAGGAGGAACCTCATAGATTATAAGTATATGAAATTTCTACTGACTGTTCCCTTTGGCAGGATGGCTCAGTTGGTTAGTGCGTTATCTTAAAAAATTTCAATACTCAAGAATCTAAGGGTCCAGGTTCGAATCCCATGCTAGTACTGTCACTGGTCAGGCCAGCAACACCTGAAGAAGAGGAGAATAAATACCTCACGAAACGTGCATACACTAAGCTGTTTGATGTGCTGGTCCTAACATTTGAATGTATTTGGAATATTTAAATAAAAGTTAAATTTTTCTAAAGACATTCAATACTTATATTAGATGATGTAAATAGTCCAATATAAAAATACAACTAGACACCATCATCACAAACCTTCAGGAAAACATGTTCTAGTTATATGCATATTCAAACAAAATGCTTAATCTATCTTTTACAAATTTGAATGAATCATTTTTGTAATTGATGCAAAAATATTCTATTCATTATAAATTTAACAGAAACCTAGAAACATCTTAATACCTAAATAAAAGATGAAACAAAATCAGAAGCACTTTAATTTTTATAGTTTATCAATCTGAGTGGAGAAGGAGGGGGTAATAATAATTTTTTTTTAGATTGCCAGATATTTCATTATCCATGCTAAAATATATAGTATACTATTTGGTAATGGAGAGGTTTCTATTTTATTCGTTTTGTTTTTTTTAATGCAGCTTTTATAACTAAACAATTAAAAAATTTTAAAGATATATATGGTACTTATGTATTAGACCTGCTGCATATATGTGCGGTGGTGCAACAGCAGAATGCCGTAATTGTGACGTTTTATTACAGCATTATTAAAAAAGTCACAACTTTTAAAAATATTAAAAAGTTACAAGTATGGTATTCTGTTGTCGCAAACATCCTTCCATCTCTCACTGGAGAAAGGTATGGATTTTGCTATTACAAACACGGACAGCAGGCCTAATATTTAAGGAACATATATTTACTGAATAATTCAATTTTTGAGTCATTGTGTATAGTTTATATTGCAGATTTGTATATAATAAATGATATTGCTTAATTGATTTTTTTATTTTAGGCTTCTTTACCTCAGATTAGTGAAGATTTATATAGTGAATGGAGTGAGAGACAACATAATGATCAAGCTTTACAGAAGGTGATACTTACATTTATGCATTCTTATATTAACTAATTCAGTAGTTTAAGTTGTTTGAAACATATTGAATTTATTTATTTAAATCTGATAATTAATCCATTTTAGACTAAAAAATCCCTTTATCCTGTTTAATTTAATGATGTCAATAGATTCCCCAAAATTTTATCGTTATCTAGAATTTTATATAAAAGATAAGCTTGCCCTATGTTTTAATGGGGGAAAATTAATTTTATTATTATAGATATAAAACACCCCATAAACTTACAATATTTTTTTTTAAAAAAAGTTTATTAATTGTTAATTGTTAACCATTAATTTTAAATATTTTATTGAATGCAGTATTGACATTCTTTGAAAAACAGTTATTAAATCAAGGGAACAAAAAGAAATATAGTAGTTTAATATATTGTGCATGTTCTAATTTATTTTTGGTGCAATTTGCATACCGTGGGGATTATGCTACTATGAACATATTACAATGTACAAAATCTACAATAAGCGTATTATTGGCTGACGTAATATATGTCTGACATGTCTAGTCCTGTTTTATTACAATGTTGGTCATTATTTTTGTTATAATTTATAAAGTTTAGTTATCTGCTTCTTTACAACTTTAGCAATGAAAATATTTTAAAAAAAATTATATAATTATAATTATATGTTAGTAAGATAGTAAGAAAGCTAATTATATTTAACTTATGATGTTAAGAAAGATTGTTTATGTTTTTATCTCCTTAAGATGTTGTATTTCTTATGGCAAGACTGATTATAGTTTTCACTAAAGAAAAGATTGTTAATACATTTCAAATTTATTTGTACAATTTATAAAAGTTAAACAAAATAATTTTGTATTATTTTTACATTTATATTTTTGCATTATACCTTTTCTACTTAAATGATTATAATAGCTAGTAAATTTGCTATAGGCGGTGAGTGAATTTGCCTTTATAAACTTCAGTTTATGCAGGGATGAACAGATGTTATAACAAATGAGATTTATTCCTGGATTTTCACTTTATTAATTTTTTTAAAATTTCATTATGTCTTATATATTTTTTTAAAATATATTTTAGCTAATTGAATTTGTTTTTTAATTTTATATTTGATGCATTTTATTATAGTAATAATTTTTTTTTTAAAAAATGTTTCAAAACTTTATTTATTTAATTGGTAAGAATGTTTGAATTTACGGTGGAAAACATTGCCTTAGTGACTTTGCAATTCTATTATTATTTGAAAATATTAAATAAACATTGGATGAATAAATAGTATTTTACTTAATATAATGTATATATTAGTCAATTTATTTTTGGTGCTGTTATTATTGTGATTAATTTTTTAAATTTAATTATATGAAGACATGGTTTTTAATGACATTATCACGTCAGTATTATGAAATGACTAACATTTTCGAAAGATTGTTATAGCTAATAATTGCTTGGTTTAAAAGTAGTGAGTACAAAATTGTTATAGTCATTCTCATAAAGAGCCATTATATTAGGGTATAAGAATGGAAATTATTCTTAGAAATATAATTTTAATTAGATAATTTATTTTATATTGGAGAACAATGAAAGCAATTGATTTATTTAATCTTTTACAAAAATAATTTAGTGATAATCACTTAAAAATTTGAATTTTTCATTTTAATGGTTTTAATAACTAATGGATTATTCTGTTGAATTATTATGTAATTTTTTTTAATATTTCAGAGTTCATATATTTTCTGAATTATTGGTTTCATGGGGGGGAGTTATGTAGCAATAATGGCACATGTATGGTGTTTCAATCTTTAATATAATTAGAAATCTTAATTGTTTATGTTGATTGGTCACAAAAATTATTTGTAGATCAACAATCCATTTTTACTAATGATGACAAGATATTAATAAATTTTCTCCCCCCCCCCCCATTATTATAGTAATATATGCTTTTTTTAGAAATGGTAAAATAATATGAAAATCATATAATATGTTTAAAAAAATAAAACAACATGAAAGTAACTGTTTGAAAGCATAAAAATAATACAATTTATTTAGAAGCATGAAAGACACATATTTTCAATAATTATGATCATTGTAAACATTTGAGAAGAAATTAAATTACCAATGAGAGCAAATACAATTCTGAAGAAATTAAATTTATTACAAGGACAAAAACAATTCCACAATAAATTGAATTACCAAGTGATCAAGCACAAAGTTACAGAAAGTAAATTATTTAATCTAAAAGAAAGTAATTGGCAAATGAAATTCATAAAAATTTGAATTCCGAAATGCACTAAGGCAAAAATTTGTATATATTTTAAGTTGTGAGTGTGCTGTAAATTTTACTATTTTACAGTGTACCACTACTGGTGTTATAACAAAACTTGTGATAATATTTATGTATCATTTGTCATGGATTTTGTTTAAATAAGGATTATCTAAATGGTGGGCCTGGCTATGTGTAACCTGCCTGTGAATTTATTTTCCACACGTGGAAAAATAAAATAATTTAGATCAAATATTTACTGAATATTTTAATTCTATAACAATTAACAGTAACATCTCAATATTGATAATTTTATTTCATGTTTTCATATTGTTATTACTCGAATATTTTTTTACATATTAGATGTATTAACAAAAGTTTAATATATATTCCAAAATAAATCTGCAATTATTTTGAAAATTTCACCCATTTTCATATTTTATTTTTGCAATTCCATGTCCCAGCAAAGGCCAGTTAACAAGTATTTTATGTAAAATGTGAACTTGTTTTTGAGTAAAATAAAATTTAACTCATGGTAAAAAATAATCGAAAATAACTAAAGTTAAAACTAGCATGTTTAATAATTTGTTAGTATTTTATGATTATCCATTGCCGATATGATTTATGTCTTTTTTACACAAGGCAAAGTCATTATTCTGATGATGCTAATTAATAAAATTAAAATAAATATAGATGTTTAAAAAAATACAGCCAACAAAAAAAAAAGGATATTGTTTAAAATTTTATTATTTTAATAATAACTAATAAAAATAGAAAAATCCAAATGGATTCTACAATGTTTTAACATATTAGGCAATAAAAATGAAGACAATGCAAAAAAATAAAAAAAAAGTTTGGAAAAATGTAATGTTAACCTTTACACTGGCAAAACAGCCATATTGAATATTTAAAAAATTATGTTAAGCCACAAATTTTATCATAGCTTAAGTTTGTATTATTCAAAAATGACATAATATATATTGTTTGAAACATAAAACACCAAAGAATGTAATTAAATATTTGTTGCTTATAAAAACTCCTCTCATATACACTTTAATGCAAAAATTTTTTAATAAAATTTTTCTTTATTTTCCTGACAGTTTTGTCTGTCCAGCAGTCTTCATCAGAGCTACAATATTTGAATGATATAAATACATAACCATTACTTCATATATATATAAAATATATATACATATGTACATCAAAATATATACACATATATCCCTTAAACATACATATATAGATCCACATACACCTATAGACATATATATATAAAATCTATATATACATATGTATATCAAAATATATACATATATCTTTTAAACATACGTGTATAAATACACATACACCCATCATCATTATCAACCATTATCAATCTACTGCAGGATGAAGGTCTCTCCAAGTTTAATCCGTCTTCTCCGGTCTTTAGCTTCTCTTCTCCACATCACACCTGCACACTTTCTTATTTCATCAATCCATCTCACATGTGGTCTCTTTCTGGGTCTTTTACAATCTCTTGGAATCCAGTTTAAAATTTCAATTGTCCATCTATTATCATCTCTTCTAGCAATATGTCCAGCCCAACTCCATTTCAGTCTTTTAATTTTTTCAAGATCAGTAACACCTGTTTGTTCTCTTACCCATACATTGCGTTTTCGATCTCTTGTTACTCCTAACATACATCTCTCCATATTTTTTGAGTGGTCTGAAGTCTGTGTATTGCTCTTCTATTAAGTGTCCAAGTCTCAGATCCATAAGTAAGAACTGGTAAAACACATTTGTTAAAACCTTCCTTTTCAAACACATAGGCATATTTCCTTTTAGTATCAAGTTATTTCTACCAACAGCATTCCAACCCAAGTTTAATTCTATGATTAATTTCCTCCATTATGTTTCCATTTGTATTAATAATCTGACCATACACCCATAAACATATATATATTGTAACCATATGTTTTGGCTCATGATAGCTTATTCAAGGGTCCAGTGTATAAAATTTTAAAATTGTAATAATTTATAAATCATTGAAAAGTAGCATGTAAATATCAGTTATATATATTAAAATGCTTATTGGATTATAGATTTTTCAATTAAACAAAAGCTCACCCATAAATATCTTAAGAGTGAAGATGATTTGGATTGATAGTGCACTGGAAAGTCTGATGGAATAGATAGTTATCTCATAAATATTTTATCACAATTTCCAGTAGTAGCTAGTTTAAATAATATTTTAATAGTATAAACCCAATGTGAAAGTAGGAAAGTATTTAAAACTTTATTATTTTTAAACAACAATTAAAAATAAACAACCAAAATCAATTTATAATTCTTCTAAATTTTATTTATAAACGATCTTAAAATACATTGTATGTTAAGTTAAATTGAAATATATCAATCTAAATTTTCCTCACTAGAGGGATTAAAAATATTAATTTATGCCCATTTACTGTGATTGGATCGTTTAGGACCAATCAGAACTGGGAAGACAAATAATAAAAGGCTATCAGCGGAGTACTACTTGAAGAAGAAAAAAAATGGAACAAGACGTAACTATAAAAAAAAATAATCAAAGGAATAAGTTTGAAAATAATAATTTCGAAAATTGGTTTGAATGAAATTTCGGGATTATAGGAAATTAAACATGAGTGAGTAAAAATTTAATAGCTCTGTAGCATTTCTCACTGCTTTCCATAGATCGTATAGTTCTTGATTTTTGCATGCTGAAGAGTGGAATGACCCTATTTGAATAAACATTTGCCTAAACATGGATTATTTGGACGGAAAACCAGAACAGAAAACGTAATTAATTATTATTGTTTTATTTACTTTAATAAATGGTCAGAACTAGTAATGACACTAAAATTATTTAGAGGAAAGAGAAAAAGGATTAAAATATTTTGGATTTTCGCGCCGCCCTAAGCATTAAGCTGAAAAATATATTGTTTACAAATTATCTTGGTGAAAATAATTTGAAATTATTTTGAAGGAAAGTTTTAGAAGAGATATGAAGTAAATTAAAAATTCATTTTAAATCATATAAAGTAATTTGTTTTAAAAGAAAAATGCATGAATTATTTCGTATTTTCATTGTGAACAGACATCGTCTGCTTTATGTATGTCACCGCGAATTGCTTAGTTGTTGAAATAGAAAATGACTATTAATATCAAGTAGATTTTATTGACAATTGCTGACTATTAAATCAATCCTGCTAACATTATTTAATACATATTGTCTGATGGAAGTGAATAAATAAGTATTTATTTTTCTTGATTATGTAACATATAAAGTAATAATATTCTAGCTGCTCTAAAATCATTTAAAATTATAACAGAGATCTTCGCGTGGATAGAAAAGCAGGATAACAAATCAAATTATTTTCAATCTATTTAATTGTCTTATTCTTAAATTTCTAAATGTTATCTCATTAGGATGACAGCAAATATGTCAATCAATCTAGGATTTTAAAAGAATGCGTTTATAAATCTTGATAAACCTAGTTTAATGGTATTGCCTTTGAAAAATGTTTAGATATTGCCTCGATATGTTTACATTATTATAGAAACTAATAAAAGATTTTCGTGCCTTAAAAAAAAAAAAGTTTGAAATATTATTTGATTACGTGATCATGAAACAGGATATTCAACGTCTATATTTACTTAGGAATATTGCTTATCATATCCGTCTTCTCACTATTTTTGCTCACAAGATCGGATCAAACTGGGATGACTATGATAAAATCTAATGGGAGAAACATTTGTTTATTGTTGTTATGTAAAATTGTAATACATTTTTTTTTTACTCATGTGTTATTCAAGGATTAGTTTTTTTTATTATTATTATATGTTATATATTTTGTAATGTTATAAAATGTAATTAGTAAGGGTATAGAGATGCACATAAAGATATACATCTATCACATATATTTTATATTATCCGATCAAGGGAAACATAACGGTAAATATTATTTATCGGGGAGAAGGGAGAAATATTTATCTCTCGCACTGCTAAAATAAATGTTAATATTATATTGAAAGGGGAATAAACAGACCCGCACTTTCCAGAATTACACACTTCATGACATAAGTGTTCTATTATAGGAAATAATTTAATAAACCCTTTTCATTTCTTAATGTAGCCTATGAATTAAAATGTCCATTTTAAATATCAAATGTAGGTTGATCCATTGTTACATGTACATGGCTTGCTATAACAAGGGTATAATAATTATCTTAAAATAATTAAGGGTTGTTTTACTGATATATTGATGGTTTGTTTATCAAACATTAACAGTTTATGCATTGTAAAATGGAATATTTATATTTCCACTTTTATTATTAGTGTTTTACCTTGCTATTGTATTGATTAGAATTTGTAATAGCTTTTAGCTGATGAGTTTGTGCTAAATATAAGAGCATCAGATATAATAATATCAATATTGTGCATGGGATGATGGAGAATACCCCATTGCTGATTAAATAAAAGGATGATATTGTTGAGGCTGGTTAAGAGTTAGTGCTTAGAGCATAGTTAATTCCCAAGAGAGGATGATCCCATGATCTGAATTCTATTTTACATGATGAGGTACTGCCCGCACTTTTATACCAATGAAGGTATTAGAATTGACCATTTTAGTATACAACTTTCATGTTGTTTTTAGTATACAACTTTCATGTTGTTTTTTAGTATACAACTATCATGTTGTTTGTTTTCTTATGGCACTATCATGTTGTATTATAGAGCCTCTTATTGTTAAGTTCCTCGTGAAGTTTTAGAGTTAGTTTTCCACCGGGTATGGTGAAGCTTAATATTTCAAAATCCAATAGCAGGGATTAAATAAGTTAGATTACAGGACACTGGTCTACCCATAGTGTTTGTCTAATTGGGATAGTGTCTTGATGATGATGTGTAATCATTATCAGTTTATAAACAAACCGACCAAACTTAAGTGTTTGTAGAACTTCTACATAAAATAGCAAGGGGTGTACATGGACGATGTGGATGTATCTTTATCAAGTTGTGATTCGCTGATGGATTGGTAATATCATTTAATTATTAAATGATTAGATTGTGGACATAGGCAATATTTTTGTGTCATATATGTATTTTAACTTATGATGTCTGTCCCACATCAATATAGTGAATCTTTCACAGTAAATAATGATAAATTATTAATAGTATTGCATAGGGTAATTCTTCTTATCATATTTTAATAAATTAAATAGCTCCAATTTGAGATACTAAGTTAAAACTCCATTAATAGATTTAAAAGATTGCTTATCCCAAAGATTTATATACATTTTATTTTGTAATGTAAATAGTAGGATAATTCCACTAAGGTAACTATCTTATTCTATAAGATAGAGTAATATTTAAAATATAGCTTACAATAATAGGGATATGAGGAATATCACTATTAGTTTGTCATTATACGTGTATAGTTAAGGGGATATCAAGTAATCCCTATCCCTGATTGTAGTAATGAAAGAATCTTGTTTCATGTAATGTATCTAACTAAAATGTAAATACTATAAATAAATCTTGTTATGTTAAACCTTTACTTAATTGTTAGTAGTCTTATTGCTAATTAACATACACACCCAGTATTATTGTTATTGCTATCGACATATCCAATGATTATATGGAAATCATCATCAATCAAGAGTGTATAAGTTACTATATGTTGGTATATCAGAGTAAATTTTGCTAAGCCCTATCATTTATAAGTATATCTAGGGCCTCATTATTTAATAATCAAAATATTGTTAACCTAAAATATGTATTATTATAAGTGATGTATTAAAGATTAAACACTTAATATTGGTTTAATCAGTTTATTTGGACCTGCGGATTTATCATTCACTGATCTTGATCACATTGTTACTACTTATTTAAGAAAAAGAAGTTAGTAAGTTATTGTTTAGCAAGTGAAAATTATTCCTACATATGGAAGCTTACAGTTTATAATAATTAAGGAATTTATAAAGCTTCTCTGAAATTACTAGAAATGTTTGTTAATTTAATTTTGTATCAAGAACCGTTTTGTGCATTATATTTGGGTAGTAACAAAATCCCTCTCACTATATTTTGTATAATAATCTTTAAGTAATATGAACCCTGAGAAGAATAAATTATATTAATTTGAAACATAGAATCTGAGTTTATGGTAGATTTTAAATTTAATTGTGTATTATAGTTGGATCGGAGTTATGTACATTCACTGTTTTGTAAAGGTCATCCAAATTTTAAAATATCAATTGCTTCTTTATCTGAAATATTTGATTTTATAGTGAATATTCTGGTTTTGCTGAGCTTTAAATCCATATTTGATTTAGTTGTTTCATTATCATTTAATTCAATATCAAATTTAGAGTTCTGGATATCATCTTTCATCATCATCATTTTCTCATCTGTCATTTCAATTTTCCTTTACTCTCCTTTCATCCTAATTCTTTATCCTAATTAACTCACCATTCAATAGCTTTTATTCCATTATCATCTTAATCATCCATTAACTTTTATTTTACCATCATCTTAATCATTCATTATTCTGATACATATTCATTCCTTTTCTCTTCATTCTCAGACTTATTTCATTTTATTATTTAACTTCTATTTATTTACCTCATCCATTCCGTCATCTATATTCTAATTTCCTTATTGCTTAAAATCATTATTTATTTATTAGTTTGATAAAGATTAAGTTCATTTCACAATCTTTTGTTTGTTTACTTATTATGTAACGAGCACAGACGTTCGTTACATTGTTTTTTTTTATATTTATTAAACATGAAAGTAAATTAAAAAGTTCGCATTTAAAAATTTTCTTTAAGAATTAAAAATTGAAATTAAATATCATCTTAAACTCGTATATATTAAATCGCACAGATAAAAAAAATTATTAAAATAAAACTGTATTAAAAATAGAAAAGGTATTTTAAAAACAAAAACTTAAAAAGATTTAGAGATAAAAATATATCTTTGATTTGGAAAACAGGTTAATTAATCAGAAATGGAAATGATTGTTAATTAGTTAAATGTAAACCAGCCTTGGGCATTTAAATGTAAAAACATCGGTCAGATAGGAAAACAATAGAAACAAATAGCCAATGAAAGAAATCCATCGGGAAATCGGACCTCAGCGAAAGGATCATCACATCGATGACATAATGCCAAGTCAATCCTTCGAATACGTATAAAAGGAAAATTTGGAAATTATTAATTAGTGATTGGAAATTGATTATTACGATGTGACTATATGTAGTAGTACGGAGTTGGAGGTGAAGGAATTGATAGACGCACTGTCAATTTTTTCAGCTGTTAAAGAAAAGAGAAATGAACTATCGTTTCCTACATTGAGGACCAATTAAACTAAAAAACCTCCGAATGAATAAATAAAACAACGGCTAAATGGATACCAATCTTAGGACGGCATGGGAATTCACGTTCATGGCAAGCAACGGATAAAGAAGAACTGTTTTAAACCGTAAGAACTTTATAAATAATGAACATTAAATTAAAACTTTCCAGATTTAAATGATTGCAATATTATCCTATCTGACCAACTTAATTTATTAATAATGTTATTTGATGTATTTCTTTTCTATATATATATTTAAAATCATTTTCATTTATTTATTTATTTTTTGTTCTTTAAGTTTTATCATGATTTTGTTTTCGTTAAATTAATTATATAAATGTTAAACTTAAGTCGGGCGTGAATGGCTGTATAGATTTGTAAAGTTATATTAGGGGAGGGTAATCTTAGGTTATTTGTGTTGTTAGATTGGGTCAATGGATTGGATATATTGATGTAGTTGGTAGATGTAGTCAGAGATTCGCTACTGGCAGAATCGCTTCATACGCCGCACTCTCCCGTTTTGCCTATGGAAGGAATTATAAGACTCAGAGCGCAGTTCCTTTCTATGGAGTTTTTTTTTTTTATTGTTCTTCTCGTTAGATAGAAGTAATATTCCTATCTAATGAGAGTCAATATCTTCTCTTAATCTTTTTGGTGCTGCCGTATTCCGTATTACATTGAATACATCGATGTATCAGATGAATTGATGCCAGTTTGACTGCGAATTTTAGCCTAAGGTTAAATAGGGTTAGAATATTTTATTTTCAAATGCAAATCTATGTAGTCTATTCATACTTGACCCTAAATAAAAATGCATTAAATTTAAGTTGTTTATAGACGCTTGTATGGATTGGTTATCGGTTAAGTATGTTTTGGGTTTTCATATTTGATCAAAATATATAGACATTCGATAAATAATGATACCTTACGGTGAGTATCTAAAATGTATTTATTCGGATGTCTTTTAAGTTAGTGGTGACAATGCAAGTATCTTATGGTGAATACTATTGGGTTACGTATAAATTTCCCTCCGCAATTGTCAGTAATCAATAATTTTGTATTTTGATCGTTTATGTTTATTTTGAAATGTTTTTGACCGTGAAATCTATGTAACCGATCTATATTCAACATTATAAACAAGCTTTCATAAATTTATCTGTGCGAATTTAATTAAAAAAGGTAAAATTAGAATATAATAGTAAGTAAATGTGAATTAAAGTCAAAAATCAAAGTTAAAAATGTAGGTTAAATTTGGAAATGTAAACTAATACTAAAATAATTTTAAATCTTATATATATGTGCGTAAATAAATTTTTGTATGTTAATTACTGGCAGTGGCTCATTTTATTCTTTTTTTATATATACCCTTAGATTATATTGTTAAATCTCTGCTATTCCACTGAGCTAGTGACATGGGCTAACAACCGGAATGAAAATAGGAAAAAAAAAATTTTTTTTTTTTTGACTTACGTATCTGCCTACTTTATAAATTTTTCTAGGTTCAAATGCCTAGATGGCGCCCTGTAGTGCAGTTTACGTAAGTCAAAAAAAAAAAATTTTTTTTCCTATTTTGATTCCGGTCGTTAGCCCATGTCACTAGCTCAGTGGAATAGCAGAGATTTAACAATATAATCTAAGAGTATATATAAAAAAAGAATAAAATGAGCCACTGCCAGTAATTAACATACAAAAATTTATTTACGCACATATATATAAGATTTAAAATTGTTTTAGTATTAGTTTACATTTCCAAATTTAACCTACATTTTTAACTTTGATTTTTGACTTTAATTCACATTTACTTACTATTATATTCTAATTTTACCTTTTTTAATTAAGTTCGCACAGATAAATTTATGAAAGCTTGTTTATAATGTTGAATATAGATCGGTTACATAGATTTCACGGTCAAAAACATTTCAAAATAAACATAAACGATCAAAATACAAAATTATTGATTACTGACAATTGCGGAGGGAAATTTATACGTAACCCAATAGTATTCACCATAAGATACTTGCATTGTCACCACTAACTTAAAAGACATCCGAATAAATACATTTTAGATACTCACCGTAAGGTATCATTATTTATCGAATGTCTATATATTTTGATCAAATATGAAAACCCAAAACATACTTAACCGATAACCAATCCATGCAAGCGTCTATAAACAACTTAAATTTAATGCATTTTTATTTAGGGTCAAGTATGAATAGACTACATAGATTTGCATTTGAAAATAAAATATTCTAACCCTATTTAACCTTAGGCTAAAATTCGCAGTCAAACTGGCATCAATTCATCTGATACATCGATGTATTCAATGTAATACGGAATACGGCAGCACCAAAAAGATTAAGAGAAGATATTGACTCTCATTAGATAGGAATATTACTTCTATCTAACGAGAAGAACAATAAAAAAAAAAACTCCATAGAAAGGAACTGCGCTCTGAGTCTTATAATTCCTTCCATAGGCAAAACGGGAGAGTGCGGCGTATGAAGCGATTCTGCCAGTAGCGAATCTCCGACTACATCTACCACCTACATCAATATATCCAATCCATTGACCCAATCTAACGACACAAATAACCTAAGATTACCCTCCCCTAATATAACTTTACAAATCTATACAGCCATTCACGCCCGACTTAAGTTTAACATTTATATAATTAATTTAACGAAAACAAAATCATGATAAAACTTAAAGAACAAAAAATAAATAAATAAATGGAAATGATTTTAAATATATATATAAAAAAGAAATACATCAAATAACATTATTAATAAATTAAGTTGGTCAGATAGGATAATATTGCAATCATTTAAATCTGGAAAGTTTTAATTTAATGTTCATTATTTATAAAGTTCTTACGGTTTAAAACAGTTCTTCTTTATCCGTTGCTTGCCATGAACGTGAATTCCCACGCCGTCCTAAGATTGGTATCCATTTAGCCGTTGTTTTATTTATTCATTCGGAGGTTTTTTAGTTTAATTGGTCCTCAATGTAGGAAACGATAGTTCATTTCTCTTTTCTTTAACAGCTGAAAGAATTGACAGTGTGTCTATCAATTCCTTCACCTCCAACTCCGTACTACTACATATAGTCACATCGTAATAATCAATTTCCTATCACTAATTAATAATTTCCAAATTTTCCTTTTATACGTATTCGAAGGATTGACTTGGCATTATGTCATCGATGTGACGATCCTTTCGCTGAGGTCCGATTTCCCGATGGATTTCTTTCATTGGCTATTTGTTTCTATTGTTTTCCTATCTGACCGATGTTTTTACATTTAAATGCCCAAGGCTGGTTTACATTTAACTAATTAACAATCATTTCCATTTCTGATTAATTAACCTGTTTTCCAAATCAAAGATATATTTTTATCTCTAAATCTTTTTAAGTTTTTGTTTTTAAAATACCTTTTCTATTTTTAATACAGTTTTATTTTAATAATTTTTTTTATCTGTGCGATTTAATATATACGAGTTTAAGATGATATTTAATTTCAATTTTTAATTCTTAAAGAAAATTTTTAAATGCAAACTTTTTAATTTACTTTCATGTTTAATAAATATAAAAAAAAAACAATGTAACGAACGTCTGTGCTCGTTACAGTACATTCACTGTTTTGTAAAGGTCAACCAAATTTTAAAATATCAATTGCTTCTTTATCTGAAATATTTGATTTTATAGTGAATATTCTGGTTTTGCTGAGCTTTAAATCCATATTTGATTTAGTTGTTTCATTATCATTTAATTCAATATCAAATTTAGAGTTCTGGATATCATCTTTCATCATCATCATTTTCTCATCTGTCATTTCAATTTTCCTTTACTCTCCTTTCATCCTAATTCTTTATCCTAATTAACTCACCATTCAATAGCTTTTATTCCATTATCATCTTACTCATCCATTAACTTTTATTTTACCATCATCTTAATCATTCATTATTCTGATACATATTCATTCCTTTTCTCTTCATTCTCAGACTTATTTCATTTTATTATTTAACTTTTATTTATTTACCTCATCCATTCCGTCATCTATATTCTAATTTCCTTATTGCTTAAAATCATTATTTATTTATTAGTTTGATAAAGATTAAGTTCATTTCACAATCTTTTGTTTGTTTACTTATTTGTGGATTTTGAGGCTGGTTTGCCCAGAAGTTATTACTCACCTTGTAATCTTCTCTAAGTATAGTTTCATGTGAGCTTAGCCAATAAGGAAATCTCTTTTGGTTTAACACATTTTTTTTTTAGGTGTATATTCTAGACTCGGTTAGGTTGAGTGTAGAAGCAGCGAGGTTAGAAGAAGGTATACTCTAGATTAATATAGACAAAGGTTACATTGGAATTAAACGCCTAAAAACGTGCATAGTGATTCGTTTATGAGTACGGTATCTGACGCGGAGGGTTACAATATATATATATGTTTAAAGAATATATATATATTGATATACATACTGTAATGGGTGCTTAAAACACCATTACAAAGTTGAAGTTTTATAGTGGTGAAGAAAATAAAATAAATTTTTGTAAGTTCGGTTGTTTGTAAAACTTGATTAAAAGTTTGGTTTTTTTTGTGCTTATACAAATATATATGTATGTACGTGGGAATTCATATTTTAATACCACAGCTATATTTAGTTTTTGCTTTTGAGAAAAAAAAGACACTTAAGATTAGTTTATATATATATATATATGTAAAAGTAAATTATGTAAATAAATTGCTTTTCAGATTTAAGATTTAGATTGATAACAATAATTAATTAAAAAAAAAGATTTTTTTTTTGTTAATCCCTAGATCTGTAAAAGGCAATTTATTTTCTTTAATTAGATAGGTATGGTAATTACAAAAAAAAATATTTTGTAATTGGTTCAGATATGAGAGATTCAGCTATAAAAGGCTTAATCAGGCTATTGTAATATACTTACCCCAATTCTGAAATATAGTTGCAAGGATATTTTCTCCTACCATGATGTGCTAAGCTTTTTGCCTGGACAGGTTTGTGTTCCTTGTGTCTCCATTAACTGCTATAATGCCATAAGAACCAACTTCAAAGAAACCACTAACCGACTCGCCCAAGTCTAACGTCGGTGAATCCAGATCAAGGGACCATGCTCAACATGCCTAGTGCACTAACATTTAACTAATTTCACTAATTGTATTGTCTTAAATTTGTTTTCTTTTTAAATATATATGTGTTTTTATTTTATTTTATATAATTCAGTTTCTGGGCGTTGATATTTTTCTCTTAAACGAGTGCTAATTTCAAACCAGTGCTATATGTTCTGTTTAAATCTTAGTAAGTAAGATAGTATAGTTTTATTTGTAATCTCACATCCTTTTTGTTATAGAGAACAGTCTGGATATTACAGACTTTTAATTAACCTCTAGCTCGTGACCCATTTTGTTATTAGTCCTACTTATGTTGTCAAACTATAATTATTTATAACAGACTATTACAAAATATAATAGTCTTCAGTTTTATTCCTTCAAGCTTCCCAATTATTTATTAGGGGCACGTACAATCGTTTTAACCCTCTCAATAGGTAGATCGTGAGCTCCTATCCTGTCTTACTCAAAGGGAAGTCAATTGATTGAAAGTAATAATTTTTCAACACTTTTTTTTTTTAGTTAATGTTTTGGAAGCTATCTTCGCATTTCTCCTGTTTCGGTATAAGCTCTTAGAAATCTCAAATACAGAGATTTGTTCTTTTTATAACTATGAGTTATAAGCAAGAAGCTAACCCCCCCCCTTTTTTTTTTACGTGAGATCACTGAATACTTAATAGTACTTTTCCTACTGTCAGTATTTTTGCACTCTTTCCGCTATAATTATACCACGTGCAGAAATTGTTTGTAAGCAATGTAAAATATTTTAATTTTGATGAATGTACGAGTAGTGCATTATAAGTGGATTTTAAAGCTTGTTATATAGATTTATGTTTATTTAATCATACTACTAATAAAATATTTATTCATTTTTACTTAGTTGATTTTGTTTTCTGTTGCTACCTTTCCAACTGTCGGAACAAAACATAAGATCTCATTTGCTTAGTTGAGCTAGTCCGGCGCATTCATGTTAGTATATCCTGTCCACCCTTAAAATAAATGTCTAGTGATGTGATGCTTCTTCTTAAACGAAGTCAAGAATCTCTCAGCAATTATACTAAGAGAAACTTGTTAGCTACTTAAATTTTACATTCCCCAGTCTAAGTTTTGCCCTTGTGGTCAGTATATGTGAATCCAAAATCTTTCATCTAGTACAATATATATATATTATAACGATCCAAACGAAGTGGGAGATCGCATCGCACCGCACTACCAAAGGGCGCCATCTAGGCATTTGAGCCTAGAAAAATTTATAAAGTAGGCAGATACGCGCTGTTAGGATTCCACTTTATTTACATATTTAGATCGTTAGCCCATTGTCACTAGCTCAGTGGAATAGCAGAGATTTAATACTATCATTTACTAGTATATAAAAGAATAAAGTAAGCCACTGCCAGTAATTATCATACAAACAGATTTATTTATGCACATATATATAAGGTTTAAAATTATTTTAGTGATTTACATTTAAACATTTAACATTATTTTTAACTTTGATTTTACTTTAATTTACATTGAGTTACTATTATATTATAAATTTACATTTTTAATCAAGTTCGCACAGATGGGCTTATAAACCTGTTTAATATGTTGCTATAGATCGGTTACATAGATTTCAACGGTCAAAAACATTTCAAAGTAAACATAAACGATCAAAATACAAAATTATTGATTACTGACAATTGCATAGGGAATTATAAGAAACCCTCTAGTATTCATCGTAAGATACTTGCATCGTCACCAATAACTTAAAAGACATCCGAATAAATACATTTTTAGATACTCACCGTAAGGTATCATTATTTATCGAATGTCTATATATTTTGATCAAATATGAAACGCAAAACATAGTTAACCGATAAACAATCCATGCAAGCGTCTATAAACAACTTAAATTTAATAGTTTTATTTAGGATCGAGCCTGAATCGACTACATAGATTTGCATTTGAAAATAAAATATTCTATCCCTACTTAACCTTAGGCAACACATTTCGCAATCAACTGGCGCCAATCCATCTGATACATTCATGTATTCAATGTAGCATGATACGACAACACAACTATATTATCAGGAATGTACATCTGATCAATATGTAGAAATAGAAACGACATTGACTCTCCACCCACAGGGATGTGACATCTGTGGGCAAGTAGATCAATAAACTAAAAACTCCATAGGAATGGGCTGCGGTATTCTGCCGACTTACAAACCCATCCATAGGCAAACAGAGGGTGTGTGGCGTATATCTATAATCCTGCCCGTAGCGGATCTCATATTACACCTACTAATTACATAAATATATCCAATCCATTGAACCAATTCAACTACGAAATGAACAACCCAAGATTACCCTCCCTTAATATATCTTTACAAATCGATACAGCCATTCACGCCCGACTTAAGTTTAACATTTATATAATTTAACTTATCGGAAAACAAAAATCATAATAAAACTTAAAGAGCAAAAAATAAATAAATGGAAATGATTTTACAAAATAAATAAGAAAAAAATACATCAAATAACATTATTAATTTAGTTTGGTCAGATAGGATTCTATTGCCTTATTTACTAAAAAGTTTTAAAATTTAGAGTTCTTATTGTTTCAAGTGAATATATATAAGTTCTTACGATTTTTAAAACGTCCAACTTTATCCGTTGCTTGCCATGAACGTGAATTCCCACGCCGTCCTAAAATTGGTATCCATTTAGCCGTTGTTTTATTTATTCATTCGGAGGTTTTTTAATTTAGTTGGTCCTCAATGTAGGAAACGATAGTTCATTTCTTTTTCTTTCTTAGCCAAGCTGAAGGGATTGAATCGTGCGTCTTTTTTCAATCCCTTCTCCTTCACTTCCGCACTAACACATCTCTCTCACATCGTAATAATCATTAATAACTAGTCACTTCTCATTCACTAACTACCAAGCTTTCCAAAACCTGTCCTTTTTATATTAATGTCAAGGATTGAATTAACATTGCGTCATGGAGTGATGATTCTTTCGCTGAGGTCCGATTTCCCAAATGGATTTCTTTCATTGGCTAATCAGTTTCTATTGTTTTTTTTTCTATCTGACTGAGGTTATTACATTTAAATGCTCAAGGCTGGTTTTAATTTAACTAATTAACAATCATTTCCATTTCTAATTAATTACCCTGTTTTCCAAATCAAAAATATATTTCAAGACAAATTTAAAGATATAATTTTATCTCCAAATCTTTTTTAAAATTTAGTTTTAAAAATACCTTTTTCTTTAATAAAAATTTTATTTTAATAATTTTTTATTATCTGTGCGACTTAATATATAAGAGTTTAAGACGATATTTTAATTTCAATTTTTAATTTTTAAAGAAAGTTTTTAAATGCGAACTTTTTATTTTAACTTGTTTAATAATATATATAAAAAAAAAACAATGTAACGAACGTCTGTGCTCGTTACATATCAGTAAAGTTACTTAAAAAAAAAATGATCAAAAAAAAATATTTTACTTAGGGTTAGTAATTACGGTATTAACAAAATTTACAAACATTCAGTTACTAATTTTACAAAAAACTATATACAAAAAGAAAAAGAAAATGTTGACCATCGCCTACCTAAGGACCATTTACGTTAACACCCCTCCCCCCGAGAATTCTATTTTATTTTATCCATTTGATTTCTACTTACGGCATGACAAACAAATTATTTAACTTATTTAGGAAGGTTGCATTGAGATAAATATGTTCCAAGATAATGGATTTATACGTGTATATTTGCAGCACAATTATAAATACCACCAACTTATTTATGACTGATTAAAATGCTTAAATAGGGTTACACTGAAGTAATTCCCAAAGGTACTCATCGTAAGGCACCACATTTCGATCATAAACTTACGGGGCTGTGCGCCTATACACGTTAAAGCGTAATATATATCAACAACAACAAAAAACATATTTATTGCAACCTTTTGACTTTTTTTTTTTTAACAAAAATTAGTTTTAAAATTTTTTATATCTTTCTTTTATTTAATATATATGCGCAATTTCTTGCTGGCAGTGCTTTTATAAAATTTAAAAATATCCGACTTATGTAAGCAGATAAAACATTCATTTTGATAAAATTTGCTCAGGGTATTTGTGGTTTATTAAAGATCGGAAATTTCAGCATTAATTCCCCTTCTCAGGGTCAATCTCTGAGGTAAGGCCACACTTGGGATGCCAATTATAACGATCCAAACGAAGTGGGAGATCGCACCGCACTACCAAAGGGCGCCATCTAGGCATTTGAGCCTAGAAAAATTTATAAAGTAGGCAGATACGCGCTGTTAGGATTCCACTTTATTTACATATTTAGATCGTTAGCCCATTGTCACTAGCTCAGTGGAATAGCAGAGATTTAATACTATCATTTACTAGTATATAAAAGAATAAAGTAAGCCACTGCCAGTAATTATCATACAAACAGATTTATTTATGCACATATATATAAGGTTTAAAATTATTTTAGTGATTTACATTTAACATTATTTTTAACTTTGATTTTACTTTAATTTACATTGAGTTACTATTATATTATAAATTTACATTTTTAATCAAGTTCGCACAGATGGGCTTATAAACCTGTTTAATATGTTGCTATAGATCGGTTACATAGATTTCAACGGTCAAAAACATTTCAAAGTAAACATAAACGATCAAAATACAAAATTATTGATTACTGACAATTGCATAGGGAATTATAAGAAACCCTCTAGTATTCATCGTAAGATACTTGCATCGTCACCAATAACTTAAAAGACATCCGAATAAATACATTTTTAGATACTCACCGTAAGGTATCATTATTTATCGAATGTCTATATATTTTGATCAAATATGAAACGCAAAACATAGTTAACCGATAAACAATCCATGCAAGCGTCTATAAACAACTTAAATTTAATAGTTTTATTTAGGATCGAGCCTGAATCGACTACATAGATTTGCATTTGAAAATAAAATATTCTATCCCTACTTAACCTTAGGCAACACATTTCGCAATCAACTGGCGCCAATCCATCTGATACATTCATGTATTCAATGTAGCATGATACGACAACACAACTATATTATCAGGAATGTACATCTGATCAATATGTAGAAATAGAAACGACATTGACTCTCCACCCACAGGGATGTGACATCTGTGAGCAAGTAGATCAATAAACTAAAAACTCCATAGGAATGGGCTGCGGTATTCTGCCGACTTACAAACCCATCCATAGGCAAACAGAGGGTGTGTGGCGTATATCTATAATCCTGCCCGTAGCGGATCTCATATTACACCTACTAATTACATAAATATATCCAATCCATTGAACCAATTCAACTACGAAATGAACAACCCAAGATTACCCTCCCTTAATATATCTTTACAAATCGATACAGCCATTCACGCCCGACTTAAGTTTAACATTTATATAATTTAACTTATCGGAAAACAAAAATCATAATAAAACTTAAAGAGCAAAAAATAAATAAATGGAAATGATTTTACAAAATAAATAAGAAAAAAATACATCAAATAACATTATTAATTTAGTTTGGTCAGATAGGATTCTATTGCATTATTTACTAAAAAGTTTTAAAATTTAGAGTTCTTATTGTTTCAAGTGAATATATATAAGTTCTTACGATTTTTAAAACGTCCAACTTTATCCGTTGCTTGCCATGAACGTGAATTCCCACGCCGTCCTAAAATTGGTATCCATTTAGCCGTTGTTTTATTTATTCATTCGGAGGTTTTTTAATTTAGTTGGTCCTCAATGTAGGAAACGATAGTTCATTTCTTTTTCTTTCTTAGCAAAGCTGAAGGGATTGAAAAAAGACGCACGATTCAATCCCTTCTCCTTCACTTCCGCACTAACACATCTCTCTCACATCGTAATAATCATTAATAACTAGTCACTTCTCATTCACTAACTACCAAGCTTTCCAAAACCTGTCCTTTTTATATTAATGTCAAGGATTGAATTAATATTGCGTCATGGAGTGATGATTCTTTCGCTGAGGTCCGATTTCCCAAATGGATTTCTTTCATTGGCTAATCAGTTTCTATTGTTTTTTTTCTATCTGACTGAGGTTATTACATTTCAATGCTCAAGGCTGGTTTTAATTTAACTAATTAACAATCATTTCCATTTCTAATTAATTACCCTGTTTTCCAAATCAAAAATATATTTCAAGACAAATTTAAAGATATAATTTTATCTCCAAATCTTTTT